>CM053623.1:433608895-433637102 GCA_028646595.1 Phalanger gymnotis
GTATGGATGCAGCCTTTATCTCTATCTTGGGTTCAAGTTCCACATCACTGATTGCCTACTGGACATTCCCATCTAGATGTCCCTTTTTGACTGTCCCTGTTTCTATCAAGAGCACCACTATCCTTCTAGTCATCCAAATTCCAAAACCTCAGACTCATCCTTGAATTCTTACTCTGTCTCACATCCCTCTCCCATCCAGTATGTGGACAAATGTTGTCAGCTCTACTTTTGTAGCTCTTGTATCTGCCCCCTCTTCTCTACTCACTTGGCCACCTCCCTCCTTCACGCCCTCAATCACCTCTAACTTTTACTATTGCAAAAGACTTATAATGGGAATCTGTGCTTGAAGGCATCTCGTCTCTCCAGTGGACTCCCCAGCACAGTTGCTAAAGTGATATTCCTAAAATTTAGGTCTGAACGTGACACTGCTCTCAATGAACTCTAGTGGCTCCCTAGAATCTAATACAAAGTCTTCTTCCTTGAAAGGATCTTGATGTATTAATGTATTGACATTCCCCTTCTAGCAATCCATAGTCCAGCCAGACTCTCTCTACTTGCTATTCCTCACCCATGACACACCATGTCTCTTTTCTGTGTTTTTGTCCTTATGCCTGAAATGTGCTCCCTCCTCATTTCTACTTCCTTGAATCTTCAATATTCTTCAAAGCTCAGCTCAAACACCCCCTTCCACATTAGGCTTTTCCTAATCCCTCTCAGAGGAGAGTTCTTCCTACTTAAATTATATTTATGTTGTCTAAACATCTATGTGTACGTTATGTCCATGTTGTTTCCTTTTGTGGAATGCAGGCTTCTTGAAGGCAGGGACTTGTTTACTTTTGTTTTTGTATACCTAGCACCTGGTACAATGCCTGGCACATAGTAGGCACTCAATAAACACTTGGTGATTGATTGATTTTTCTCAGACTACTATATATAGTTGAATAGACAGCCCTTTGTATTAGTCCATCAGCACCTTCATCTTGAACAGACACTGTGCATGGATAGTAACTAGCTAGGTCCAGAATTGAATAGGCACAAGAGAGTGTATAATACTTACAATGAACCTGAAATAAAATCCATCTTGTTAACATTATTATTCTTTCAGTGATGTCATATGTGTCCAAACCATGTAACACCATAGCCTCCAAGCAATCAAAAGTATGGGTCAACAAAAGGCAGTGGAGAGATGTAGGAAAGCATGAATTGGATACAATGTCATATCAATGATAGTACATCTACATGCATGAAGCGTTATAAAGATCATCCTGTAACTGAGATTGCCCTGGATCTAAGACCAGCTTTCTATCTACTATACCAGGCTTCCTATCTCCTAGACATTAACGTAACCTAAGATTGCATGAGCTATTGGAGCTGCCATGTTACAGTGCTCATATGTTCCCTGCACTGGTACAGTGGGGAGTAGAAAAGACCCACAGAAGGCATCCAAGCCAGCATATTGTGCAGCTCCTCTATGGAGGATTTGTGCAGCAACATGGACAAGAATTATAGAAGATGAAATGGCAAGGATGGAATGGGAGGACCTATTGGAAGATATCACTAGTCACTGAAATAATAAAGTCACATTACTGATGCATGTTGAACTTACAGGATGCTAAAGCTCCTAGATCTTTTAAGAGCTGTCTAGCCATGTTTCCCACTCTATATTGTGAAATTGATTTTTAGACTCAAATACAAAACTTTGTCTTTATCCCTATTAGAATTTATCTTAGAGAAGCTGCATGGCATAATGGATGGAGAACTGACCTCAAATTACAAAAAAAAAAAAACTCAATAAAACCACCTGTGTTCTCTAATGTATCATCACTGTGTGACTGAGCAAGTCCTTATAGTCTCTACCACTACAAGTCACAGAGTAGGTGCCCGTGTGCGCTTGTAGTATCCTTATCAGATAATGCCTTCACCAGTGAAATCCCCTCTTGTCCTCCTTGCCAAACCTCCCCCACAATGTGTCCGTAACATTGGAGTTGATGATGCTCCTGTGTTGTCCTGTGGTCAGACCACAAGTACACATTGTACTCCTTTTGAGGTGATAGATTTTATAAGGGATGTTGGCCAACTGGAGGATGACCATGATAGGGAAAGGACCAGAAGCCATGTGTATAGTGATCACTTGAAGCAGTTGGCTTCGTTTAGCTTGGAGAAGAGAAGACTTAAGAGGATATGATCTCTCTTCAAATGTTTGAGTTGCTGTCATGTGGAAAAGAGATTACAAATTGGATTGGATTGAATTGAATTGTACAATGTCATATACCTGGGCACCTAACATAGTAGCCATGTTTTCTGGTTTCTAGAATACTATATTTATAGAGGGCTTGCTCACTTATAACCTTTTTTTAGTTATTATTGTTAGTTCTCTTTATTTTTCTATAAAAGCCAGTTCCCAGTTGTCAAAGAAATGTTTTTGCACACCCTTTAATTCTTTCAGACTCTTAAATAGTGCCATTTATTGAGACCCCAACTCAACACTTCACTTAGATCCAAAAGCCTTAAGGATTAGAGACAATCCAGCCTACTGAGTGAAATTTCAAGTGGCTTAGTTAAACAAGCTCATACAAAGGATTTCAATAATGCCTGTTTATATATGCCTTCATTTTAGTTTGTGTTATTAGAATATGTGTTTAGTATTATGTATGTGATGAATTTCAATACATGACTGAAAATGAATTTCCCAATACAGACATTATATTTCTGAGCCTGCTAATTCTTTCAAGAAATTAAGAAAAAAATAATGAAGCCATGTTACACAGGTACTTAATATTTTTAATCTGTGTTAGTACTATGGTAATTAATGCTTATTTTATGCAAACTAGACTATATCTCTAACTGGACACATTACTGTCAAGAAAATATTACTTGTCTTAATTATCAGTAATGAAGCAGGGATAAGCTGCTCACTTAGATATAATATATCTAATGACCTTTTCAGCTAGAGGTTGTGATGAAAGGTATCAGTTTCACAAATTATGCTTCATTCAGCTTCTGGCCTTTGTATAGATTAATGTTTTGAGGATGAGTTTTAAAGTCAGGCATAAATTGTGTTTAGTGCTTAAAATTGATTTAGTGTCTTTCTTTTAGTACATCATTTTCTCTTTTATATAAATAGATCTTAGCTTTAGTTTTATCTTCAAGCTTTAAAGAAAAAAACCAGTCAATGGTAAAATCTAGGATTTTCTCACTACTGCTATATTTTTGGTAATACTTGATGGAAATGATAGTGACTTTTACAGCTTTTTTAAAAAAATGTGAAAACATTTAGTGATTAAAGTATCTAATTCTTATTTAATATAATTTAATAAACCTGTTTACATAGTGCAGTATTAGCAAAATCAATATATTATCCTGTTTCTCCTGACTAGGCTTTTTTGCTATGTCTTAAAGGCTATCTACTTTTACTAGATTTTACACTGTCTTTAATCATACTTTCCTGGTGCTGCCTGATATATGTCTCAGTGTAGTAGTGTTTCATTCAAAATGGAAACAGATGTCATTTCTGTTGGTCTCTAGCACGGGCACCTGTACAGTGGAAAAGAATGGGAGATGCCAGCTTCTCTATTAGGACCTGGAGGAGTAGCTAAATGACAGACGCTAGGTCACATAGGTCTGGCTTGGTTTAGTACCTTAGGGGGAAATGCCACCCTCTGTGATAGTCCAAGCATAAAGCTGGGAATTTCATGAATTTCATCCAATAAACTAAGGTCATAAAGTAAAAAAAAATAATGTGCTACTAGTAATTATGTGGTCCAAACATCATTCCTCTGACCTAAAATTTGAAAGACTGTATAATTTATAGTCTGAGAATTCTTTTTCCTTTTTATACTTTTATCCAACCTCTGTCATTAATGACTATAGGAAAAATGGTCTGAGAATTGAGACTTAGGAGCATCATTCTGTCACACTTCTTGGCACATAGTAACCACTCAGCAATCAATCAACAAGTATTTTTTTAAGTTTCTCCTACATGCCAGGAACTGCACTAAACACTGGGACACAAAGACAAAAAGAGAAGTAGTTTTTGCCTGCAGAAAGCTTACATGTTTGAATGGAAGACAAGAAGAGCACACTCATTTATCGGCAAGATAGGTAAGTAAGCATGGTGGGAAGCATCCGAGGGTAACAGCTGCCTGCCCCTTTCCCTTTCTCTCTTCCTAAATCTAGGATTACCAAAATCAAAGCTTTCTGTTGTTCTGACTTCCAAAGAATCTTGGATGGTCTTGATGTAGGCACAGGAGATAGACAGCTCCTCATAAAAGAGCCTGTAAGACATTATTTTGTTCAACCAAGTCAAATATTTTTTCTTCATCAACAAACAGTAAGAACCATGAGATCTTATATCCTCTACTCCTTTCAGCTCATTGTGTGAAAGTAAAGATGTGGTCCATTTTTAGTAGTGCTTGTGAAACCCCACTCCTTCCCTCATGGTACCGTCATTGAACATATCTTTGGTTCATGTACAGATCGCTGTCATAAAGATTTTTGTACATCTGGGAGAGTAAACACACAGTTCCGTTGTTAGGCCACCTTTTGTCAGCACTGACAAATCCAAGATTTTCTTCCTTGCCCTTTTTCTATCTTCCCCTCCTTCAGTGGGTCCCTCAACTTTCCCCCAATTATGTCACCTTTAATGTGGGCCTCCTTTAATATGTAATTGGTCCACTCTGACTGATCTCCCCATCTTTGTTCTTTTTATTGCCATTTCTATTTCCTCTATAAGCCCATCTGTGATGTTGAAGTCCAGGTGCAGGTCCATCTTTAATGGCAAAATCAGTTCTTAATGGTTCTTGCAAATATTTTCCATTTTTCTTTTGTTTTCAGTCCCACTTCTGTTTTCATCCTTGAATGGCCTTTGGATTAGTTTGCTATTTGAATAGCTTCTCAGGCTTTCTTAAAACTGGCTTTACTCACCACTGTTTCTATCTACTTTATGAAACAGCACTCAATTATTTATTGTCTTTCCTAAGGTTCTAGAAATAAGTTTATATTCTAACTTTATTTTGTTAGCAACCATCACTTTCCATTGGCAAGTCAAATATTTGCTAAGACATTTTCTAGATCCATTTGCTTCCTTTGTTTTGGCGACTAATTTATATTAAATTTTTGGATTGAATTTAGTTATAGTAGGTGTTGATGTCATTTCTCTCCATTTCTCTTTTTTTAATCTTCAAGTATTCATTTAAATAACTCAGTGTTAAGCCATTTTAATTGTATGTCATATCTTTTTCTTATTCTTCCCTATTGTTTCTGATTAATTCTGATCTAGCTCTGATGAGTCAATAGTCTTTTTGTATGAAGACAACAGAACTGGGATTACCTCCCACATCACTATCAAGGCTTTTTCTTTCAAAATATAATCCATTTTGTTCTTTTTTATTTTTTGTGCTTACTGTGTTAAAAACATAATAATTTTTTTGCATGACATTTCTGGGTAATCTACAGGTCTTTGGCTTTTCGATCCTTCCTGAACCAGGTTTTCATATATATGTGTATATGCTCTTCATTGAATTTCTCTGCCACTTCGTTGTCAGCTATTCATCTTGGTGTAAGCTACAATTATTTCATGGTCATCTTTTTGCAGATAGTCATCATTAGTACTGAGATATGTGATGGCCATATAACCCATGAAATAATGTCTCATGTTGTATCTGGGCATATGATGAAACCCACTCTACCAGCTTTTTTTTTCCCTTCTTCAAAGAAGAAGTAAAGTCTAAAGTAGTCATCTAGTAGTCAGCCTTTCATTGACCATAGTTTCCTTCTTTCTTCTGATTTCACTTAGAGTGAAAATGTCAAGACTGATATGATTCAGTTCCTTGAGCCACAGGTGCACTTGTTTGTCACTGTGCGGGAATATCTGATTTGAAATCCAAGGGTCACATTGAAGTTTATTATATATAAATGATATTTGTATATTATAAATTAATGTCATATATAATATATAGTCTATTAAAATTATAATTCTTTCTACCCTTTACTTTCTTTTCCTACTACTCTGCCACTGTTAATGTAGAAGTAAACAAGGGGAGCTGCACAGAACTGAGGGTCATTTTTTCTTTTGAAACAGAGAAATAAAGGTGTTTCTCAGATTGCCGGAGTCACACACACATACACACACACACTCTAAAAAAGTTATCGCCAGGTATCCAGCCTACTGGGAATATGCCTTTCTATAATTACCTAGGTTGGTCTTCAAAAAACAGAGTCATCGAGTTACTGAGGCTGCACTTGAAGCCTTCTCAGCATGTTGCTAGAGCTTACCTTCTGCTGGCCTGGCTTTTGAAGACTCAAGGTCACCTCCATGCTACAACATGGCATTGAAGTAGAACTTTATGGGGGATGCTCGGTGTACAAGGGAACTCTCAGATTGATGAGATCACAGATAGATCCCTTTGAGAATTGAGAATATACTGGACAACCCAACTCACCCTTGGAAACGTGCTGACCATAATATATCAGCAGCAGCTTTATTAAACAGATACAGAAATGGAAACAAAACCCACAGATGTCTTACTGTGACCCCCAAGTCCACATGATCCTGAAATTATTTTTTAATTCTTTTTGGATCTAGTTGAATTGTTCATTCTGTACTGCTATGCTCTTAAGTCCAGTAGTTACCCAAGCCCGTCCCTTCAGGGGTGTTGGACCTGAGGCTTCTGCCACATGTGCCCCTCTAGGTCCTCAAGTGTGGCCCTTTGACTGAATCCAAACTTCACAAAACAAATCCCCTTAATACAAGGATTTGTTCTGTAAAACTTGGACTCAGTCAAAAGGCCGCACCCAGAGACCTAGAAGGCCACATGTGACCCTTTGACTAAATCCAAACTTTACAGAACAAATCCCCTCAATAAAAGGACGCAGTCAAAAGGCTGCACCCAAGGACCTCGAAGGCTACAACGTGGCCTCGAGGCCACAGATTCCCCACCTCTGCATCTAACTGCTGGTCTATAGATGATGACTTGAGCTGACTCAGAATCTCTGTGGCACTCATATTGCTGTTGTTTTCTCTAGAATATAAATGTCTTTCAAAATATGACACCTATGTGTATTTATCTCATATGTGCGTGATGTTATTGATGCCTTTGGTTTTATGTCACACTCACTTTTGATTGTATATTTTCTTCTTCCCCTATTCAGAAAGCCGCTTCTATAACAGATTAAAAAGGAGGGGGAAAAAGTAGCTCACCAAAACCAAAGGACATATTAACTATGTATGACAATATATGTAATATTCCACTCCCAAAGTCTCTTACCTCTACAATGAAGGGAGGGAAATTTTCCTAACTTCTCTCTTGGGCCAAGCTTCATTGTGATTATACAATGGTCAGTTTCTATTTTTCTATTCTTTCTGTTTATAATTTGAGAATCACTATAAATATTGTTATCTTGCTTCTGTTTCTTTCAGTCTGTATGAGGTCATGTGAATTCATCACTGTCCTGGGAAGCTTCTCTCTTTCTCTGGGTTCTCTCTTACTCTGGACCTTGCCATTCTATCTAGAGAGTCTCTTTTCTAACCATCTCATTTTGGGAAAAAGAAGACCTCCTCTTTCTTTGGTCCTCTCCTTCAGGAAAATATCCATTTATCCATGAGTCCCACCATCTGTAGCATCTTGTCATCATCTTTGTAGCATCTCACATCTTCTGTTTAGAGCGCACTCTTTTGTCACCTCCACCTAGAGAATCCAGAATATCCTTTGAAGCATAGCTCAGGTGTCACCTCCTATGTACGGTCTTTTCCAATCCTTCAGGTTGTTGGTACTCTTAATTATTTAATAGATTTAGAGCTAGAAGCAAGCTTAGAAATCATCCACTCAAACCTCTTCCTTTGTACAGATGAAAAAATGGAAGAGGTTATATAACTTGCCTAAGGTGAAACACCCAGAAATGGCAGAGCCACTCCTGAACTGGATGTTCTGAGCTCTCTCTTCCACTGTACTCATGTGGTATCCTCCTCCACCCTCTCTCTCCAGTAGACTATAAACTCATTCAGGGCAAGGCCTGTTTCCCCTAGTCCTGGCACAGGGTCATGTACATTATGTTTGATCTGGATCTTCGATGGTGCTTAGTCACTATTTGTTGAATTGAATTGAGTTGAATTCATGCCCTGATAAGACTTTGATAAGGCTGGAGACCCTCATATGAGAAGACAGCTTCTCAAATATGCCCTGTGTTATGTTCTCTAGCGAGTGGACCAAATTACACGTGGATTATTAGTTTTCCAAATTTACAACTGGTAGTCTGTCATTTAACAAATGTTCTGTTAGGATAGTATTTGCAGTTCTCCCTTATGCTGTTCACATTTATTTCTTTGTTTCTGTATACAAACAAAATGAGAGTTTATATTCAGCTTCTGAACCTGTGTAGTATATGAGCTGGCTGCCTCCCTTTGCAGAAGATGCCTGAAACCTGAAACAAAACCCCAGAGAGGGTCTTCCGAAACATCTCTTTTTTTTCTGATATGAATTAATTTAGTTAGGCTATGCCTTATTAAGGTCTCAACACCCTTTCTACAATTAATTCTGATTCTTTTTTTTTATTTTCAATCAGGAGTCAATGGGGTAGGCACAGTGCAAGAAACTGTCCCATTAAAATGGTCTATGAACTTTAAAAGTTAAGAAAAGTTGTCTAGTCACCTCAAACCAAGATTTCATTGACCTTCATTAGTATGCTTCTACTCAGAATTTTTAAAATTCTTTAAAAAACATTTTTATTTAAAGATAACGCACATGGCCAGAGGAGCAATTTCCCAAACTGGTCACATTTTCAAACAAAACATGCCCTGGCATTTGAACAGCTGTTATATCAAAATCAGGTTTGAATACTATGGTTTAACCTTCCCAGCTGTAGCGGGGGTGGTTTGTTAGCTTGATTTGGTACAAAATATGCATAGTATATTTCAATTTGAAAGTTTAAACACATATTTGTGAGTGTTAGATGGATAAATTCTGGTCATATGATACTATTTTAGGTAAACATTATCTTTCTGTGAGCTGTTTTATTGTTCTTAACTGTATTGTGTGTTTAAACAGATTTTAACTACTAAGTCAAAGTCCTTTGAAGCTGATTTTCTTCAGTACATATCCTTTTTAATTTCTATGCTAGTAGTGAATGATGAAATATTTTTAGAAGGAGGCATATGTGTGTGTGTGTATATATATATATATATACAGACATATGTATGTGTGTGAGTGTGTATGTGTGTGTATATACGTATACACACACATACATATAGATATAGATACTTGTGTACACACACACATACACACACACACGCACAGATGAATGCACCTGGGGAAAACTCTTCTCTTTCATACATCTCTTCTTCATTTCAGCCTGTTCAGTTCTCTTATCCTTGACCAACACAATCATGAGATTGGTTTGTAGTATGGAAGCTTTGTGTGATTTGAAAAACCCTTTTGATCTTGAAAGATGAAGGATGAAAAGGAATAAGATCTAAGTAAAAAAAAGTTATGTGGGGTATAAATATAATAAACATGGACTTGTTCAACAAATCTTAAAATCGTGGAGCATCTTCTTTTCACCAAGCTTGAAAGAGGTAAAGGTACCCCACACAAAAGGCAAAGGTAAAAAACTTAGAGCGCTTGTCACCACCCTAAGTGGGAAAGCCAGGAAGTAGAAAACCAGAGTTCTAGAGGAGTCCCTCCATAGGTCAGTGGTGAGAAAAATGGAGTCTGACATTTGTTCGCCGTCCGCCAACTCTTCCTGCTTCCTTCTGTTTGAAAAGCAGAGGAGCCATGCTTTCAGTCTGGTGGATGGGCGAATAACCTTTTTTGTTCCGTTGTCTGAACATAGCTGCCTTGCATACAACTGCAGCCTGCATGCCAGAGGAGCTGCCTTTCTCCCTCCTGTTCCTACAGATGTCTCTGTTCTCCAAGCCAGCTGTCTCTGTCCTTGCCCTGATCAGTTTTCTAACTTCTGAGTTATGTGGATTGGAGCTATCTGTGGCTTCTGGGTACACAGGTTTGTGTTTTCTGTTATCCTCCTTCAAATTGGAATTTGACACATTCAGCATATGCCTACTGGGAAACTAGTTGAAATTTAAATACTTCCTTTTAAAAAAAAATTAACAAAAGCATGTAGTATTCTAGATGGCACGTTAAAATGCTTTTCTTTTTTCAACATATGGTTCAACATAAGATTCTAGTTTTTATGTAGCGTGGCCAAAGACTGAATATAAGCTAATAGCTACAGCAGGAAAGGGCTATTAACAAGTTGAAGAAACTTGGTTCTGTATATTTTGTTCTCCAATCCCTGCAACTGTTGGTGGCCTTCTTCCCTGACTGGCTTATTTTTGACAATCTTGTATTTATTTTTGTGTTTATTCTGCAGCAGATAGGATGCATAGTGGTTAGAGCACTGGGCCTGGAGTCAGGAAAACCCAAGCTCAAATATGGCCTCAGACACTTCTCAGCCCTGTGAATTTGGGCAAGCCACTTTACCTCAGTTTGACATGGTTTCCTCATCTGCGAAATGGGGATAATGGTTGCAGCTGCTTTGCAGAGTGCTATAAGGGTTAAATGCAGTAGTATTTGTAAAGCCGTTAGCACAGTGCCTGACACACAGCAGGTACCATATAAGTGTAACTTATCATTAATGTTCTTCCATATGCATTTATACATGTTCATGTTGTCTCTACAGTAGAGTATAACCTCCTTCAGTAGAAATAGTTTCATTCCTCGTACTCGTATTCCCAGTGCCTAGAGCCATAATAAGCATTAAATCAATATTTGTTCAGTTATTGATTGATTCTCAGAGCTAATTTGTTCTTTTAGGGTTCCTCTGTCTTGATTTTGCCATTAGTAAATGAAATTGTTTTTATATGTTCAGAAATATATTTGAATGTCTTCAATTTCACTTTAAGTGGCCAGTATCAGCTAGTGTTTCATGTGTTTTCATTTGATTCTAACAGTAGACATTCTAAGTCTTAACACTCTGAATCTATAATTCTAATTAACCAAATGGTAACCTTTGAGAAGAGAAGAATGAATTTTATCATAATGAATTTACTTGTTGTTCTCTATTATTGACATTAGTGGGTATTTGATATTTAGCCATAACATAACATATCCTGATCAGCTTTAAAAGGAAGTAGCATGTTATGGGACCATAAAATATTATATCTGGAAAGGAACATAGAAATCTCATCAAACTTTGTTATTTGACAGATGAGGATACTGAGGCCCAACATTCCAAGTGACAATTCCAATATGAAGACTTGAGCAAGATCATATGGCTTTTTAGGGGTAAAGCTACATTTGGAGTTTGGGCTTATACTTGACCACATTGATTTCATCTGTGACAGATCAATCAAGACTACAGTACCTACCATCTGGATTAAGTTATAGAGTTTAGTTGCAAGTTATAGAGTTTAGCTTTATCTTAAATGGAGATAATTAGACTGACAGACAGACATAAAAGTCTCATAACTTCCTACAGTTATTCATTATTTAATTGTGTATAGCTCCTGTGGTTTCTTGATTGATCTCTCAGGAAGCCAATCTTTGAGAATTTGCTTGGTTTGGTGGTGATATCTTACAGTTCTCCCTTGTTGGGGGTGGGGAAAGAGGGGGAGAGAGAGACAGACAGACAGAGAGACAGACAGAGAGACAGACAGAGACAGAGACAGAGAGACAGAGACAGAGACAGAGAGAGGTATTACCCCTTCTGGGGCTACATTTACAATACTCACAACTATGCAAGTCAATTTCCCAAAGGGGTAGCTACTACTATTATTATTACTGCTAGTTCGGGGGTGGACGTGGGTGGGCAGGTATCCTTTTGAGTCTGTCCTCTTAAAATTATAGCTTATGAACCCCAACCCATGAACTCATTTTAATCATCAGATAATAAACAAAATTAGCTCAAAGCAAAGATATTTACTAACAGCACATCAGACCCCCTAAAATATGGGGTGCATTTTCCCTCAAATATACAGAGTATCCATAGGAAGAGTTGGCATGGATTTTAGAGTACATTGGTAACAAAGCACACTTATAGAAAACATATGGCCAAAGTGATTCATGCCCCTAATGCTGTTGTAACTGAGTTCAGTTATGAGCACCACACTGTATGAAAGGATGTTCAGATTTCAGAGGAGGACAGTTAAAGTATGAGGGAACATCACGGGATTTGAGAGTTGGAGGAATCTCAGCAGCCATCTAATCCAACTCATATTCAAAAGGAATCCCCCCCCCCAAAATATCTGACAAGTAGATCCTTGACCTCTGCTTGAAGACCTCCAAAGAGAGAACGTGCCATATCCTGGGTAGCCTATTCCCTCCTTAGATAGCTGTAGTTCTTGCTCTAGGTAGATTTTCCTTTTTTTAACTTGGATCCATTGCTCCTGGTTCTGTCCTCTGGCACTAAAAACAAAAAGCTTACGAAAAGCTTTCTTACACATGACAGTCTTTCAAATACTTTAAGACAGCTATCATAGCCTGCTGAGTCTTCCCTTCTCCAGGCCAAACATCCCTAGTTCCTCTGACCCATCCTCAGATGACATAGACACAGGGCTCTTCATGATCCAGGTTGTGTTCCTCTGGATGCTGCTGAACGCAGTGCTCTGTATGTGGTCTGACAAAGCAAGAGTATAGTAGCATAGTAGCTCAGCCTCCCTTAATGCATCCCAAGATTACATTAGCTGTCTTGACTGCACATCACACAACTGATTCTTACTGAGTTTTCAGTCTGTGAAACCCTCTTGATGATTTTTTTTAAAAGACTGAGACCTCCCATATCACCCAAGCTTGAAGTGAAGGGGGTCACAGACTGGATCCCACTACAGCTTGGCACAGGAGCATTAAGCTACTCCATTCTCACCTAGGGTACTTCTCCCCTTCCCTTCGTCCTGGTGGGCTCCCAGATCTTTTTCAGACAAACTGTTATTTGACCATGTTACCACCTTCCTGTGCTTATGAAGTTGATTCTTTGAAGTTCCATGTATCACTATTGAGTTTCATCATATTAAATTCAGCCCAACACTCCAGCCTTTCAAGATCTTTTCGCATCCTTTCATCCATTTTCTTAGCTGTCTCGCCTAGCTTTGAGTCACCTGCAGATTTGGTAAGCATGCCATCTATGCCTTTGTCCAACTCAGTGAGAGAAATGTACTGGAAACCAGGTGAGGTAATCAGATCAAAAGAAAATGGGGACATTTAGCTTGAAGAAGGGAATACTGAGGGACAACATGAGAGGTGACTTCAATTTGAAGATCAAGCTATGATAGAGGGAGTAGACTTCATGAATTAGAAGGCAGAACTAGGACAAGAACTGGAAATAAAGTTAGATGCCCATTGTTTGGGGAATGATCAAAACAATTATGGTACGTAAATGTAATGGAATATTACTGTTCTGTACGAAGTGATGAATACAGCAAAGCATGGAAAGACTTATGTGAATTGACGCAAAGTGAAATAATGAGTGAAGAAAATAATATTCACGACCACATTGTAAATGGAAAGAATTTCAAAATGATCAAAGGTGAATATGGTGAAATCATAAGGAACTCACATGACCCCAGTTAAAAGAAATTAAAAGACACCTCTACTGCTATTTTGCAGAAGCAAGAGGTCCTTAGGTGTGAAACATTGCATATTTTTATATATTTATTAAGTTTATTGATTTTTTTAAATCTTTTTATCTTTAAAAAAATATTGTTTGTTTTATGGAATAACTTACCAGTAGTGAGGAAGGGTGCTGAGAAAAATGTGTTAATGGAAAAGCAAAAAGTAGCAATAAAAATGTATTTTTTCTAATTGAAGACAAAACTAGGAGCAGTGAATTAGTCACAGAGAAACAAGTGACAACTCCATGTCAGGAAAAATTTCCTAGCACTTAGAGCTATTCACAAGTGGAGTGGGCACCTCCTCTCTTTATACCTTGCCATCTCAGAGGAGTTGGGCCAGATGACCTCTGGGCTGTCTCCCAACCTCACAATTTGTTGACTCTGTGACCATGGATAAATCGCTTAACCTCTCTGGCCTCAATTTCCCTCTCTACAACATGAGAGTATTGGTCCAGATATTAAGCATTCACCAGATATTCACCAAGGCCTCTTTCAGCCCTAAAAAGACATTTCTGATTCTAATATAAAACCCTTGTGTTTACAAATGCCATCAGAACTCTGTATTTCAGAGGTAGAGGGAAGGATGGAGTTTCCAGTGAGGAAGCTGCCTCTACTGATGCAGATCAACAGTTCATTCCAGTTCATCATTAGAGGGTAGTCTAGTGCACTGAGAAGTTGACGACTGCGATCCCACACTTTGTACTGTGCATATCAAATTTGTTATTGTTCATTTGTCTCAGTTGTGTCCAACTCTCTATGACTCCATTTGGGGTTTTCTTGTCAAAGTTACTGGAGTGTTTGCTATTTCCTTCTCCAGCTCATTTTACAAATGAGGACAATGAGGCCAACAAGGTGAAGTGACTTGCCTGTGTCACACAGCGAGTAAAGGTCTGAAGCTGGATTTGAACTTGGGAAAATGAGTCTCTCTGACTGTGGGCGCAGCACTCTATCTACCACCCCATCTAGCTGCCCGTGTATATCAAAAGAAGAACTTAAACCCAGGTCTGACTGTGTCTGGGCCTGGTCCTCTACCATACCATGCCAGCTCTCCCTATTTTAAAATGGAGAATTAACCAATATTTTGAATGTGTGATAAGTTTTATAGCAAGATTATTGAATGACAGAATCACCAGGCTGGACAGAAGACATCTTAATATGTTTCCCCAGACAGAAGGCTATCTGCTAGGCAGTTTTCAGAGATATCCAGGGAAAGCAATTCCATAACCTCTTTTGATAAACTACTCTAGTGTTTCACATTGTAGTTGTTTATCTAAGCAAAGTGATTCCATCTAATAAAAATAATAATAATACCGAGAACTGGTAGAACACACCCAGCCTTACCAATTCTGTTATCCATGTTATTCTTCAGTGTACAGAAATCTTGGGAATAATAGTGTGAGAAAGCAAGATGTTAGAAATGGAAGCACTAGAAAATAATGAGAATCTTATGAAAGAAAATTAAATGCATCTGGTATGCTCCACATATATCCAAAAGTAAAATCCAAAAACTGTTTAGTACTCTGTGGCACGTTTAGCCCTCAAATTTAAGCCATTGGTACATTTCTGAAATCTGCTATGGCCAATATCATAAAGCTTGATTACATTTTTATGGCCTGTGTGCCATCTGTGTATTTACTCTGCTCACAATAGTCATATAGTGTTCAAAAAGTAATGCATTTAGTTCACAATGCAGGCCTCTTATCAGAAATACATCAAGGCAAATTACCCTAGGAGATTTGGGATCTTGTCATAGTTTACAGCTTAAGTCTATTTGAAAATATAAAAATTCACAGCATATAAAAGGTTCATTTGAGGACTTTTACTTAAGAGAAATCTCACCATATATGAAATAGACACTTTATGCATATAATTAATACATGCAGCCTAAAGCCTGTATTTCTGTGCATAAAAATCTGGATCACAGAGTTGCTTCTTTTGAAGTCATTATATAAACTCCCATGTATCTCCTCTTTCTTATTGATTCATCTTCCTAGGCTATTGATTGAGATCCATACAGACAAGAACCACCCCTTGAACAAGCTTTGACTTGCTGCTTTAGGAAACATCTCTTCTGTTGCTATAGTATCATATTTTGAAGGCTTCCAAATAATATTAGACCTATTCAAAGTTCACCTATAAGTACAGTTCATATTCCCTTTGCAAGGTAAGGAAATTATAATCATCATGTCTACCACTTTAGCTAGCTGGAATCAAGAAATGGGCAGCAATATTTTGGAGTATTTACATTTTCACGATAAAACTATTTTCCCTGTTACAAGTTAAATATTCAGTGTTGTGTGTATATGAAATTATCCTTAAATACATTAATAGAAATTCTGTGTCAGTGCATTCAGCACCCTACTGTAAATGCTAGTTAATCTAGGCCTTTATTTTTACTAGATATAATCTTTTGAGAATAAGATTTTATTCACAGTATGCATTAAACTACCTCTTTATGTTGTAAGTGTGAGGAATTCACTGGACTTGATATGTGATTGCATTACTTTACTTATTTTCTAAATATCTTTATTGTGTTATTCTTTCTTCTTCAAATATGTCTATTAATGACCATCATCATTTTAGGATTATCAGGTAAGGACTAATCTATTATATAAATATATTTTTTTAAAAATTTCAGTTAATCATTAATATCAAACTCACTTTTACCCATCCTTGTCACCTTTTTTGTATTAATCTAGGAAAAACTCTCTGATTTCTAAGACTAGTCAATACAATACATTTTTATTAAGCCCCTACTATGTGCCAGGCACTGCGCTAAGCACTAGGGATAGAGAGCTTGCCCTCAAGGAGTTTACAATCTAATGGAAGAAAAAATATACAAAAGGAAATTGAAAAGTGGGAGGTGGGGAGAGGTCATCTGAGTCATCACAACAGAGCCCCTTACATATAGAAGGGACTCGAGGGAGACCTATAGGGCATTTTATCTCACAAACCCATTTTTTCTCCATGGGTCTTATATGCACTTAAACAAATGGTGAGCTCCATGGGATTTCAGAAGTTACTAGTGCATACAAGGGGCATGTGTCAGTATGCCTTGGACCTCATTTTAACAGTCAGGGATAATAGATCACTGTGTTTGTACTCGGGAGCTACAGTTTCTAGCCTAACTAGCAAGTACCTTCCCCTCTCTGAGCCTGTTTCTTCTTGGATTGGATCATCTCAGAGGCCCCTTCTAGCTTTATGTTGAGGAATTTAGTAAAATATTCCTCAAGGCATAATTAATAAAGAAAATTCTCAGTTATCTGCATGCAAATTGACTACATTTTGATTATCTGAGTGAAAGCTTTCAAGTTCCTGTGTTCTTTATTGCTTCATTTGCCTTATTTAATATTTTCATTTATAGACTACAGATCGTCAAGAGCTGAAAAAGCCTCTTTCAAATGCCCTAATGAATCTGTGACCTCAATGTGGATATTCTTTCACTGACATGAATCCAAAATCTTCCAAGTAGACCTCGCCTTTCTTGGCTCCTGTCCATGTTTTCCCATGAGATCCCCACAGGAGCCCTGCCTTGCATTCTCTTGCCATAACTGGGATACCAGAGAAGCATGTGAATTGCCCATCAATTATCATCTTGTTCTTATTAGCTCTCCAAACTATCTTTCTCTCTCATACATTTCTTTTATGATGTCCTTGATGATGCTTCTCCTTTGCAGTTTCTTTCTTCTGTGATGTGTTGCCGTCTGCTCACACCCAGTGTGTGTCTTTTAATTGTTTATAGGTAACATACACTGTCATTTCTTCAAATACTGTAGTGTTCCATGACTTATGGCCATACAGCAAACTTAAACTTACAACTTAAAACAGTTACTTAACTGCCTCAGAGAAGATAGGAGCTCAAAATTTAGAGAATCAATATTTGATTTATTCAAAGGTTTCACTTCAGTCTAAGAAATAATACAGTTGTATTGGAGCTTAAGTTGGATAAACTTGAATAGTTTTCATCTATCTAAAACAAACCTTTCCATTATGAGTTTAGTATTTAGCTCAACAAATTATAAATTTTCAGAATATCAGCTATAACCACATTCAGTATAAATACAGAGTTAAATAAATATAATTTTCACTTAGTTCCTTGCTTGGATTATTGCAACCTGTGTTTCATTCCATTAGTTCAAGTAGAGTAGATTGCATATCTTTTAAAACGATTAACAAAGATTTATCCTGTCAAGAGTATTCACCAGAATTTCATGTCTAGCACAAGTTATAAATCAGATTTTTTGGAGAAAGGTGATTTAGTATTATTCTAGCATTTGGATGAAATACTTAAGAAAAATTGTTAGTATGATGGTACACAGTAGTTGCTTTAAAACATAATGTTGAACAGTAGCAGCAATATTGTACAATGACCAACTTTAATAAACTTAGCTGTTCTCAGCAATGCAATGATCTAAAGACAACTCCATAAGACTCATGATGGGAAATGCTGTCCACATCCAGAGAAAGAACTGTGGAGTCTGAATGCAAATCAAAGCAGACTATTTTAGCTTTTTGTTGTTTTGTTTTCTCTTTCTCGTGGTTTCTCCCTTTTGTTCTGATTCTTCTTTTACAACATTACTAATGTGGAAATAGGTTTAATATGATTGAACATGTATAACCTATATTAGGTTGCATACCATCTTGGGGAGGAAGGGGGAAAAATTTAGGACTCAAAATCTTATAAACGTGAGTATTGAAAACTAAAAATAAACAAATAAGTGAACTTTAAAGATGTTATGTTGAACTTTTCCTTCAGTCTGATGCCCTATTGCTTTTTAATATTTTTTTAATAACCAAGCATTTATTTATTTGTTTGTTCGTTTCTCCCTTCTACCCGCTCTCCACTTGGGCAAGTGGAAGGGATACCTTTATAACAAGTAAATATAGTCAAGCAAAACAAATTCCCATGTTGGCCATGTCCAGAAATATGTGCTTAACTCCGCTTTCTGCCATGAGATGACTGGCCTTCTTCTCAGTCTCACGTAACTGTGGTTGATCATTTGTTTAATCAGAGTTTTTAAGTCTTTCAAGTTTATTTTTACAATGTTGATGTTATAGTCTGAATTATTCTCCTGGTTGTGCAAACTCTGCTCTGCATCAGTTCTTACAAACATTCCCAGGTTTCTCTGAAACAATCTCTTAAATAATTTCTTTTGGCAAAATAGTTTTCCTATATATTTATGTACCACAATTTATTTAGCTATTTCTCAATTAATGGATGCCTCCTTAGTGTTCAGTTCTTTGCTACCAAAAATACACACACACACACACACAATACCTATGTATATATATGACTGACATTTTCCTCTTTCTTTTATCTCTTTGGGGCATAGACCTAGTAGTGGCAGTCTGTCAAAGGATATCCACGATTTAGTAACTTTTGAGACATAGTTCCAAATTGCTTTAGAAAAGGTCGGACCAATTCACAGCTCTACCAACAGTGCATTAATGCTCCTTTTTTCTTGAAGCCCCTCTAACATTTATCATTTTCTTTTCTGTCAACTTTTGCCAATCTGAGTTGTGTGCAGTAGAACCACAGAGTTTCTTTAATTTGTATTTCTCTGATATTTTTTGTATTTTGGAACATTTTTTCATATCATTATTGATAGCTTGGATTTCTTCCTTTGAAAATTGTCTGTACCGACGGAGAATGCTATCTACATCCAGAGAAAAAACTGTGAAGTATGAATGCAGATCGAGGCACACTTCATGCTCGCCTTTTTCTCCCTCTTTTTTTTTCTCTCTTTTGTTTTTGTTTTTGGGTTGTGTTTTTTTTTTTGTTTTTGGTTCTTTTTCTTCTTTCTCATGATTCATTCCATTGGTCATAATTCTTCTCCACAACTTGACTAGTGTGTAAATTAATTCAATGCGAAGTTATACGTGGAAGTTATATGGGATTCCATGCCATCTTGGGGAGGGAAGGAGGAACGGAGGGAAGAAAATCTGGAACTCAAAATTATGTAGAACTGTGTGTTGTAAACTAAAAATAAAAAAAATTTTAAAAATTGTCTGTACATACCCTTCGACCATTTATCAGTAGTAGAATGGCTTTTTGTATAAATTGGAATCAGTTCCTTATATGATATCTCAAAAGTCTGAGATCAGTTTTAGGCTTTAGTAGACTAAAAGCTATTAAACAGACTAAAAACTGTTAAAGCTTAAATTATTAAGCTTTTATGAAAAGACTAAATAGGCTAAAATAGTTTATTTAAGTAAACTAAAAGCTACTAAAGCTCTGAGACATAACATACATCTTAGAAACAAGACTTTATTAAAGAAACTTGCCGTACTTTTTTTCTCAAATAATTGTTTCCCTTCTAATCTTAGCTGAATTCAATCTATACTCTTTTTAAACTTAGTTTTTCTCAATTAATAAAAATCTACATTCTCTCTCTCCTACCTTCCTCAGTTGAAAAAAAAGAAAAGCAAAACCCTCATAATAAATATGTATAGTCAGACAAAACAATTTCCTGCATTGACTATGTCCCAAAATACATGTGTTTTTCAGTCTGCCTCCTGATTCAGTTATTTGTCATAGGGTAAACAACATGTTTCATCATAAGGCCTCTGGAATCATGGTTAGTCATTGACTCAATTAGAGTTTCCTGACCCTTTTTTATAAAGAGTATGATTTGATGCAGTCTGCTTCTACTCTCCTGCCCCTCTTCTCTCTCCTTTCCCAGAGCCCAATCACAGGTTCTTATCTTTTCTTTCTTTCCTCTTAAACACCTTTTCATGATCCAGAGTTTGTTTTGTTTATTCCTAATAACTCTCTTAATCTGTTCTTTCTCTTATACCCCAGGCTTCCTTTTCCCCTTTCCTTCTGTTTCCCTGTTGATTGAAATGTATTTCTGTACTCAGCTGCGTGTATATTCTTCATTTCTTTGACTAGTTCAGAAGAAAAGTACAAATGTCACCCATTCCTCCCACTCCTTCCTCCTTGGTTTCTGTAATCTTCAGCCAATTTAGGTGAAACAACTACACACACACACACACACACACACACACACACACACACACATACACTTCCTCTATTCTTGCCCTCCTCCCTGCCCCCTGGAATATTCCTTTTTCCTTCCCTTTCCTTTCTTTTTTATGATCATCAAAACTTTTTTTTTTAAAGTACTGATGGTAGGGTTCTGAGGGAACACGTGTCATCTTCCCATATTAGAATGTAAACATTTCATCCTATTTAGTCCTTCATATTTACTCACTCATATTTACCTAAAACTCCTGTATTTGTTTTTCAGAGTTTTTATGTAGCCTTGGTCTTTTCATCAGGATTGCTTCAAAGTCCTCTATTTCATTAAAGGTTTATTTGTTAACCTGTGGGATTATACTCAGTTATGCTTAGTAAAGTATTCTTGGCTATAATGGTCTTTTGTCTTCTAAAACAGTGCTTCTTAAACTGTGGGAATATGGGGTTGTGAAAAATTTGGCAGTAGTAAAGGGTTTCTGAATGTGAAATGACCAAAAATTAATTAAAAATCAAACACTTAATGAATTCAAGGTGTTTCTGGCAGCACTTGCCCATGTTGCATTGCACAACTTCGCTGCAGCCTTGGTTCTGAACACAAAGCGTAGGCACTTTGCACTGCGCATACCCTTAAGCCAGATAATGCCAACGAAGACTGCTGAAAAACAAAAAGGGGTTGTAAGTGCAAAAAGTTTAAGAAGCTCTGTTCTAGAACATCATCTTCCAAGCTCCCTGCTTCTTTATAACAGTGGCTGCAAAATCTTGTATGATCCTGATTATGGCTCCTCGGTATTTGAATTCTTTCTTTCTGGCTTCTTGCAGGGTTTTTATTTTGATCTGGGAGAACTGTGATTTAGCTATAATGTTTCTAAAAGTTTTTATTTTGAGATTTCTCTCTGGAAGTGACTGGCATATTCTTTCTGTTTTCATTTTGCCCTTTGGTTCTAAGAGATCTGGGAAATTTTCTGTATAATGTTTTCTCTTAAATATAATGTTTAGGCTCTTTTTCCCCCCATGACTTTCGCTAGTCCAGTAATTATTAAAATATCTCTCCTTGATCTGTTTTCCAGGTCAGTTGCTTTTGATGTGCAATACCTTATACTTCTTTTTTTCCCCAGTCTTTTGACCTTACATTAATATTTCTTACTTTCTCATAGAGTCATTAGCTTCTATTTGGTCCATTCTGATTTTCAAGTCTGTTGTTTGAGTAAGGTTTTCTACCTTGTGTCACGCTGTTCTCTAATTCTTTTTTTCTATGGCTCTCATTTCTTTTCCAGTTTTTCTCCCAACTCTCTCATTCATTTTCAGTTGTTCCTATAGTGCTAATCACTTATATTTATGAAATCATTTTTAGTCTTTTAAAAATTCTTATTTTTTTCTCATCCAGGAATTCTATTTGAACCTGTACCCAAGCTACATTTTTGAGGCTTTGCTTATGGATATTTTAGACTCTTTCTCTTCTTCTGGGTCTTTAGCTTACTTGTCATCATAATAGCTCTTTATGTGGGCTCACTCTTCCAGCGTTACTTTCTGACTTTGGACTTTGTGTTAGGGTCAGACTCAGCACATTTTTGACTAGGATGGTTGAGCCATGCTTGGTTCTGTTTTATGTCATTTTGGGTCCTGCTGCAATTTTTTTTCAGTATTGAGTTTTACATTATTCCTAGATCCCCAAGGCATCTCAGTCTGCAGACCTCTAAGTTTTCAGTGTGCTCAAAGTGGTCTGATCCAAGGTGAAGTCTGAATATTGCAATACTTGTCTTAGCTCTTCAAGTTCCTGGCCTGGATTTGGGTCTCAGCAACACAACTATGGGCTTTCCCCTGTTTGGTGCTCCAATAAACTCCTTCTAATCTTAGCTACCATCAGCTAGCCGGAAGGCTTTACAGATTCAAAGTGGCAGAATTCCAGGCTTGCCTCTTGCCTGAATTTGTTGCCCTAATTATTCTGCTACAGTTTTTGGACTGAGCTGGAGGCTGATTGTGACCCTGCTTAGCTCCTGAGATCATAGACATATAGCTGCTGCTTGCTTCTTACTTTACTTTCAATAACTCAGTACTTAACCTAGGGCCCATTGCCACTCTTGACCACCACCTCAGTTTGCACTGAATCTCTAACCTGGAAGAAGGTAGTGAGTAACTGAGCTACTAGTTGGCACCTATTCCTGCTTCTGGAACAAGGGTGGGCTACTCTGTCCAGTGTCTCTTCTTTCCCTAGCACACAGTGGTAGACAGACCTTCATTCAGTCTTTACATTGCACTCCTGGCTAGACTCTGTCCCCAATGTCCACAGACCTCTCTGTTTCCCTATGCTGACCTGGGCTAAAAGGTTTTCCCAGTTAGGACTTGGTTTGATATATTTTCTGAATCCCTATGGAATAGTAGGAAATAGTTTAGCTTTATTACCTCCTTCTACTCTGCTATCTTAGCTATCCCCCCGCCATATGTATTAATTCTTAAAATGATTGGTACTCAAAGACAGAACTTGGATAGGCATTTGCCTTAGGGCATCAAAATTTAGAGGGCTGATACTTCCTCCCCCAGCAGAGGATCATAAACAGGTAAACTTCTCATTACAGCTAGAAAAAGAGCCAGATCTCTGTTTCCTTCTGTTTCACAAGGGCAGGTGGGCAGCTTCCTCCTACTTAACCCTGACTTTTCTGCTCTCAGTGTATTTTCTGTTCCTCTGTTCTAGCAAAAATGTTCCCAGTTTAAATGTAAATCTTACAACAAAACATCAGCAAATTTAAGTTATGATAGCAATTCTCATTTACATTTCAAGTGCCCATGGGTTCAACTATTATTTTTATGCAGATGACTCCCAGATTGCTATGATCTAGCTCTAGTCTCTCCTGAGTGCCAGTCCAGCCTCACAGCCCTGCTGGATGTTTCTCACCAAGACATCTCGTAGGCCTATCATAACTTGTCTGCTGATGTTTTATTGTGAGATTCATGTCAAACTGTTCTCAAATCAAATGGAAACAGATTGCTGTGGGCTACATATTGACTTAGAAAGCCACAAATTAACATTATCCTTGTTGTATTATTTTTTATTTTGTTAAATATTTCCCAATTATATTTTTATCTGGTTGAGGGGTTAAATTCTGGAGTTTTGCTGGCACTTGAGGCCCTGCTCTATGAATTTAACATCTCTGCCATAGGCAGGCACATCATGGGTATTTAATCAGTGTTTGTTGAGTTAATGAATCCAGGTAACTCCCCTGAAGATTCTATGCCAATATGTTGAGCCCCCATCATCTCATCAGCTCAGTCTTTGCAGGAGAACTGAAGTGAGGTTGCAGAAGAACTGAGACTGGAATCATTTAAGATGTGGGAACTGTTACCAATATTAAGCACTCTTCGTTGTAACTCCTAGCAAGACATAGGCAAGGCATAGACATTAGCACAAACATGAGATACATGCATACACACACACACACACGCACGCACACACACACATGCACCCTTTGCCTTTTAGCTATCTAGCTCTGAGCATCCAAGGCAGAAAAAGGCAAATATTTCCAGAATAGGTTCAAAAAGATTGAACATTAGTGATCTGCCTAATATACCTCCACAAGAGAGGGCTTAGGGGATTCAGGAAAGGCTTCTTGTATTGAATGAGCACCAGAGCTAGTTCTTGAAGAAGATAGATATTCCAAGGAGCAGAGGTGAAAGACCACTTTTCAGGCACTGGGGAGTACCTCTGTAGAGGCAGAGTTTGAAGATGGCACATCTGTGTTATAGAACAGATAATAAGCCAGTTTGGCCATAATGTAGAATAGAGAGAGAAAGAAAAATGAGATAAATCTGGAAAGGTCATGGGAGCCAAACTGTGGAGGGTTTTAAATCCCAAACTGAAAATTTTGTATTTTGTCCTAGAGACAGAAAACTAAAGATTTTTGTTTATGAGTGTGTCCTAGACAGACCCGCATCTTAGAATTATCAGTTTGAAAGCTCCGTAGTTATTCTGGTCATCTAAAGGCCTAAATCATGGTAACATTGTATGGATTAGTGAAGAGGATGGTTGTAGGAGGTGCTGTAGATAGTGAACCTATTATGACTTGGAAGCTAATTGGATGTGGGAAGTGGGAAAGATGGAAGTATACAAGGTGACACAAAGATTGTGAGCCTGGATGATTGGAAGAATCGTGGTTTTCACAACCAAAATAGCAAAATTTGGAGGAGAGATAAGTTTTGAAGAAAATGAATTCCATTTTGCAAATGCTGAGTTTGAGTTTCCAAAAAACCATCTATGATATCTGACCAACAAGGCTCTTGGCAGTGCAGTACTAGAGTTCAGGAGAGAGATTAGGTCTGGAGCTATAGCTCTGGGAGTCATCTTTGTAGAAATGATCATGGAATCCATTAGATTAAATCACCAAGAGGGAGAATTGAAGATCCAGGTCACAGCTTTGGGGAACTGATAAAGAACAGTCAGAAGGACAGTAGAAGACCCAATATAAGAACCCAAGAAAAAGCAGTACGACAAAAGCCAAGGGAAGCGAAAGAATCCAAGAGAAGGATGTCGTGGTGATAGACTCTGTCAAAAGCTAAAGAAGTAAAATAGGATGCGGACTGAGAATGAGCTATTGGATTTAGAAATTAAGCGATCAGTTGTAACCTTTAAGAAAGCAGTTTCGGTGGAGTAATGGTACACCTATTGCAAGTGGTTGAAAAGTGAAGAGAATGTGAGCAAATGAAAGCAAGTCAGTGTATATGGCCCTAACTCAGAGTTTGGCTATGAAGGAGAAAAGAGACATGGGATAGCAGTTTAAGGGGATTTTGGGGAGGTAGAGATGTAGTAGCTGGTGATTAAGGAGAGATGGTGATGAGAGTCCTTGAGGGAATGTTTATGGAGACAGCCTCCAAGAGGAAACTGGAAGGGATGGGATCCAGGTCACAATGAGAAGACAAGTTGGCCTTTTCAAGAAGAATAGCTATCTTTTTCTGAGAGACCAGAGCAAAAGAGTAGAGAATTTGAGGGTTAGGGGGGATTTAAAAGGTTTTTAAGCTGTAGAGAAAATAGGAGAGAAAATATGGAATCTCCTCAGTCAATTAAAAGTAAGGATCCTAGTGGAGGGAGGGCATAGTATAGGAGAGTCAGGAAGAGAACGTTGCAGATAGCTACTGTGGAAAGTGTGATAGGATCCATCAAGAAAGGATATGAGGAAGACCATGCAGCAGTAAGCACCCAGGTAAGATTGGATATTATAATTGTAGAGAACCCAGTCAGCACAATCATGTGACTTTCTCAAGCAGGTAGAAAAAGCAAAAGCAAATGGGGGTGGGAGGAAATAACCTAGGGTTTGAGTTTGGCAAGGAGGAAGTGGTGGTGGTCACCAACACGGTGACTAGACATTCAAGTGGAGAGGACAGTATAAGGCAGGAAGACCAACCAGAAGACCCTTACTGTAATCTAGGTATAAGTTGATGACTGCCTGTACTAGAATGGGGAGAAAGGGGACATACTTAAGAGATGTGGATTTAGAAAAGACAAGTCCTGACAACAGATTGGCTATGTGGGGTGAGTGGGAAGTTCAGGATGACACTGAGGGTGTGAGCCTGGGTGACAAGGAGAGTGTTGGTGCCCTTAATCATAAGAAGGAGGTATGAGAATTGTAAGAAGGATATGACGATACCTAGGTGACTGAGGTGGGGTGAAGATGGAGGTTGCGGAAAATGAGAAAGTGGATGAAGTCGAAGTCAGGGAGTTCAAGACTGCATCAAAATGTAGGTTGAATCCCCAAGTATGAGACAGTAAAAGGAAAACTGAGCCAGGGAGCAAGAGGCCAGCAGATGACTGTGACAAGGATCAGGGCCAGGCAATATTACTTTTATTGTTCTTATTCAGTTGTTCAGTCATGTCCAATTCTTCATGACCCCATAGGCCCTATGTCAGGCCCTATCCCCCACTATCTCCCAAAGTCTGTCCAAGCTCAAGTTCATTGCTTCCATGACACTATCTATCCATTTCATCCTCTTCCATCTCCTTTTCCTTAAGCCTTCAATCTTTCCTAGCATCAGGGTCTTTTCCAATGATTCCTATCTTCTCATTATGGGTGACCAAAATATTTAAGCTTCAGTATTTGACCTTCCAGTGAATAGTCTGAATTAATTTCTTTAAACATTGACTGATTTGATCTCCAGTGCTATCCGAGGGACTGTCAAAAATCTTTCCTAGCCCCACAATTTGAAAGCATCAATTCTGTGGCTCTCGGCTTTCGTTATAATTCAACTCTCATGGCCATACATTGCTGCAGGAAAAACCATAGTTTTGTTGGCAAAGATGTTTCTGCTTTGGGGGGCAGGGACTTTCCTAAAGCTGTCCCCCAGGATCCTCCAAACACCTATAAAAATGGCTCTGAACAAATTCTAGAACTGCAGAACACACGAAATAGCAGAGGGAAGCAGGGCTCCAGCCAAGACAGGCTGGATGGTCGCTGGGTAAGGTCTATCCATTGTGCTGGGAGCCAAATGGAGCAGAGCCCAGCATGGGCCGCACCTGGACCAACCAGACTTGGGAACCAGGCAGAACAGGCCGTAGTGCCCTGAATCAGTGAGCTGTGGCAGTTGCCAGACTCCTCAACCCACAAACACCAAAGACAACAGAGAAGGTTAGTGGGAAAAATTTCTGGGACTGAGTGAAAGGAGTTCACGGTAGGCCACTGCCCCAGGAGCAATGGAGGTGGTACAGCTCTGAGGCTGCTTACAGAGCTACAGCTGTAGTTGCTTCAGGCCCCAGGCCCACCTGGTGGGAGGAATTAAGTGGTGGATCAGAGCAGGAGCGCAGAGACTGCTTAGATCTGAGTTGCGGTCCGGGTTGGCGGTTCTTGGGGCAGGAGGAGTGCTGGTATGTCAGAGCTTGCTGTGTAGAAATAGCTCTGAAAAGAAGAGCACAGCCCCTCCAGCTTGGGACAAGGTACTCTTTATTCTACAAGCAGCCATACCTGACAAAAAACTCAAGGATCAAGTAAGTTGGCTGGGAACGTGGCCAGGCAGAGAAAACGGACTCAGATTCAGACTCAGACTTTGGAGTCTTTCTTTGATGACAAAGAAGACCAAAACATACAGCCAGAAAAAGTCAAGAAAGTCAAAGAGCCTACATCAAAAGCCTCCAAGAAAAACATGAACTGGTCTCAGGATTTGGAAAAGGCTTTGGAAAAACAAGTTAGAGAAGTAGAGGAAAAATTGGGAAGACAAATGAGAGTGATGTGAGAAAACCATGAAAAACAAGTCAGGGACTTGCTAAAGGAGACCCAAAAAAATACTGAAGAAAATAACACCTTAAAAAATAGACTAACTCAAATGGCAAAAGAGCTCCAAAAAGCCAATGAGGAGAATGCCTTGAAAGGCAGAATTAGCCAAATGGAAAAGGAGGTCCAAAAGACCACTGAAGAAAATACCACCTTAAAAATTAGATTGGAGTAAGTGGAAGCTAGTGACTTTATGAGAAATCAAGATATTGTAAAACAGAACCAAAGGAATGAAAAATGGGAAGACAGTGTGAAATATCTCATTGGAAAAACCACTGGAAAATAGATCCAGGAGAGAGAATTTAAAAATTATTGAACTATCTGAAAGCCATGATCAAAAAAAGAGCCTAGATATTATCTTTCAAGAAATTATCAAGGAGAACT
>CM053623.1:433637602-433672602 GCA_028646595.1 Phalanger gymnotis
GGCAGAGTGTTATTTCTAGAAGATATTTTAAGTTTTCATCAAACCGATCAACTTTGGCTTTTTTGACATCAGTGGTTGGAGCATAGACTTGTAATACTGTGATGTTGAACAGCGTGCCTTAGATCCAAACAGATATCATTTTGTCATTTTTGAGAATGTTCCCCAGTACTGCTTTTCTCATCCTTTTATTGACTATGAGGGTTGCTCCATTACTTCTAAAGAATTCTTGCCCATACTAGTATATGTAATGATTATCTGAACTAAATCCACCTATTCCCATCTGTTTAAGTTCACTGACACTCAAGATGTCAGTGTTTAATCTTACTATCTCTTATCTGACTACATCCAGCTTACCTTGGTTCACAAGTCTTACATTCCAGGTTCCTATGCCATATTGATCTTTATAGCATCAGATTTTCCTTGTCACCAGACAATCCACACCTGAGCTTCCTTTTGGCTTCGGCCCAGTCGTTTTATTAGTACTGGAGCTACTTACTTGTCATTGTTTTCTGCTTTTCCCCAGTAATGTGCTGGATGCCTTCTGACCTGAGAGATTCATCTTCTGGTGTTATATCTTTTATTATTTTAATATTGTCCACAGAGTTTTCTTGGCAAAGATACTGGCATGGTTTGCTATTTCCTTCTTTAATGGATCACCTTTTGTCCAAACTGTCTACTATGATCTGTCCATCTTGGGTAACCCAGCACAGCATAGCTCAGCCCCTTCACTAAGACAAGGTAGTGATCCAGGAGGGGTGATATTACTAGACAGAGTCAACTTCAAAGGAGTTGATGATGTCAAAAGATCATTTTGAAATTTAAACGAGGAGTAAAAAACAAACAAATGGGTCTACTGCTTGTCTTAGCCCAGGCTTTTGGGTTACATGAGAGAAAAGGTACTTAAAACTGGATGGGGAGGGAGGGGTGGCCTAGGCTCTAACTTAAAATTAGTAAATCACCTTTTTAAAATGCTGATAATGGTCTTATGCTGGAAAGAATCCTGCTAATAAGGAAGTGCATGTCTTTGTACAGGGTTGTCCTCCATGCCTGGAATCCTCTTTCCTCCTCATTTCTGCCTCTTAGAAACCCTTGGTTCCTTCAAGACCCAGTTCAAATGCCACCTTCTATAGGAAGCCTTTCTTTATGTGTGTGTGTGCATGTATGTGTATTGTATCCTCTACAGAAGGTAAACTTCTTAAGGACTAGGATTGTCTAATTTTTGTCTTTGTAGCTTCAGCATCTAGCAGGCAGTCAGTCAGTCAACAATCAGCAAGCATTTATTAAGTGCCTACAATGTTCCAGGCATCTTGCTAAGTACAGAGGATTAGAAAGGCAAAAGTCTTTTTTGGAGGACAGTCCCTGCCCTCAAGGAGTTCACAGTCTAATGAGAGAGACAACTATGGAAACAACATGGAAACAACCATATACAAACAAGATATGAACAGGATAAATTAGAGATAATCAACAGAGTGGAATTGGGGGAGGAGGAGTTCAGGAAAAGCTTCTTGTGGATTTTAGCAGGGACTTAAAAGGAAGCCAGGGAAGCAAGGAGGTGGAAATGAGGAAGAGTTCCAGGCCAATGAAAAGACACTGAGTGAGAATATGAAGTGTCTTCTGCAAGGACAGCCAAGGGGTTAGTTTCCCTGTCAGAGTAAGGTTTAAGAAGGCATGGTGCCATGTTTGTGGATTGATTGACTAATTGACAGAGACTGTCTGAAGGAACTAAGATTGGCTTTTTTAACTTGTTCATCACGCACCGAGCATTGGCCATGTACGTAGAACAGCTTTGTATTTGAAGCTCCCTTGAGCAGAAGATCCAAAAATTGTAAGACGTGTCCCCTGACTTCAAAGAGCTAGTGTCCGTACTCTGTCTCAGTTCATAATTGCCTTCATTCCCATGGTTTCCAGCAGGAAACTGAGGCACGCAAAAGTTACATGATATCTCCAGTGTTACATAGCTTCTAAGCGTCTTAGACAGGATTTGAACCTCGGTCTTCCTGACTCCCAATCCAGCCCTCTTATCCACTACGCCGTGCTGCCGAGCTCATCACAGAGCAAAGCTATACTAAGCTGAAGAAAAAACGTTTTTAATGTCTCCAATGTCTCCTTCTGGTGATCTCGTAATTGCCAAATCTAATAGCTTTTCCTCATTTTTTGTCTTTCTTGACCTTCCTCAGGCCTTTGACACATCCCTCTCCTCTCCTGGATCCTTGCTCTTCTCTACAATTTTGTGACCATGCTCTACCCTGGTTCTCCTCCTACCTGTGTGGCTCCTCCTCCTCAGTCTCCTTTGCCAGGCCTTCATCAGGTCATTCCCATTAACCGTGGGTGTCTCCCACAACTCACCCTGGGTCTCCTCTTCCCCTCCCTCTGAGCCAGCTCTCTCAGTGACTGCATCAGCTGGGTGGCTCAGTGGAAAGAGAGCTGGGCCCAGAATCAGGAAGACCTGAATTTAGATGTGGCATCAAACATTTCCCAGCTATGTGACCCTGCGCAAGTCACTTAATGTTGCCTCTGCTTCCTCCTTTGCAAAATGAGGATAATAATGGCACCTGTCTAACAGGGTTATTGAAAGGATCAAATGAGATAACTTAAATAAAGCACTCTGCAAACCTTAAATTGCCATATAAATGCTAGCTACTGACAGATTCAGAACAGAATTCATTATCTTTCTCCCAAAACTCTCCCTTCTTCCCAAATTTACTATGACTGTCAAGGGAACCACCAACCTCCCAGTCACTCGGGCTTTCAATCTGTGTTATCCTTGATTTCTCTCACATTAACTATGCAGGTTCATGTCAAATCTCTTCATTTCTTTAAAACATATCATTAATACATCATATACATACATACATATATGTACGTGTGTCTGCGTATGTGTGTGGATACCCAGAGAACAACCAGAAGACTACTACAGTATTTCCCCTTCTGTCTGCTAACACAGCCACCATCCCAATGGCAGACCCTCATCTTCTTTCATCTGGTTGCTCTCCAGGCCCTATCTCTCCTTACTCCAATCCATCCTCCATTGAGCTGCCAAAGTGATTTTCCTAAAGTTCAGGTCCAAGCATGTCACCCCTCTATTTATTAAACTCTGGTGGTTCCCTGTTGCCTCCAGGATCAAATGTAAAATGCTCTAATTGACATTTAAAGCCCTTCACAGTCTCACAGTCTGACTGCTCATCCCTGGAATTATCCCTCCCTGGCTTCCTTCAAAACCCAGTTCAAATCCCACCTTCTATGCGAGGTTTCTCCTAGTCCATTCCATTCTCTCTCTCTCTCTCTCTCTCTGTCTTCCTCTTCCCCTTCCTACCCTAACACCACTGAGATTACCTTTCCTTTGCTCTTTGTACATCTTGTATGTACAGTGATTTGTATGTGTTTCCTCTTTTAGAATGCGTGCTTCTTGAGAGCATGACCCGTTTTTGCCTTTCTTGGCATCCTTGATATTTAGCATAAGTCCCTAATAAATGTTATGTATTGATTCTTACCCCTGTGGCACATGTTTAGTCCTTTTTACTCTTTCTGAAATTCCCAAATAAGAGTAACTCCCCCATTTCTTATTCTCAGCCAGTCATTCAGTGAGGTGATCATTTATCTTAACCAAGTATTCCTTTAGTTACCTAAGTGCAGGGTCACCTTCATCTCAGGGTCCCACCGGAATGTGGCGATGCTAATATATTGGAGTTACCTTTTCTGCTGTTCTTCCCAGGTAAAACAACACTGCATTTGTGAATCCTAATAATGCTTCATTGGCATTCTATTAATTATAACTTGGAAGGTAAACACATTTGAAAATATAAGTTAGAAAAGATTTTGCTTAAATATTTTAAATCACTCTTTATCATATTGTTCTGAGTGATGTCAAATAAAATTTTCATTTAAAAAAGATTTTAGTTAGAATTTAATCTTTGAAAATATTAATAACAGCTTACAGCAGGTAAGCTATAAAATAACACTGTATGCTGTCTATTTAGTTTCTGGTTGAAAAAGCACAGCAGTACTTTAGTTCATTACCTTTGAAAAAAACAGTAACAAGATAATACAGCTGCCTCTGATTAAGATGTAAATTCTTTCTAATTAGAATGTAAATTCTTACATTTAAATGAAGACATCAATTGTCAGGATGCCATATGATATCTCATTCCACCTTGCCTGAATGAAGCCCTCACTGCTCATCTATGGCACTAAAATACTTTTGCAATCCCTTTGTTCTCTGATTCTTGTAATATTCTCTCTTCATGTTCCCTTTTCACATTGCTTTTGTTTGTTTTCCCCCTTGCATCTGATATTGTTGTGCCTTGGGATTTTGCAGAAATTTGGAATGAAAATTGAGTTCAGTCAGTGCCAGTATTTGCTTGTGCCTCAATTACTTCTGCTGAATTTTCCTCAATGCAAATCAGGCAGGTTGCATACAGTGGTGCATGTATTTGAAATAATTAATTTTCCGTAAAATGATGGATCAAGTCCAATCAACCTTCATGGAATCTAAATAATAGAATAGAGAATTAGAAATTAATTAACATTTTGTGTTGCTGATAGTTTATTATATAGTATAAACTAGCAGCGATAAGTTTGGCCATTCTAACTTTTTCTTTATCAAATGCTGATAACCTTCTGCCTCGGTCATTTCCTGGTGTCTAGTCTCTAACAAGGGTTTCTGTTTTAAAAACATTCCCAACATCCTAGGAAAGGTTTTAAAGTATGAGGACTATAAACTGTTGTTGTTGTTGTTGATGATGGTGATTCATGTGTTAAATGGTGTGTGGTACTCAATACTAAGTAAGAGTCCAAGCCCTCTCTTTAAATAATAAATACCTGGATATATTAGATGATAAGGCCATGCGTGAGTGGTAGGGGCTTGGCATCAAATCATCATTTCATGTTATGTTCTTTCTAAACTGTGGTAGGTGGAAGTTTAGAATCATAGACAGATCGATAGATACATACATACGTATATACATAGTTATGGAGAGAGAGAGGGGGAAAGAGGGAGAGAGAGAGAGAGAGAGAGAGAGAGAGAGAGAGAGAGAGAGAGAGAGAGAGAGAGAGAGCTCTACATAGGAATAGGGAAATCTAGAATTTGAGAAAGAGGACACACGTTCCATCCTGTAGGGATTTCCTCTAGGGAAGAACACAACTTCTGTTCATGTTCCATTGCAGTATTTAAAAATCTTCATCTTTCCACCATGCAAAATAAACATACCATGAAGTTCTAGCTTTCAAAGAGCTTGGAGAGCAGTGAGTGGTCAGATTAGAAACCAAAAAGTATACGGACCTCAAAAGATTTGTAGAATTTACAGAGACAGTGTGGAGAAAAACAAAGGTGATACTCCATGGGCAATGGAGTAAAGAATATCATGAGCAAAGGTGAAGACTTAGGAAGTAGTACAGCTCTTTGGGGGATAGGGAAGAGAATGGATTGACCAGAGAAGAGGATCCATGTTGTGAAATAAGTGAAAATAAGGTTGGATAGTGAACACGATACTAGATATATGAAAACAATCATTGTCTTCTTCTCCATCATAGCACTGACATAGTTCTTTAAGGTTTGCAAAACACTTTACATGTGACCCTATTTGATTAGCCACCTTATGAGGGAGGTGCTATTGTCATCCTCATTTTCCAAATGAGGAACCCAAGGCTATGAGAGATTAAATGACTTAGCCAGGTTCACGCACCTGATAAGTGACTGAGACACACATGTGTTCAGTGATTTTCAGTTGTGTCATGTCCAACTCTTCATGACCCCATTTGGTTTTTCTTGGCAGAGATACTGGAGTGGTTTGCCATTTCCTTTTCCAGTTTATTTTACAAACGAGCAAAGTGAGGCAAACAAATTTAAGTGATTTACCTAAGGTCACATAGCTAGTAAGTATCCAAGGACCAAAAGATAAGTCTCCAGGCCCAGCACTCTGTGCACTATGGCGCCACCTAGCTGCCTGAGACACATAGTAGGTGATTAATAAATGCTTGTTGATTGGTTTGACAGGCTGAGGTCAGATTCGAACTCTGGTCTTCTTGACTTCAAGTCCAGTGCCACCTCCCCACCACCTATGCATAGGAGGTCTCTTACTTTTAAGCAATAAATGCACATGGTAAGTTCATGAGTAGAGAAGTGATATCTAAAAAATAGTATTTATTGTAACCAAAAATTTCTTGTATTTCAAGTAAAATCCATTACTTCTTATTACCTAACCATGTTTACACATATTCTTTTATTTATAAATGTAGTATCCATTTCAATTCTTAAAATCTGATTTATAGGGAAACTATTTATTATATATAATGTGGAGAACCAAAACCACATAAAAATAAACTTTAGTAATATGTTGGAAAGGATGTGAATATTATAATATTGTGCTTCTGTTTTGTTTCTTTGCCTAATCTAGACCAGAAAAATATCACTTATTAATCCAGCCAGCTGGAAGGTTCACTAGCTTAACTAGTTTCTACATTTGTGATATTATTCTGTCAGTTTTCATGGCTATTAATAACTAGCTCATTTTTTTGTTATATAGACAACAGTGACAAAGAACTGACTTCATTGTCTCTGTAATGAATCATTGTCCTAATTCAGGTCCAGCTCACCATCCATTTCCCTTCCCACTGTTCCCCTCCACTTCTCAGTTATAGTATTTTGGTTGACTTGGGCAGGGGGAGATTCACCAGAATGTTAAAATGGTGAATTTAGAATGGCCAATAATTGTCTATTTCAAACTGCTTGAAACTGGGTTGTGTAATTTCATCTTTGTATCTAATGAATCTGAGTACATGTTTAACAAGTGTTTATTGAACTTCTGGTGCCAAGATGGTGGAGTTAAGAAGGACCCCTCTGAAGCCCTCCCAAATTCCCTTCTAAACAACTAGACAAAGAAATCAAAGCTATCTATAGTCATATGAAAAAATTCTCTAAAGCACGACTGATTAGAGAAATGCAATTAAAACAACTCTGAGATTCCACCTCACATCTGTCAGATTGGATAATATGACAAAAAAGGAAAATGTTGGATGTTGGAGGGGATATTGGAAAACTGGGACACTAATGCACTATTGGTGGAGTTGTGAACTGATCCAACCATTCTGTGGAGCAATTTGGAAAACTGCCTGTTCATATCCTTTGACCATTTATCAATTGGGAAATGACTTGTATTTTTACCAAGTTGACTCAGTTCTCTATATACTTGAGAAATGAGGCCATTATCAAAGATATCTGTTGCAAATTTTTTTCCCAGTTTTCTGCTTTTCTTATAATTTTGGTTGCACTGGTTTTGTTTGTGCAAAGCATTTTAAATTTTATATAATTAAAATTATCTATTTTACATTTTGTAATGCTTTCTATATCTTCAGTCCTAATCATTCAGTATGGTCACTTACAATGTGCTTTTGCAGTTATGAGGAAGTGTAAGATACAATTCTTGATCTCATGGAGCCTGTCATCTAATTAGGAGAGATGAGAGATAAACATATATTTTTTTTAAATAGTAAAGAATCGTACTAATTAGCAAACCGTAAATGCTAAATGACTGTTCTAGATAATACATTTAGAGGAAGGAGAGCTTACAGTTAGAAACCTGTTATGTCTAGTCATCACTGCAAACATGGGATTCACAACTGTCACAGAAAACACTTTCACACAAGTTTTTTTTTTAAAAAAAAAAGACCTTAATTTTAGCTTCTTGCCCACTCTTAGGACAGAAAAGGAAACTTTCAGGAAAATGTCTTCCTATTGCCAGAGTTTATAATGATGCATACTCACCATCTGAATAATTTTAGACAAGGTTTTTTAATTATAAATTAATAATACCTAATGAACACTTTGAGAGTAAATTAAGCATTTAGGGAAATTGCATTAACTTTTTAATGAACTAGCACCTGGTCAGTTTCTGTCATACCATGCTCAACATACTCTAATTTGGAAGTTAAATCAATCTTTACAAATGGACGCCATTTAGACCATAGTTAAACTAAGCTATGTGGATCGATCCATGTCTAGTTTTTACCTAATCTGTTTTTAAACCCATGTTTATGTAGATGTGGTATCTTAGAATCATTGAATGGTACAGCCCAAAGGGTCCTTAGACTCATTGTAGCCCATCCTCTTCATTTTATAGATGAAGGAAACTGAGGACCAGATAAGATGGAGATTTGCCACAGGCCTCACTCCCCCCAAACCCTAAATAGCAGAGCCAGACTGGATTTCCAGGATAGAAAGACAGAGGATGCCAACAGTCATAACTAGCATTTATATTATGCTTTGAGGTTTCCGGAGCAAACCCGAGCAGACCTTTCCTGTTGCTGAGTTTAATTTTATGCTCCCAACAACTCTGCAAGGCATCAGATGATGCAGAACAAACCAATAGTTTATAAGGAAGGTCCGGGTTCACCCACATCATCATCCAACCTCCGAAGAAGAAATGGAGATTTTCTTACTTTTTATATTTTGTGTGTTTGACACCCTTTTGCTGTCCATTTTAACATCAGTAGTTGGAATGAGATAGAGTGGCGCAGTGAATAGAGCAGAGGAGCTGAGTTATCAAGACTTTGGTTCGAATCCATCCTCAGGATACTTACCAGCTGTGGGACCCTGGGCCACTCACTTGCTCTCAGCCTCAGTTTCCTCATCTATAAAATGGAAATAGTAATGCCTGCCTCAAAGGGTTGTTCTGAAGATACAATACAATAATACATATGAAGGATGTTGCAAATCTTAAAGCTGTATAGAAATGTTAGCTAAGTTAAGAGTTTTTTACTCTAAATAAACAAATGGGGGAAAGAATATTAGAGCTGAAATGTTTCCCATTTTAACGGTTATAGAATGGTCTCTGAAATGAAAAGCTAGCACCTCAAGAAATGAAAAGCTGGCACCTCTAACCCAAGGACTCACAGGTTCTTATACTTGGGCTGTTGTAAGCTGACAATGCACAGACATTTGAGAAGAGAAAAAAGAAGCAGGGCCATTGCCCCAGTTAGTTCCTAGTGCCCCTGAATATTTTCACAGAATTTCAGTTAGCAGGGATATCAGACATCATCTAGTCTAACTTGTACCTGGATGGAAATCTCCTCTCCAAGAGCCTCAACAAGGGACCATTCATCCTCCACTCAAGGGCCCCTAGAACAAAGAGCTCACTACCTCCTGCAGCAACCTGTGCCACTTAAGAGACAGAGCTAATTGTCAGTCTAAGTTTTTCCTTCTAGCAAGCTGAAATCTGCCTCTCGTTGCTACTATTTCTATCCTTTAGGACCAACCAGAATGTGATTTTTTTGCATTTACTTATAACCAAAATATAATATTTGTATTAGCTGAAGTTTCTGAGAGGAAGATTTAAGCTTGATAACATCTATCAAAATCTGTGTGTATATACATATATATTTACATGTATATATACATATATTGATATGATTATACATATGTAAAGATATGATTATACATAATAATTCTCATTCCATGTTACAGTCCTTCTGATACTTCAAGGTAGCTGTCATGACTCCTAAGTCTTCTTTTCTTCAGGCTAAACATAGCCAGTTGTTTGAATTGATATTTTATGGAATTGTTTCCAATACTAACTATCTGGTCACCCTCAGGAACATGCTCTAGTTTGTCAGTGTCCTCCTTAAAATGTAGCACCAGGGCAAAGAATTGGAAATTGAGGGGAGATGTCCATCAATTGGGAAATGATTGTGATGGGATACTATTGTGCTTTAAGAAAAGGAGGATGCTTTCAGAAAAATGTGGAAAGACGTATGAACTGACGCAAAATGAAATGAGCAGAACCAGGAGACCATCGTACACAGTAACAGCAACATTAGTTGATTATCTGCTATGAATAACTTAAGTATTCTCAGCGATGCAATGATCCAAAACGATTCTGTAGGACTTATGATGAAAGGTGCTATCCATTTACAGAAAAAGAACTGGTGAAGCCTAAACGCAGATCAAAGATATGTTTGCTTTATTTTTCTTGGGGTTTTTTGGCTGTGTTTTCTTTCTCAGAATGGCTTACTCGGAGTCGTATTTTGCATGACTACACATGTATAACCTATGTCAAGTTGCTTGCCTTCTCAATGAGGGAGAAAAGAGGGCAGGGAGAAGATTTGGAACTCAAAATTTGAAGAAGAAGAAAAAAGAATGTTAAAATTGTTTTTACATGTAATTGGGAAAAATAAGATATTAAATAAGAAAAAAATTAAAATGTAGCACCAGAACTGGGTCTGATGAGCATAGAATAAAGTGGAAATAGCACTGCGTTCTGAACACTGTTCCTCTGTTAACGTAGCCTAAGATCCCATTGGTGCTACTTTGGCCACCATGTCACACTGTCCGTGGCTTACCTACACTGGTAACAATAAAATATAAAAATATTTAAAAGAAGGTCTCCATGACATTTAAATAGATCCTCCATGGACGATTCATGGAAGACCATTGAAAACAATCAGATGGGAGGAAAAAACATGTTCATGGATTGTGGTCATAATGGAGGCTGTGTCTACATCACTGAGTCCAAGATCATTGAAATATTTAAGGCACCACATGTGGACTTGTTTTGGAGTCCATAAAACCTCACAAGTACTTGTGAAATTATTTTTTGATCTCAAGTGTAATATTTTACAGTTATTCCTATTATGGTTCATAGTTCTAGTCTGTTGAGATCTTTACAGTTTCTGACTGCCATCAATGTGTTAGTTATCCTTCCAGTTTTCTGTCATTTACTAATTTGATGAACATACCATCTGTGCCTTCAACAAAGTCATTGGTAAAAATGTTACACTAGTAGACGGCCAGGGACAGATCCCTGGGGCACTCTGCTAGAAAGCTCTCTCCCAAGTCGACGTGGACCTGTTAATCACTATTCTCTGGTCCAGTCGTTCAGCTGGTTCTAAAGCCATCTGAATTTTAACTATGAAAATGTCTTGGCCGGTGACTCCATCACAACTTTGTTTCAAAGCACTGTCACTGAGTCATGAAGCAGCAGAAGTGCTGCCACATTGCTCTGACCGGAAAGCCAGTGGGAAACATCATGGCCTTGAATGAGCCATTACAGATGAGCAGAATGTGCTTCCAGTCCTAGTGCTCTTTGTCCCACTGAAACCCTTTACCTCCTGTTCTTTGTGGACAGTCACTTTCATTTTTTTTTCCCTTTTCCTTAACCTCAACAGCATGTCCCCTATTTATATTATCCATAGAATCGTGAAGGGTTACTATTGTCTGCTCGTTCCCAAAATAGTCTGGCATGTTTTCAAATTGCTCTGCTTGAATTGTAGTGAAGCAGTTCCCCACTGGAGCAGGAGGACACTTCAGCACCCTTTGGCTATAATCAGGCCAAAAAAGAGAGAGAATGAGAAAATGAAAAACTCAAAAATGTGCTAGCCTAGGGAGCAATGGATAAGGAATAGGCTGGTTTTAATGTGCTTTAAAATATCTTCCAGTAGAATTGGAATCACTTTCAAACTACTTTTTTGCCTTAAATGAATTTATTAGACACATTGATGCAACCAGAACCATTTTAGGTCACTAAATGAGGCATCATTTGAATCATATCTGAAGATATAGTGCCAGTAATTTATAAGTTAGAGAGCATTTAAGTTAACAAATGGTCTTTGCTCCCCACTTTCTTAACTTAAAAACTCATGAAACTGGACACTCTCAGAAATCCCACCAATTCAAGGTGTGACCTAGGACGTGGCAGGCTAGAGCTTGCTTTCTAGACATGTAAATGTTGTTCATGAGAAAGCAAAGAGAAGAAGAATCAAGGCCTGAGCACATCCACCTGTGAGAGATGACACAAAAAGCCTGAGTGCCAGGTACCAGATGGAGGGAAGTCAGACCTCTCCATGTTCTCATGTGCAGCCAAACTTTTCAAGGTTGTGGGGTTTGTGGAAATGTTGAGACAGCCTGGAGATTGGGGCTCAGGCCCCCTCTACTCAGGCTGTCCTCTCACAGAGGATTACTTTCTAGGCCAGCTGGGTTCTGCTGCCCAGCCTGCCACTTTGTGAGGGTCTTTGGAGTGTTCAGTTCTTGGCTTCTTAACTCAAAGTTGGCAATCTAAGACGTTGACTCCCATTTTGTTCTGCTTGATAATTCTGCTTCCGAGTACATACCCAGGCTTGGTCTGCCCTGTTTTGTTGTTGATGTCCTTAAGTACAGTCGCTAGAAAGATGTGCTTCTGAGCTCATATTAAGGAGATGGTTTGCCTTGAGCATTCATCAGGATGCTGGTAGTTTTTTTTTCAGAGCTTCGACATGTAGTCAGAGTAATTCTAGTCTAATGCCAAAAGCTTTCCTGATGACTTACTAGGGCCAGTAAGATCCCATCTTGATACCTAGTATGTCTTCTGGTTGTTCATGTGGCTATACCCCCACCCCCAAAAAGGAAAATCATGGAAAACAGCATTCTAAGGATATAACCTAAATGTAGTACACTTTGCAACATAGCACTGCTTTTGACTTATGAAATTTTTCATAGACTGTGAGTTGGATAAACTTGTTTTCAAAAACTGTACTGCTGACTCATGATTTTCCATGAAGTCCATCATTACTCTACTTGATTGAGCAGCCAGGTCCTGGGCTTACTTTGCCTGAGTAAGCATACATTAGAGCAAGTCACACTCTTCAGGGTGTGGAAGAGGCCTTGCTGGCTTTACATTTGGGGTACTCCATTTAAATCTGGCAGCACTGTGGCATAAGACATCATTAAAAAAGGAAGTGGGTCTGTCATTTATCAAGTGAGGAATAACACAAATGATGCTGTACTATCTTTAAATATTATAAAAAACCTAGCAGAAGGCCCCTAGTATATTGCTTAGATCTGCTTTGGATGATTTATTCAAAAATATCTTCCCCACTGGAGGAAGATATAATGTTAATAGGATATAAAATCTTCCCTGCCCATTAATAGGCTTCACATGGTGCCCATTAAGGGAAGCTTGCTTAAGAGAGCTTGCTTGTAAGAAGACTTTCACATCTTTTTGGTACTAAGCTAATTAGGCACTGAGTCACAAGGGTCGTAATGCCTTCTGGCTTTGAGCCTATTAGCCTATTCTGAGGTTGGCATTTTGCTTTGGGGAGTTCGCTAATAAGAAGGACCTTGTGATTCCCTGGCCAAGACTCTGAGTAGCCATTTTGTTAAGAGCCCCCTGACTGTCCAGATGTCTGTGCTTCCTCGATCCAGTGGTGCATGTAAAGTGTATAGCAATATTGCTTTGGTCAGGCAGTTAGAGCCCTGTCTATTGGTCTTTTGCTAATTTCTCTGCTTGTATTTTCTTCATGTTCAGGGTGCTGACTTTTAGCCTGAACTAGTGAATGTAATTAAAAGTAAGATTCTTGACCCCTTTAAAAACTGTTTTTCCTTTAAAAGCAGATCAAAGAACCTGTGCTAGCAGGCCATCCTGGGTATGCTAGGGTGCTTGCTGCTACAGAAGGAAACACATCAACAATAGAAAAGGATCACAGATCCCACAAAGTACAGAATTAGAAAAACCTTGAGACCACAGGGATAGCCAAAAAAAAAAATGGCAGTGGAAAATCAATGGAAAGTTAGCTCTTTGGCACTCATTGAAAGCTGACCAGAGGGCAGGAAATTATTAGGAAACTTTTCTTTACTATTAGAAAGCAATCGCCAGTAAGATATAAACAAGATTGGCATTGCAATATAATTCTTCAAGCTTTTACTATTCCAATGAGAAGGATATTCTTAAAAAAAGCTATTTTTCATCTTTGCAAAATTGACACCTGGGAAAGTGTGAGTGAACAGATTTAATTACCTATAGGAAAAAAAAGGCACAGAAGCTACATGGGTCAATCACATAAATTTTTGATAAGATACAAAGCAAAAGGGACTTCTGCTAGAAAACTTTAATAAAAGAAAACTGGGGACTGTGGGTGGAAATTATTATTCAGAAATTGTTTAATACTTGGCAGAAAGCCATTTGATCAAAAACAGGTTCATAGAATTAGAATTCTTTTATGTTTTGTATCTCTAATATGACAATAAACTTTAGATTTTCAAAGAACTGCCTTTCACTTCTTGGGGTTAGGCCATCTCTTTAAAACTCAACATGGAATTAATACTTTCTAAGCCATAAAAAAATAGTTAGCAGGTTTACTGACCTGGAAATCTTAAACCACAGTCTTCTGGGTCATCTTGTTAAAATGAAAAATAAACAACATGCCAAAAGTGGGGAATGGGGGCAGGTTGGAGAGAGATGGAGATCATAATATTTTGAAGGATTCATACAAAAACCCACCATAAAATGTTAAAACATGAGCCTATAAGTGTACCAAAGAATAATTTTTGCTTATTTTAGGATAAGAATATTAATTCCATAGAGTTCCACAGTAGTCCTCAAAAAACTGACTATATACGACAATCTAACTTTACCAAAATACAAATTGGACCCATGGATGGTAATCATGTTTAGTCAGTTAATTGAATTTGTTCATTGAGCCTTAAGTAAGTATATATGGAGCTCTAGTTTTGTGTAGAGTCCTATATGGGGGAATTCAAATGAAGCAAAAGTTAGTGCTGCCTCTGCCTTTGAGGAGTATATAATATAGTTGAAGTGATAAGGCACATATTAAAATGGGGACACAAATAAACAAGTATATAATGTTGTATGTTCTGTTCAGCCTGACCCCACTCCAGAGCATGACTTACTCTGGTGATGGGTGACATGGAAGAAGAAGGTAAGAATTAAAATGCGTTTAGACAGTTTGAGTCTTTTTTAATAGGCTGGTTCATTGGTTGATCTTACAAGATAGATTAAATATTATCATCCCAATAGGTCATCACAGTTGTAGTAACTGTATTTTGATGTATACATATATATCACATTTACTGTCTTTAATAAAGTCTCAGCACAGTCTCCTCTCCATTCATTGCATACCAGCTATGCTGCTTTCGGACTTCATCATTCCCCCTCAGCTGGTAGCTCCACCCTCTTCTCCTTACCCTGCTTTTCAGCTTCCTTTTGTATTTTGTCTCCCCGTATTTGAATATAAGCTCCTTGTGGGGCAGGGGAAAAAAGTTTGTATCTATTTTTCCAGCGCATAGTAGGGACTTAATAAATATTTGTTGACTGACTCTGAATAGAATAAGGTCCTATATGTTATACCCAAAAAAACTACTGCCATATCATTTTTCTTCCTTTCTTTTGCCAATAGTTTTCTCTAAAGAACAGCCCATTTTTACCACCTTTTCTTTCTCACTATTTACTGGTTCTTTAATGCCATACAGTCTGCCTTTAGCCAACTCTGCAAGGTCCACTCCCACCACTCACACTTAGATCCTTCCAGTAGGCCTTTTTGTGGTCCTCATCATAGGCCATGCCAGGTCATAGAAGGGATCTTTTAAATCTTCACCTACTCCAACTGCCCTCATTTTACAGATGAGACATAGAAGTTAAGGGCTATTCCATGGTCACACAGGTAGCAAATGTCAGATCCAGGATTCAAACCTAGATCTTCTGACTCCATATCCTTATGTTTCTCTGCTATTCTGCACTGGCTCCTTTTTCTTTCTTTAAACATCACTTTGATGTATTTAAAAGTGTTGACTTCTACCTCCTCCTCCTTAAAACTTTCTCACAACAATTATATTGTAAAACCTTAACATCGTGTCACATGGTAAATGGTTGGGCAGAATTGGGCAGGTCACTTATCCCTCGTCCTCACTTTCATTGTTTGCAGAACAAGCGAGGTAACCTCCAGCAATTCTCAGAAACCTTCAGGGGCTGCCCCTTCCTTATTTGTGCTTTGCCATGCTCCATAGTCTGGCTCCAGCCAACTTTACCAGCTGTATCTCTGCACACTCTCCTGGCATATGTTCTATATTTCAGCCAACAAAACCTCTTCCACCATTTTCCTCTTGTGTTCTCTTACCTCTGTGCCTTTAGTCACATAATCTCCAATACCTGGAATAGAATTACCCGCCAGTCTCTGCCTGTTCAGGTACAGCCTTTTTCCTGAAACCTCCCCCCACCCCATGAAAATGATCTCCACCTTCCATCCCCAATTTCTCACAGCACTTTGTACCTCTACATTGCCCTCTCTTCTTACTTTGTGTCAAAGTGACTTTTGTAGCATCCTTCCCCCTTTTGGATTGTAAGTTTCTGAAATATAGGATCTGTATCTTCCCCATCTTTGTATCACTAATGTCTAGCACAAGGCCTAGATACTTTGAGTAGATTGTAGTGTAGTAAATACTTAAATGCTTCAGGAATCAGTGAAAGCATGTGTTAAAAGTCTTCAAGGTCTACCCGTAGTCTACCAGACAGTCACAGTTCCTTAACCTGGGATCCAAAGCCCTCAACGATCTGGCCTAAACTTAACTCTTTAATTTCATTTCTGACTGCTGCTGTTCACATACCCTGTGCTTCAGCCAAACTGAACTGCTCGCTGTTCTCCAACTATCTCTGTCTACAAGTATCTCAATCATACCTATCCTTCCAGGTGGAGCTCAAATGCTACCTTCTTCCTAAAGCCTTTCCTGAGTCCCCCTAGAGGAAATCCATCATTGGATCCCAGGTTAAGAGCTAGAATAGAGTTTAGATAGAATCTAGTCCAATATTTTTGTTTTTATTTTCTTCCTCCTCCCACCCCCAAATTCTTTGTTACCTTTCTTATAGCAGACAATCTTGCCACACCTAATATTGTAGGGATTTGTTTATATGTCTTTGTTTTATAGGTTGAAAAAAAATTCTCATAGTTTTAAGAAATCTAAAGTCTACAGCACAAAAGGTGGACTTCTTGTGGAAGATGTGGTCAAGAGTTGTTGCACAGGATGAAGAAGGCATGGACAGGTTGTGGAGAGAGTGCACACTTAGGTGGTATCCTAGATCCGTCCTTGAAAGATCTGAAATCTCTCCTGCTGGACACAAGCTCCATCAGGTCAGAGGACCTGACACACTGTAACTTTTTCATTTTAGCATGTGTTTATTGAATGGATAAAAGAGGAGGAAGGAAGAAGGCATGAAAAGAAGGGAAGATAGGGAATAAAAGAGGAAGATCTGAGGAAAACAAAAAATCCACTTACACCAAACTCAGGTTCTTGGTAAAATAATGATGATAATAATAATGATAATTTTATCCTGGAATTTTCTGCACTTAAACTGTACATTTGAAACACACTGTTCAATCTTAGCCCTTTCTCACATTTATAATGCAAAATGTTCAATAGAAGGCAAGTCTACTAATTAGGTAGAAGGCTAAGATCAAGGAACTCTAATTTTATAATTCCCTGTTAGATTGACTCTTGTGGCCTTAAGCAAATTATTTATGGTTCTATCAATGTCATTGGCTTTGAGCTCTGAAGGAAAAAGTGCTGTATTATTTGAGCACTGTATTATTAAAGATGCGTGTGCATAGTACACTGGGAAGGTTTTTGAACAAGAGAGTGACACGATGGAAGTGGGGTTTTATTTATTGCATCATACGTAGTAACTGGGGGCCTCAGCAAGTATAACTTGAATGAATAAAAGATCACCTGGACTTCATAACCAGCCTGAAATAATGCTGTTATTTAAATTTGGCAAATATTAGAATGTACCAAATATTTAGGCAGTAACTTTTAGTTACTAACTATAATATAAAGAAAAAATAAGGAATATAGCTCAGTAACATTTGGTATTTTAAACTTTATTGGTTTATAGTATATCAAAGAGTTGGTATAAGTAGATTGGGTAGGCTAAAAATAACATTCTCTTTTTTTTTGATGTTTGCCTTATGTCTCATATTTTGTACCATGATGATATTTGGGTTTTTTGATGAATGTATTGTTAAGTCTATTTCAGGGAAGGTTTTGTTTTTTCTGTGCCTGAATTTTTTAGACAGTTTAATTACCCATGTCTTCATTCTGAAAATTAATTTTAAGAATGAAAACATGGATAATTAACTGTTTTTACATTTGCATTTTCAAATTGATTTTTAAAATATAAATGTCCCCCCGAAATTAACCTGTTGATAAGTAATTAATTTGAATTATTTGGTTTTCTGCCTGAATCAGCATAGGAAAAGAAAATGGCATATGTCTAGATAGGTTTCAGCCTTTTGAAACTGCTACAAAAACAGTTGTAGCCCCTGGTTGCTGGGCAATGGACAGCATTGCAAACTGAGCTCCCTTCACTTTTACATTATTTATCTAGATTAATGATGTAGGCCGTCATAAAAAAACAAGGTATTTGTTACATAAATGGGATGGCTAATGCAGCTCAGGAAATTTTAAGATTTTGCTTGGTGTTTATATATGCTTTCAAAGCTTTTAACCTTGGAAGACATAGAGATTGTTTGGAAACCAAAATCAAAGTCAGATTTAAAGGATTTGCTGTAAGCTCCTTCCTTATAATAATGAACCATCTTAGAATATTGCCATTTGATTTTTCTTGTCATGTGTATTATTCTCTAATGGTTGGAATAAAGTTAGCAAGTCATATTGTGGTGGTCATATCAATTTGCAGGGTTGGTTTTTTTTTTAATTTGTAACTGCTTTCTTCTACAAATTTTGCCAGAAATCAGATTCAAAGGAAATCTTCTGAACCTATAAAATAAAATGATCATATATGTCCAATTCTCCTTAATATGTGTACGTTATAGTGTCACTAATAAATGACATTCTTTAATGACCTATTTCAAATTATTACAAATGATTTCTGAAATGGTGGTAAATAATACCTGTTCTACCTACCTTACAAAGTTGTGAAAAATCAAGTGGGATATAATGTAAGCAAAACTCCATGTAAATGGGAGCCATTACTATTCTTGCTAACATGCCTGCTATCAATTACAATGGTTCTCTCATACTATCACAGAGCATCAATTTCTCCAAGCTCACCATAATCTCTGAAAGGATTGTTTCTCCAGTAAATAAGCTAGTGATAAACACAGGCATTGACCAGGTGCGTGTTTTGGGCAGGGAAGGGCTGATAGCTTACACAAACACAAAGAATTATGATGAAAAGAATAATGAATGCTAGTATTTACCTAGTGAGAATTAAGCTACATGCCTAAAAATTTATTAAACTCTTCCTTCCTTTGCTTTCTGTTTCTTTCTTATTGGATTTTCAATGCACTCTGCATTGAATGAGGCCATTCACCGTGAGCTGCCTCTTCTCCTTCTCCCTCATCTCACTCACTGCTGCCACTTTCTCTTCCTTCACCCCTGTATCCTTGCCAAGGCTAACCTCTCTACCTACCCAAGCCATCCCAATATCTTTCCCCCAAACCCTCCTCAATTTCCATTTTTCTCATTACTGTAGAGTCTCTCATTCCTCACTATCTCTCACCCTTCATATCCAAACTGCTGTGAAAGCCTGTTGATTTCACCTTTACATCATCTTTCAAATATACCCCTTCCTCTCCTCTGACTGCCACTACTCTAGTACAATCCCTCATCACATCACATCTGGACTACTGTAGTAGTCTGCTGCTTGTTCCGCCTGCCTCAAGTCTCTGCCCACTCCAGTTCATCCCTTTTCGGCTGTCAAAGTGATTTTTCTAAAGTACCAGTCTAATCAAGTCACAAACACACACACACACACGCACGCGCATGCACATGCACACCCTAAACTCCAGTGTCCTCCTATTTCCTGTAAGAATAAATACAAAGTTCTCAGCTTGGCATTCAAAGCCCTCATAACCTGGCTCCCTCCTACCTTTTCTGATCTTCTTATACCTCACTCCCTACCATGTACTCTGCAATTAAGTGATGGTGGCCTCATGGCCATTTCACAAGCTAGGCACTCATCTCTCGGGTCTGGACATTTTTGCTGACTGTCCTCCATGCTTCAATGTTCTCATTCCTCAACTCCACCTACTGGCTTCCCTGGCTTCCTTTTAATCCCAGCTGAAATCTCAGCTTTTGCAGGAAGTCTTTCCCAATCCCTCTTAATTCTGGTGCCTTCTATTTATTCTTTATATAGCTTGTTTTAAATACATGTGTTTGCTTATTTTCTCCCCCATTAGATTGTAAGCCCCTTGAGAGCAAAGACTGTCTTTCGAATCTTTTTGTATCCCCAGTGCTTGGCACAGCGTCTGGAATATATTAAGCGTTTAATAAATGTTGATTCATTGATTTATTGGTTGTTGGTAGTAAAGCTTATCCAAGGACAACTGGATCACTTGTTCAGTGCAGTAGTGTATATGTGTGTTTGTGTATTGCATATTTTGTATTCACTATATATGTAGCATATTATACATGCATACAGTGTGTGTATGTGTGTTTACACAGATGCTGATGCTCTCTTTGGCTATATCTATGCAATTCATCTGTATAGATTGCATAGTCCTTCTATGTAGCTATTATCCTAAAAGTATAAATTTGACATGTTCCCAATGTCAAAAGATTATTTTGGGGAGGCTGCTAATCCAAATATTCTTTGTTAATATTCTCATTAAATTATCATATTTAAGGACTATCCAACCTTACATAGTTATAGAACCTGTTACAAATACCATTAAAGTACTGACTGTAAATAAAGACTACACATTTAGTTTAAAATGTCTTAGGTTGAAAATACAAGCCTTTTTCTTAAATGTGCAAAGCAAATCCTTTATTTGAATGTTTTAGAGTGATCTCTCTTTTAGCCATTGCAGTATATATTTCTGTAAAAATACCATATTTATTCATCTTTATCTTTCTTGCCACTTCTACTATTCATCTTCAAAGAAAATCAAGAACCAAATCATTTAATTATACTAGTACAATATATTTCCTTCTTTAAAATAACAGCTATGACTGCCTTCACAGGTTCCTCTGGGGCTTTAAGAATATATTAATTTTACAGCTAGAATCAGAGTGATCTAGGTGAAAAAAAGATAACATTTTCATGCTTAAAACAAGTTCCTTTCTTTGAAATTTATTTCTTGCATTAAAGAATGTCTTTTGCATGAAGTTGAATGCTCTATTGAATTTATCACAATAGATAAAGGGTTAAATTCCTCAATTTCTTGACCATCAACTCAGGTTGCTGAGAAATGTACCAGGCTTAGCACAGGACAGACCAGAAAGGGATCAAAATAATCAGAAATATGGCAGGTGAAGATATTCCAAGGAGTGGGGGAGCTTGGACAAAGTGGGAGAATCTGCCAGTACATCACTGCCAGGTTATCCTTTTTAGAATAGCAGAGTACCTTCTAAGGTCTAAGGTACTATGATCTCTGTAATAGTTAGTTTCACTATGTCACTCTTCCCATTAAGAACCCACGATAGCTTAAACCAAACTTCTCAACTATGGCTGGCCCATCATAATCTGGCCCCACCCTGAATACCCAACTTATTTCCCACTTCTTGGAATGTCAGACTTGGAAGGGCAGAGGCCACCACCTGATTCATGTGACATGAGCCCAAGGCTCCCTCATCTGAATGAGCTGTAACATTGACACCAAGAACTAAACTCTTGTCATAGTTCCAGGATAACCTAGATCAAGACTGTTTTATCGCTAATTCTGGGAACTATGTTTTTCTTAATTCAGCCAAAGATTTCACCAGCTTTTTCAATTGCTGTATCTAGACAATACAAACACTAAGTAAAAAGCTTAAAATTTTTTAAACTACATTAGCTATCACATTTATATGACAAATAGATTTGGGGGACTTAATAGGAAATTTAGGAATAACAAATCATAGATGGGTTCAGATCAATATCTAGTCCTAGAGAAGCCTAACAGAGTAATTAATGCCAGCAGAATAAGAGATGTCAAATTTTTGGCATAGTTTTCCTATCCACCCTTCTCCCCCATTTTAGAGTGAAAATAATTGGAAGGAAAAAGAGAGGAATGACTTTATATGTATATGTTTATATCTATATGTGGGTGTTTATGTATATGTGTATATGTATATATACATACATCTAGATCTAAATCTATCATATAGAAAAGCCGAGCCTTCCTGCCTAGAGAAGCAAAAAGTTTTTAATAAGCTGGTGATCTTGCCCCTAGGCTATCTGAATTGCGATTACTTATTTAAACTTCCAAATTGCAAAAAAAAAAAATATTGCCAGATCCCTGTTGGATAGTCTGTCTTGCAGACCTAGTGATTTAATTGGAAAAGGATCTCCATTGCCTTCCCAAGTTTTTCAGTAGCATTTCTACACACTGTTAAATTGTTGGCACATTTTACCCTGGAGAGTAGATTTTTTTGGCATCCTGGGGAATTTTGATATATTTAAGAAGGTGAGAAATACACATTGGCATCATTTTAGTGACATAAGTTTAAGCTCAAATTGGCTTTTACATGCCAAAGATGTGAAATGTGCCAACTGTTTAATAGTGCACAATAACTATTCAACTACATACGTTGATGATTTCAGCAGAACAGTTTAGTTTCTTATTGTTTTTTTAACATCTGAATCACTTAGATAAAATTATGCCTTGTTGATGTCTTAATAATAGAGAGAGGTGGCCCATGACTTTTGCATAAGCAGATTATGAGCAACATTGAAATGTTAGTCATGCTACAGTGGTGTGCAGTTGTATACTGTGGAAGAAGAGAACAAGAATATCGCTGCTCTCATTTAATATACCTGTTCTGCCGCTTCCTTAGATTGCCGACATTTTTTATTCTATAAGATTTGGAGTGCCAACATGTAAGAAATAGAAGTTCCACAATTAGAGTTTGTGTAGTGTGTGAATAGTGTGTGAATAGTGACCTTTTAAACTTTTTTTCTAAAACAGAATTGGATTTTGAGTTGTTACAAATGTCTGTTTTCAGAATTTTAATTCCATTTTCTGAATTTAAGGCTCACCTTGAAATAGATTTCCTTTCTACAAATTAGCAGGTTAAAAAAGACACAACAGCATTCTGAGCTTTTCCACATTGCTGGTTGTACTATCTTTTTCTGACAATAGTCAGTGTCTATAGCTGCGTTTTCCCATATCCTTGGTTAACTATGTAGACCCTTTTTTACACCTGAAGAAGTTCTTCTGCTGCCCAAACTACCAAGACAAAGCATTAATTTCTTTAGCACCAACACCTCAGTGAGAAAGAATTTTGAATCATGTTGGTGCCTTTTTTTTTTCTGACATCAAAGACTCTCTTCTCTGCAGAATTAAAACTCTCAAAAATCAGCCCTTTCTGATAGAGAGAAAGGCATTTTTCTAAAGATTCTAACATCTCAGCCCTAGAGTTGTAGATCTTAAGACTGGGGAGGACCTCAGTAGTATGGTCCAGTCCCCCTTCAGGCAGAAAAATTAGCATTGTCTCTGTTTTCCGGATGAGCTATGTGAGACCCAGAGAAGTTGCAGAAATTGCCTGCAATTACACAAGTAATGTAAAGGTGTCTTACCTCTTCACATAGACTGCCAAGTTTAGACTCGATCCACCTGGTAATAAGGAGCTATTTTCAAGGTGGAAGATGATATACTAAAAGTGATGGTTAAGAGATTCTCATCTGGAAGAGGCCAAACTGAGAGGCTGCTGCAGTGATCTAGGTTTGAGGTGGTGATAAGGACCAGGAGATGAGCAACATCAGAAATAAAGGAAAACTCAGCAGGACTTAGTAACTGAATAGGTACAGGGGATAAAGAAGATGACTTATACTTTGAAGTATGTCATAGATTTAGATTTAATATGCATCTGCACCAATGAGTTAATGAATCCATCAAATTATCCTATGTGTGTATATATGTGTACATGCATACATACATATGTATATATTTGTACATGCATACATGTGTACATATGTGTGTGCATATATGCAATATGTATATACATTGTGTATGCCATCCAGACTCCCCAAAGTTCACCCCAGGAAGTTTGCCCAGTGTGCTGGAGGGTACCATTGGAACACTCTAGCTGTCTTCCTATCATCCCTCTCCTGCCACGTGAGGACCCTGTCTTCTCTTCCTATCATACAATTCCTGGATGACATCCTTTCTTCCTGTTCATTGGTGTTCCTTGTTGGATAAATGTTTTAGCCTGCTAAAGTCGCACTGGGTAAGCAGGCACTGTAGGGTTGCTGTCTACCACATTGGATTGGATCACAGGTCTTATTTCACATGTTGTTATTCCTAATAATATTAGTAATCATTTTTTCCTCTGACTAAAAAAAATAGCAGTTTGGTGTTCCTGTGAACTGGGCCTGAGGTCAGGAAAACTTGAGTTCAAATCTGCTCTTAGATACTTAATAGCTGTCTGATCATGGGCAAACCTCAGTCTGCCTCGGTTTCCTCAACTATAAAATGGGGGTAATAATAGCATCTGCCTCCCAGGGTTGTTGTGAAGATTAAAGGAGATAATTTTTATGAAGTACTTAGCACAGTGCCTGGCACGTTGTTGTTGTTCAGTCATTTCAGTCATGTCTGACGCTCAGGTTTTCTGGAGTCGTTTGCCATTTCTTTCTCCAGCTCATTTTATAGAAGAGGAAACTGAGGCAAACAGGGTTAAGTGACTTGCCCAGGGTCACACAGCTAGGATGTGTCTGAGGCCACATTTGAACTCAGGTCTTACTGACTCTAGACCCAGCAGTCTATCTACTGCATCACCTAGCTGCCCCTGGCACATAGTAGGTGCTCTATAAATGCTAGCAGCCCTTATTATCAGCATCATCATTTTTATTACCGTTCTTGTTATTATTAGCAGTCATCTTGAATAGTAATAAATCATCTCCAAATCACCTGAAGCATTTGATTTCAATATACACCCCACCATTGGGATGTTTTTATAGAATTTTATACCCATAATATGACTTAACAAAGGTGGAATGGGGGAGAGAAATAATACCCAGAAGAAGAAAAAATCCCCAGAAGGTGGTTCTGGTTAAAAGGAAGAGAAAATTCAATTCCTGCCTTTGCTGAACATTGGCAGGGGTGGGACGAGAACCATTTTAGCCCCCGTATTCCTCTGAGCCTGTAACTGGGTCATATTGCTTTTATAGTAGTGACAGAAGTACTTTCTTGAAGGGGAAATGTAGCCACCTGGTTGGCGGGTCGTCAGTCTTCCTCCGCCTTTGTTTCTGGCTAAAATAGCACCCTTTTCCCGGCACCTGGTTACTGCAATGATGGACAGCATATCAGTGCAGAGATAATGTAGGTACTTCTTGAAAGCCTTTCATGGAAGCTATTTTGGGTTCAAACTTGGAATGGCTTTCTTTCCCAAGTGACACATTGCTTCCTTTTGTAGGCTTTGGAGAGACTTCGTTTCCAGAAATACTGAGGCTTTGAAGAAAGCAGCAGATTTTTCATTAATACATGTTTTACAAAGCTGAGTTGGTCTCTTTTGGCTTAGACTATACTCAAGGCTTCTCTCTCTGTCACAGCTTCTTTCCCCCAGGCTCCAGGGGATGCAGTAATGGTTTTTCAGAGTCCTTGAATCTGTTGCCTCCAGGCACAACATGACCTAGATGAATGTGACATGTTGCCCTTGTCCAGTGTACGATAGAAAACTCACTTCCCTTCCCACAGCAGTTTTCTTCCTTAAGTGGCAATGGTCTTTTAAATTTTCTGCTCTCTATCCAACAACCTTAGAATAATCAAGGGCCTGGCAGTATATCTTCTCTGATTTCTCCTTCCTAATAGAATCTCTTCCTCATATCTTGTTACTTCCAGAGCCAATTTCAATCTCCTACTGTGAAATGTTTTGCATTTTTTTGTCATGCCCTATGTCTCTCTGATGATAGAGAGCAACCCTAGCCCCCGTTCTGTTCTCTGTATTAGTCCTTCATCCTACTTTTTGACAGATCCGTATACACTTACGTGGTTTATATAGATACTTATTTTCAGAGATCTCCAAAGAAGATGTTTACTCAACCTCACTCCAAAATTATTATATTTAACAAGTCGCTATCAAGAATAGTCTACGGAGAGGCAGCTAGGTGGCGCAGTGAGTACAGCACCAGCCTTAGAGTCTGGAGGACCTGAGTTCAAATCTAGCCTCAGACACTTGACACACTTACTAGCTATGTGACCTTGGGCAAGTCACTTAACCCCAATTGCCCTGTCTTCCTCCCTCCAAAAAAAAAAAAGAATAGTTTATAGAAAAGTAATATAATTTTAATACTGGAATGGACACATACATGTATATACTTTATAGGTGCATATATTCACATATATACACACATTGTATGCATAAATATATGTCCATGTGTATATATCTAAAAATTAAGAGTCAGCACCATGTTTAATGAGAATAAACTATACTTTTTCAGTTAGATCGGCAGTGAAACAAGGACATCACCACTTCTATTTGACAAATGCTAGCTGGAAACGCTAGCTAGCTATAGCAATAAGATAAGAAAAATAGAGGAAATAAGCATAGGCAAAAAAAAGAAACAAAAATATTCTTTTTTGCAGGTGATAATGATGCTGTATTTAGAGAACCCTAGAGAACCAACTAAAAATTATTTGAAACAATTAATAACTTCAGGAAAGATGCAAGACATAAAATTAATCCACACAAATCTTCATCAATAAAACCCAGCAGAAAAAGATAAAGAAATACCATTTCAAATAACTATACAATGTTTAAATTATCTGGGAGTCTGCCTACCAAAATACATACAAGAACTCAACAGTATAAATACAACTTTGAAACATTTTTTATAGAAGTAAAAAGAGACCTAAGTAATTGTAAAAATATTGATTGCTCGGGGATAGGCAGAGATAATGTTATAAAAAATGACAGTACTACTCAAAATAACTTACCCAGTTCCCTACCAGTCAAACTACTATTTTACATTTAGTTACCCCTCAGAGAAAAAAAAGTCCAATAACATTAACAAATATAATATCAGTTTTAAATGTGAGGCAAAATTCACCATACTGTTCTTTGCCTTTTTTGTATCCTTGTATCACCAAAACTTAGCACAGTGCCTGGCACACAGTAATCACTTAATAAGTGCTTGTTGATTGACTGATTGATGTACTACTATTAGTTCTTATGTTAAAGTTTGGCATTATTGGTAGCTAGGTGGCTGAATGGATAGAGCCCTGGGCCTGGAGTTAGGAAGACCTGAGTTCAAATCTAGTCTCATACACGTACTAACCACGTAACCCTTGAGAAACCACTTAATCTCTCAGATATAAAATAAGGGCAATCATTTTAGCTCCTTCCTTCCAGTCTTGTTGTAAGGATCGAAGGATAAAACTCTTTGCAAAGCTTTGGTGTCCAGAGCCCTTTATGACCTGCCCCACCTTCTGGTCTTATCACACCTGATGCCCCGCCCTATCCCATGACTGCATTTCTGGAGCCAGACTCCACCTTTTCACTTCCTGCCCCCAGTGCGTGGCATGCTCTCCCTCCTCATTCCTTCCCCTGGTTCCTCTCCCTCACCCCCGCCCAAATACCACCTTCTTTAGGAAGCTCTTCCCTTCCCCCTTAACTCTAGGGCCTTTAGTCTAAGACCACCTCCAATTTATCCTGCATCTCTATCCTGCTTGAAGATGGTAGTTTGCATACTGTCTCATTACACTTTGAGCTCTTGGAAAGCAGACTGTCTTTTGCCTTTCTGTGTATCCCCAGAGCTTAGCGCAGTGCCTGGCACACAGCAAGGGCTTACTGAATGCTTTATTCATTCATTCACTTAATAAATATTGGCTGACTGACTGGCTAACGATTGTTATGTTTATTGATGCCTTTTATTTTTACATCTCTCTCATATATCATCTCAGGCAATTCTTCTTTGTAACAAAAAGAAACAGCTAACAAAAGCGACTTGCAGAACAACTCTTATCAGACAGTGTATACAGCATTCTGCTGTCCTAGCCCTCTGCCTTTCTACTTAGGGGAAGGAAATCTGTTTCCTCATCCACCATCCAGATTCTTCAGCTTGGTGACTGGTCATTGTAATTAAGCCTTTCAGTGCTGTGTTCATTTGTGTTTTTTGTCATTATATTATTCCTATTTAATTAAGAAAACCCCTATCTTTCTCTGAATTCCTCCTAGTCGTTGATGCTTCTGGCATAGTAAAACATTCCTTTCCTTTTCCTCTTGTGCGGTTTGCTCAGCCAGTTTCCATTTGGTGGATGCCATGGCACAGTGGACAGAGCACCAGATCCGAGTCAAAAAAGATTAAGCTCAAATCTTACTTCAGCCCTTACTAAGCTCTCCGATCATAGGCAAATCAGTTAACCTTCATGAACCCTAGTTTCCTCATCTGTACAGTGCTAGGCCTGGAGTCAGGAAGATCTGAGTTCAAATCCAGCCTCAGATACTTACTAGCTGTGACCTCTGTCTGCCTCAGTTTCTCACCTGTAAAATAGGCATCGCGGTACCTTCCTGGCAGAGCTGTGAGGCTCAGCTGAAATATTGTGAAAAGCACTCAGCAGAGTACCTGCCTCGTGGTAGGCATTCTATAAATGGAAAGGAATGACCCTTCCTTCCTCCACTTCACAGTACTGTAATCAGCAAAGGGAATGATAGAAAGTGTCTCACTAACCCAAAAGCCTGTCAGCTGTCATTGGTATTATTGTTGTCGTTTGTCCTCCCCCCCCCTTTTTTTTTTGCTATATTACTGTCCATTTCAGTGAATCTGTGACTTCACTGATATGGGTTTCCCATCTATCAGTGAGGATCAGATCCTATCCATGTCTTGTCTTCCTGTGTTTATCTTTTCATGAGGATTTTCCCAACATAGTAAAGGCCCTCCTCTAGTCCTTTTAATATTTGGACACCAGTACAGCATTTGGGTTATCCGTCTGAGCTCTGCCATTGATACCTGAAAGGGTTAATTTTTATAGAAAGACAAACCATTTTCTCCTGAATTTGAAAACCTCACATTTGACTTACCTTCCCGTCTAGTAGAGAATCAAATTGTTGGAGTTAACATTTGGGGAGCACATGAATTGCAAAGATAAGATAGGTAATAGAACAGTTGACCAACACCGTCTAATTCACTTTTTCATGTGAATATTTGAGAAAGTAAAAGTATTTTAGCAAACTAGTTTAAATGACAAAGTAATGTGTGGTTTTGGGGGTTTCATAAAGCAACATAAAGGAATAAGAAGTCTCAAGCTAAGTGAAAAGTTTGAGTTCTTGAGCATAATTCAAGAGCTATGGGGAAAATTCGCATGAAACATAGTTGTATATCTCATGCACTTAGGCATCGCCTTGGTATCAAACCATCGGTGTGTATGTGTTAGACCCCTCCTTGTAGAGGATTAGCTCCTGGAGGACAGCAAGCAGAATTTTTTAATCATTATATTTCAAGGGCCTAGGAGAGGACTGTCTACCATAGTGGGTGCTTAGTAAATGTTTCTCTGAAAACGATCTGGCATTTCACTGTTACTTCAATAATTAGGTTTTTTAGAAGTTACTTAGTCCGGAATAATTTTCAAAGTGAATGTAAGAGTATTCTGGAGACGACTAAGATAAAAGAGCAAAGAATTCCTTTAGATGATCAAATTAATGCTTCTTGATGCATCTGTTTTGGGATTTTGTGATATCGTCAATGCTGTGCTGTGATTTCACTCCTCAGATTCCTAGTGACATTACACTGTACCAAGATGACCAATATATCCTAGACTCTCCATTCATAGAGTTTAGCTTCAGGGAGTTACTTTAAAGTGCTGTTGGCCCCACCCCATCCCCCTCTAAGTTCAGAACATCACTTTTTTTTATAGGCTGACAGGAAACAGAATTCATTAAGGGACTTTGCCCTCCCATTTTCCTCCTGGAAGGTAATTTGGTTTCAGATCAGCTCCAGGATACATGTCCAGCTTAGGACAGCTGAGGGATGTATAGACACTGTCCCCTGGCCAGGCCTGTACTAAAGGCCTGCAAGCAGCCATGTCATTTCTGGGATCATTCTTTGGGTCTGAGCCTACTTTAGGGCGCATTAAACAAAAAACCCACAAGGGAAAGTAGTGGGGGGATAGTGAAGGGAAGAACGTAGGCAAGGACAGTTTTTCTTTCACTGATTTCTTTACCATGTCAGCCTTCCTAATTTTCCCCATCTACCATCATATTACTCTTAAAGATGATAATTATTCTCTCTCATAACCTAGACTCTAGGGGCTGGCCAGCCAGCACCCTCTTGCCGTTTTGTACCATACACTGCATCATTTTCATCTTTATCCACCCTCACAGAAGCTCTTGAGTTTCCTGGTTTCTTTGAGGAGGTGACAAGGAGGGCTGCTTAATAAGCCCTTGGGGTTATTCAATATCCCTCTTCAGCGCACGTTTTCTGTAGCTGAGAACACTCAAACTTTGTCAGAGGTGAAGTACTTCCAAATGCCACTTGAGTGTGATTAAAGGAATTCTGAGCTTGATGGGACTCATTATCCAAGATGCCAGGGCCTTACTGTTTGCTCAGGCCTTGGCCTGCGAATAAGAAAAGGTCTTAGTAGGATGGCTTTGGAGAGTGGAGGCTAACTGGTCATTGGATTTGTATGTGAATGTATGCCAAATCTATCATGGTCAACACTGAACTGAAATAGAACGTATTGTGACAGGGTAAACGCTCAAGCATTGCCAGACTTTTCCTTGGCTTTAAATAAGAATTCAAAGCCCTTCTTTGCTTGCTACCCTGAGCTTCTTGTTTGGACTTTTTCCTCCCAAATGAATGTAATTGTTTTTCTAAATTTACAGGACATGATAAAGTATTGGTTTTTGTTTTGTCTTTTATCCTTAGCAACCTTAGTAGATTTTATTTTTATTTCTTAGTCAGAAACCAGTAAACTGTGATTTAATGCTGTCATACGATGTGATTTTTGAAATTCCTGTTGCTATTTACTTATTAAGTCCAACCTGCTGTCATTACCTAATAATAGTAACCAATAGTATTTGAAGGTTGACAGAGTGCTTTCCTCACCACAACCATATGAGAGGCATGTATCTTGCAAGTATTTTCATCTCCATCTTACGTATAGGAAAACCAAGGCACAGGCGAGTTAAATGACACAACAAATCTCGGAGCTGGGATTTGAACCCAGATTCCACCTGGCTCATTCCTACTATACCAGGCTGCCTCTCCTCATTTCCCTCTTGTCTCAACCTTGAAGGGTTTCCCTATAAGGCTCTATATGGCCAGCCTCTAACCAACAGGTCACTGTCTGTACACCCTTGGGAAATCATCCCTAATTTGATGAGTCCATTGTTGCATGGCTGAGAGAGTTGAGATTTTCATGGAGGGAGAGTTACACACATACTCAAAATGGAGGAACTGAATGTTTTGCCTCCAATTTATAACATACTGTCATTGTACTGCAGTTATTTCACATTGAGTTTCAATTAGACAAAAATGTGACAAGACTATTTAATTAGTCAATAAATATCTGTCCTGAAAGTCGACAACCTGGAAAGTCATTGGGTTTGGCAATTTCATCCCGCACAAGTGTTGTCAGGCATATATGTTGTATAAGATTTCACAGCAAACTCAGACGCTTTAGATGAAATGACTAAGCTTTGGTTTTCATTCGCTTCTGGTGATATGTTGACAAGAAGGGTGAAACTTTTTAATAAAAACATTAACATTCAAAAGTCTGAAATAACAAGCACCCCATGTCATGTAATGTAACTTATGAAGTTGTCTCAGGCTGCTGGACATCAGCTTATGCTGTGCTTGATTGAGGCTCATCCTTGGATCCCTTCTGTAAAACTTCACAAAGAGGACTTACTGAGGTATTGCCTGAGATGGGAAAAAGCAAATTTAGAAGCTCAGTTTACAATCAACAAAATTTAGAATATTTAATAGCTCTTCTTTATAAGATGAAAGGAGAACAATTTGTTTGATTCATTAACCTTCTTCAGAATCTTAATGTGCAAATAAGGGAATCTTCCCAAATACACATTTCTTTGTATTAAAAGTAAATGTCATCATCATCAAAATGCTTGATAGGAGATGTGTGGGAAGCTGGGAGATTCTTGTTTTTCTCTCTTCTCCGAGAATCGCTATGCATTTTTAATGTGCATTTCTAGCCAGAAAGAGTAGATCACAGGGGTCATGAAGCCACAGGGTTTCGATCAAGAAGGGATTTGGGAGGTCATCTGGGCCGTGCCATCTATCCCTCCTTTCCCTCCCTCTCTACCCTCCTCTACTCCCATCGTTTTACAGATGGAGAAACTGAGACCCAGGGAGCTTGGCACGGAGCTTGGATTCAGCCTGAGGCATTCAGACTTTGAATTCAGCACGGTTTTTCTGCTGTGGCCCTGAGCATACCACATCATGATTCTAGGTTGGGCATGTAGCTGTCACAGAACCTGTGTCCAGGCTCAGGGCCTGTTTCTCGCTTCCTGTGGCTTTTGCCATCTATTTAAAATACCTCTTCCTGGAAAGAGCATTACTTAGATATTGTATTTTCATATACCAGATCATTATTCTCACATTGAGATCTGTGGATGAATAAATCATCTTTATTCAGCACAAAAGTGCTTCAATTTTAGAAAACCTGATTTTTTTTAATTAGAATTTACAAAACCGTTCAATTCAGGGTAAAGTATTTCTAATATAAAAAGATTTTTCATTTTACAGTGGTCCACAAGAGTATCCGTTTAAGTCACAAATTCCTGTAGTGTATTTCAAACCATAGGAAGTTAATTTACATATAATTTTTGCAACATATGACACTTGTAAAAATCCCATATTTAGTACTTTTTCCTTGGGCATTCCTGAGGAGTCTAAGTGAAAATTAAATGTTAACTGTTGAGAGCTTTTTTTTTAACCTCATTACACTTTGATCATAATAGTGCAGTAAGTTAGTCAATATATATTTCTTAAATACCTGCCATGAGGCAGGCATTGAGATAGGTGCTGGGGATACAAAAGGAGTCACAGTCTAATGGGAGAAGAGACTACATGCAAACAACTAATGTGCAAACAAGATGTGTATATAATATATATATATATACATATGTATGTATGTCTATATATAATGTATATACACAAGATGAATTGGAGGTAATCTCAGAGGAAAGCAGGCTGGGAAAGGCTTCTTGGAGAAGGTGTGATATTAGCTGAGTCTTTAAAAAAAAAAAAGCCAGAGAAGCCGGGAGGCAGAGATGAAGATGAGCATTACCAAGGTAAAATCAACAGTACTTGGTAATGGATTGGATATGGGGATGGCGGGGAGGGGGTGATGCCTGAGCTGTGAGCCAACCATGCCAGGGAAGATGCTGTAATATGGAAGTTGGGAGGAAAGACATTGAGTTCAGTTTTGGACATGTTGAGTTTAAGATGTCCAGGAGACATTCAGTTCAAGAAAACCCAGTAGGCAGTTGGAGATGTGATACTTAAAGTCATCAAACAGGTTAGAACTGGATAAGTAGAACTAAGAACCATTAACATAGATGACGAGATCACCAAGTGAAACAGTAGTAGACAGAGCCCTGTGGGATACCCACAGTTACCAGGTGTGACCCGAATGAAGATCCAGCAAAGGAGAATGAGACAGAGTGGTCAGAGAGGTGAGAGAATGAGGAGAGAGCAGTAGGAGAACCAAGAGAGAGTAGTGTCCCAAAGTCCTAGAGAGAAGACAGTATCAAGGAAAAGGGGCGATCAGCAGTGTCAGAGGCTAAAAGAGGTCAGAAAAGCTTTGGACTGAGAAAAAGCCATTAGATTTGGCAGTGAAGAGATCAGTGGTAACTTTGAAGAGAACTTTCAGCCACCCACGTGCCTAGAGAGCTAGAGACTTTTTGATTGCTCTGTCAATCTTTTTCGTTGCTTACAAGATAAAATTTAAGAGACGGTGCTGGTCACTTAATGTGAATTAGCTAATGTTTTATGTGCCAGAATTAGTATAGTATTTCCTGTAACTGGGACTTGCTGTGCTTATTATCTCATATTTAAGCCTTCAATTGTTGCTTATTGATTTTTACACTTCATAATTCCCACCCTTTTAGTACTGCACCTTACAAGAAGGAAAAGCAATTAACCCAAGCCAGCCAGCACAGTGTGGCTGTGTATAATGTGGTATGTCACATTCTTCTCTCTACTGTGGAGAGGAAGGTATGTTTCCTCATTATTGATCCACCACAAACAAGATTGGTTATTGCATTTCATCTGATTACTGATATCTTTTACTACAGTTTTTATTTATACTAATCACACTTATCACATGGTTCTCCTGGTTTTGCTTTCTTAAGTCTGTCTCTACTCTTGTAGATCTTCTTGTGCCTTTCTGAATTTCTCATATTTATCATTTCTTACAGTGCAGTGATAGTTCATTGCATTCATATCTCACAGTTTGTCCAGACCTTATTTTTCGTTTTGCTTTGATTTGGGTTGGGGGCTTTTTTGGACCTCACCTGTGATTTCATTATTGTCAGAAAAATCCTTGTACCGACACTGCCTGCTCTGCTTCTTCATCTTTGAACGTGGCCTGGGGTGCCAAGGAGGTTAAGTGACTTCTCCAGGGTCACCCTGCAAGGATGTGTCAGAGGCAGGACTTGAATCCAGGGCTTCTTGACTCCAGAGCTGTAGCCATCCTGCCATGGCTTCCTGTTTGAATACTGATTTTGTTAAGGGATACAGTTTACGTTTTTGCAAAATCCATTTCTGTTCAGGAACTCAGCAGCATGGTGTTTTCCCTTTATGTGAGGTTCATCAAGCTATGCTAACTCTTTCAGGTGAAGATATTCAGAAGGGTCCAGAATCATTTTTAAGTGGAGCCTTCATAGTCAGTTTCTGTTTTTAAAGATGAAAGGATATGGGAGAAACAAATATTTTGTGCACTTTAACATTACACTAAAGACTCCATGTATTTTGTATATAAAGATACTCATGCATCCCTACTATGGCTGGATGACACAGTGCCTGGGGCTGTGATTGATGGTTTCAAGCATATAGAAGGATGTGTATATAAGGGAGACACGGAGATGCCTTAAAACTAAATGAAATGTTGGGAATCCTTACAGCATTTTGAAGAGACGGTAGGGAAAATGATTTATTGAGCTTAAAAAAATAATAGGGAGTGTCTTAGTAAATAAGGACAGTTGGCATGTACGTAGGCGTGGTCTTGGGCCTCTTGCCACCCAGGCCAGGGATTTGGGCTGTAGGAGAGAGTGATGACCATCTGCTCTAAGTGACTCCTACTGGCTGATTTACAGAGCTCAGTTGGCATCAGTCTCAGAGGAGACTGCC
>CM053623.1:433677602-433716802 GCA_028646595.1 Phalanger gymnotis
ATATTAATTATAAAGTAAAATGTAAAATTCATACAAAGTAATCAATGTACATGATTCCTAATAAGCACTTTTAAGTGCTTATGTTGAAAACAAACAAAAATAATGTGAAATTTGCTTATCCTGGTATGGTTTTTAAATACAGCTATTTAAATTTCTCTTTTTGAAATTCTCAGTGTAATTTATAAATATTTGATGGTTTCAAATGATGCAGAATTACTTGTACTTAATATAGTTATTTATTTAATTTCATCATATGTTCTATCAGTGAGAAAGTGTATGGTATGTTTCACGTTAATAACAAAACTTGAAAAAATGCCTCTTCCCTATTTTTAAAAATTGAAAAACCCTCATTTTTCTCTTTATTGCTTCTCAGATTATATAATATCAGTATTGAAGTTAAAAGAAACATTTTATGTTTTCTCACAAATCCTGTTTTCCTATGCTTTGTACACCAGAAGAAATTTCAGCTGTTTAAAATATTTGGATCTGATCAAAGGAGCAAATATATTTTTGCTTGATATCATTTCTTTCTGTCATAGAGAACAATCCTATATAGATTTGTAAAGAAGATTGCTTCCCATCTTTGTTTCCATGTTAATTTCTCCAATGTGAATTCACATGAATCAAGAACATACCTGTAGACCTTGAAAGGATGTCAAGCTTTAAACCATATCCCCCTTCTCCTGTTGCAGGATTCATCCAGTTCAATGTATCAAAGTATTGGCACTTCTCCATATTTAAGGATCTTTTAAGATCCTTGTAAAAAAAAAAAAGTTGTCTCCAGGATCAGATGAAAAAGCTTTTTTTGTCTGTTTTTTTTTTTGTTTGTTTTTTAAAAGACCTACCTTTGGGGGTGAGAGAAGCACATAGCAGATGAGTTTTTAATGTGTGTGTGGGGGGGGGGATTCCGTGAAAATTAACTTATAAGTTACCCTTGTAGAAGTTAAAATTAGCCCTTACTAATCTGTTTCTGTAGAAATATGAATGCATTTGATTAAGCTACCAAAAGAATCCAAGAAAAAAAGTACCTATAGACAGTTTTCTGTAGATTCTCTTTTTTTCTGTTTTATCAGTATGTTTCCTGTCTTGTTTCCTTGAATTGACTTAATTTTCCATTGCTAACAAAGAACATTTCCTTCTAAAGCTATTAAGTCATTATTTACATCTTGTCTGTGAAATCACATAAAGATAAAAGATCGATTATTTTGAATTATGATAGCATTCCCCAGTGTCCTTTAGTCTCTTTCTAGACCACTGCTGTCCAGAGGCAGCAGTGGCAGGCTGGCTGTTCTTCATCAAGGAGCTCTCTGAAGGCCAGTAGGACTTCCACAGCTTGGAAAGAGACCAAGGCCAGACTGACCACAATGCCAGCTAGCAGCATCCTGTGTATGCTAAAGATGCTGTAAAGTTGATTGGTTTTTAAATAGATGAGTGGCATAATTTCAGAAACAAATAGGAGTCTGTAATTTTTTCATCTCCTTTTAGATACTTTTGATGATTTCTGTCCATCCGGAACTCTGAAGCATAAATTGTATCAAAAATTTGGCAACTGCATGTAAAGAATAGCCTCTAGTAGACTTAGGAAGTGTTTAAGTAGAGCTGATAGCATTTTACATTGGGAAACCAATGACACAAAGAAAGAAAAAAAGATGGCAAAGAATCATAACACTTACTAAATATTGTTTTGTATTTTGTATCCTCAGCATTTAGGACAGTGCTCTGCATATAGTAAGTACCTAATAAATGCTTTATTCATTCATAAGTTTCTAGCATAATAAAATTGAATTACTTAGGACAGAGTCATTTTCCACACACATTGCTACAGCTGATACTTTTTAATCGTTAGAGAAAGTTTCACTAAACTGATACAGAGATAGAAAGCCACACTTAATTTTGTCAGACCCTAAACAGCCTACATAACTTTATTTGTATAGAAACTCCTATAGACCATGAACAATAATAGCATAGCCCTTGAGCAATGATGGATCACTGAAGGAAGTAAGAAATGTTGTGGCAGAGTTGGGGTGGACAGGAAAATAAAAGATAAGATGATTTTTTTCTGCTGTTTTCTTTTTCTTTAAAGTATTCCAAGTAGATATGTCAAATACCTATAGTGAAGAACTTGTTTATATGTGTAGAACAAAGTAAAATCAGATTAAAAGCTTTGGGGAAATCAGTCTACTTCAAAAAAAAATTATAGTGAGCCTACCCCTAAAGCTTTATGAATGTGTTAATTGTTGTATTTCTGTCTTGTAAATATGTTTTAGCATAGAGTACCGATGATTTCCTATTGCAAGAGCACTACGTTATTTGGAGGTTAGGAGAAGAGCTGGAAGGATGAGGACTAAATAGCATACTGTAATGAAACCTCCCTTTGGGCAGCACATGCCTCAGTTCTGAATGCCCAGAAATACTTCACAGATGCGCTAGGCTGCCTAGCAATGGGAATTTTCTAATTCTGGCTAGCCTGAAAAAGTAAATAGAACTATTGAACATAAGGCAGCGCCTAATAAAAAAACCAACAATTCTCCCCTTGTAAACACCTACATTTGGCCCCATTAGAAATTCTTTCTTCATATCCAGGAACTAGCAGACCCTTAAATGTTGGGGTCTCAAAAGTAACTAGAGTTATGGGATTGGGGGAAGCAATGTTTTATGTTGGCATTTCCATAGAGTACTCCATATCCTGTCTCATTGATTTGTAGGAAAATATACTGCATACATTGGAGGGAATTACATAAGAAAACACTATAGCCATTTTTCTCTTAGCCCTTTTTTTTAATATAGCCATAAGAAAATAAATAAATAGGTGTATATAAATGCATATCCTATAAGTGTAGATATTTGTCATTTCAAAGGTGACAGGCAGCTGAGATCAGAAGCTGCTGGTGTCCAGTCTTGAAAATGTTTGTTAGGCTAGCATTAAAGCCATTTATTTCAATAATTTGATAAACTTCTACATTTTAAAATCCCCACATCTTTTTTTCCTTTTTCACATGACAGAATTAAGCTTGGGGTTTCTATAAGGTATGTGTCAATTAAAACTCCCCATCCAGCAGTTGAGTTGTCTAGTCATTCTGTTATCATTCTGAGAGTTTTTAGGATTCTGTGATCAACTTTTAGTGTCCACATGGCTTAATTAGCCAACAGTTTGCTTTTAACTACAGTTGGGCAGGAGATTTTTCAACCGATAGTGAGGGGAAAGGCTGACATCTATTTGAATTCTCTTGTTCATGGACAAAGATGATTACTTTTTTGCTATATCCAAGCTAGTTTCTATACAGTTGAAAAGAAAAGGAAAATGGAAGAGGGAGAAGAATGGAGATTTGGTTCAGTCTTTTCAGTTCATTTTTACAGCATGGCAGATTATCTTGAAAGCTAGACATTTCACTATAAAATGTAAAAAAACGGACATAGAGTAAACGGGTTCCTGGATTATCCTTGTCTTTTGAAGCCCTGCCTGATGTGCCTCTTAAAATCAAGTCCGGATTTACTTCTCTGTAGAATTGGCCTTAAGATGGACCCCAAATCTCCTCTGCCTTTTCCAGGTAGCAACAAGGCTTCCTAAGACAAAAGAAAGGGGTTTGAAGTTCTTCTCCCAAACCACTTTTCCAAAGAAAGCTCCCAATCTTTCTTCATTCGCTTGCAGTAGCAACAGCAGGCCCTAGAATCTCAAGCATCCTCTCAGCTTGGCCCTGCTGAAGCTTAATTCAAATTCCACACACTCTGGGGCTTATATGCTCCTGCCTGCATTGTGTGTCCCAGAGCCATACAAGACTTGGGTTAAGCAGCAGTTGGAGACCAGCAGAAAGGTTGCCAGAAGTGAGAGGCCCTGCTACACAATTAAGGAAAGATGAATGGGAAGGAGTCATGAGGGAGGGGCCTGGTGGGGACCCATTTAGGCAATAGTGCTGTATCCGAGGATCACAAGGATGGGAGCGACCATGTTGTGACATATCCATCTCATTTCTTTACCCCAGAGAGAGGGATAACAGGGGAGGGAGAAGCATCTTTCACTGTGCTTTTGATAACCAAGGTTAGGTGACAGTTTAAGTTGCTTCTGTTTTTATCGGAATGTTACCTAAGTGATTCTCCCATTCCTGTTCACGTTGGAACACTAATGTGAATAAAATGTGCTTAGAAGGATGCACATTTGTGGGAAACAAGTACAATGGGGAAACAGGCCTTTTGTCAAGAATAATGATAGAGAGGAATCATTTTAATTTGTTGATTTTAAAGGAAAATATACTAAGTTAAATTTTCCCAGGAATAATCTAGAGGTTTGCTTTACATAGTCTTTTTAGTTCTAAATCAATTGTCCTAAGATCAATTTGTGAAACAAAGGAAAAGCAGTGGTTTATTCCTCCTCTATCTTTCAACTGTCTGTGATTACTCCGAGGCCCTGAGGGTCATATGCCATAACAGTAATGATTTGCATTGTCCAAGTGCGGTCCCACGCAGCTTAACTCCTGTCATTTGAGGGAATTCAGCTCAGTAAGTTATTTGCATGGGCAGGGTATCCATCCATGTGCGTTGTGTACTGGACTTAACAGCTTGTTCATGGGGTGTGATTGGGAATGTTGAGGGGAAGAACTCCAGTATCATTAGAAATGATGGTAATGACTTCGTTCCCAGAATGATTTCTTCCAGATCATAGTTTAAGTAGGGTCTTGAATAGAGCCGGCAGAGACTACCTCTCAAAGGTCTCTCTTGCACAGAAAGTGGACATTTGAAAGAGCTGTTGCTTTGAACCATTGAAAATGTTTGTATCATGGTTTTGCAAGGATAAAGTATGGTGTATTCTATGGTACCATGGCAAGGTGAATAGGCCCAAGGAGTCATATCCAGATTTTGCCCATTTAGACCTGTACTCTGCTTTACACATAGTCAACAATTGATAAATGCTTTTTAGATTGGATTTGAGATCTCTTATTGAAAAGCTCTTCAAAAACAATTTTTTACTTCCTCAGGAACAGGTTATAACTTAGTGACCTAAAGCTCTTCTCTTGGACTGTTGTGCTGTTAGCATTGAATGTAGGCCACAGAATGCTCTCACAAAGTCCGCAGTGTTGCCTAATTGGGCAACATGACTACTACCAGTAAATATGCACAGCTGTAATACCACCTTCTGCAGGAGGCCTTCCCAGGTCTTCCTATCTGATTGATTCATTCTGTATATTGTAGGTACCTAATTATTTACATGTTGTCTTTCCCATTCAACTTTGTAAACTCCTGGAGGGACATGACTGCATATGTTGTGCATTGTATCTCTAGCATTTAATTTAGCACAGTGCCTGACACATAGTAAGCACTTAATGATTGTGGCCTTATTGACTGACTGTTTTCTTCGCTAACACACCTTGCATTTAGTGACAGATCATGGTATTAGAATGCTGAGCCAGTTACGGAGTCTTAATTTTTAGGTAATATGGTACAATACACACTGCGTGTAAGATGCCCAGATGATCAACCATCAGACCTCTTAGCTATACTCTGGAGAAGTAAAACATCCGAAAGAGGCAGGACAGACACAGGGAGGAGAAAGAGAAACTAGGATACTGGACTAGAAGGATAATCACCTGTTTGTGAGCATTGGCATGAACATAAATGTGAGCTTTCTATTGCTACCTTCAGTATATCCTCCCATGTTCCTTTGATGTTGATTGCTGTAATCTATGCACATACGCATAGATGGATAGGCATATTGTAAGCAAGTATGTTGAAAAACTACCCAGATTGTACCAGTTTTAAAAATTTTAAAGAACAGGAAAATCTTAAACTCTGCAGTTAGTTTTTTTCTGCCAGAAAGGTTCTATTGAGCATCTGTTTGTCTTTAATAGTTATTCCAGACAATTACATAGACTCGAAGTTATAGGTCCCATCCCAGTTGTTTCATGAAAAAATGAATAATGAAGTGTTAACGCTCACGTTTGTAACATAGTAACCTTCACCTCCTCCCATGTCTATGTGTTATGGAAAGTTTACTGAGCTCAGGAGAAGAGTGTCCCTAGATTAAGAATTTAAATTTTAGGAATTTGAATTAATAGGACCAGCCAAGCTAAGTTTGAAGAGGCTCATCACCAGGTTGTAGGCCAGCCAGTGAATATTTTGTTTTTTTAGCCACAGCAGCTCATGAAGACTTTGTACTGAAGGATAGAAGGAATATCCACACTGAGGAAGCTGAAAGTTAGAAGTATTGTTTCGTCTGAGTCATCCCTGTTCTTCCTCTCCTGCAGTTTTCTCTACTGTATTGGAAATGTGATTTCAGTAGCACTGTGCTCATTCATGAGAACCAAGAATTTCAATGGGCCCCTATAGTTTTAATCTGTAGACAAATGGTGACATTTGAAGGGCCTAGTATGAAAAAGAAAGACCAACTGAGATTTGCCAAACTGCTTTAATTGAATATAACATCTAAAGGACTACAAAAATAATCTGAACCTGATTTTTATTTTGACTGTATTTTTTGTGAGGAAAGCTGTAAAATTAGTTCTAGAAAAGAATATAAGATAAAGTTCTCCCTACCAACTGTTTTCAAAAGAGGTTTTCTCATCCTTCTTTAATTAGCTATAATTCCAACCCCTGAAAGGATTTTTTAAGTGACTTAAAGACAAAGTGAGTTTATGGGTTGACATATATTTTCTCTCTAAATATTACTTTTTATCTATTTATATTAAATAATAAAGTCTTCTACTTTTATAAATGCCCCTACTTATTTGAACATAGGCCAGACTCCTAATAACCTCAGTGCTTTATCAGAGAGCCTAGAGCCCAGAAGTAACTTTTAATGCCAGGAGAGAGTCTCTGCTAATTAAAAATGACAGAACCCACACATGATGATCAGGGCCTTATGCACTCAGCCCCTTATGCACTTACGGGCTTAGTACACAATTCTAAAAGCTTGTCCTTGGAAGCTTAGTTATCTCCCTACCCAGCATGCAACAGATTAGAAGCTACAGAATAGAAAGCTGCAAAGTCTCTGAATTCATCGATTCAGTGCTTAGGTACATTAACAGATCTATGAATTAATCAAAATGAGTGCCCCTTCCCCATCCACATTGTGAGCCATGTGCAATTTTTATCCAGGTCTTTTAATCAGTCTTCCATAGAAGACCTACTCAACTTCCAGGAAGGCTTACTATAGTTCTCTTTACATCTCCAATGAAATAATGTACCACTCAGAGGACCATCTGGTCACCATATTCTGACTGTGATGAGGACCCTTCATTTTCTGGTTCCTTGCATTTTCAATAGTGACCTTTGCTACAGTTTTTAGACAAATCATAGTGGGTAACATGCTGTAGCTGCTCATTGGCCTTTCTCTTGTCTTTTGGGATACTTGTAATTTTGATTCTTCTTGACAAATTTTATGCATTCACTAGCTCACTTTTATAGAGCTTTTTTTTCATTCATTCATTTGCTGAGCATTTATGGGAGATGGGGTGGGAGGGGTGGCAAAGTAGGCTAGAATGTTGAGTTTATTACTAGGAATATAAGATCAGACTAGAAAAGGAGGTTGGAGCCAGGCTATGAAGGAATTTAAACTGCCTGGTAAATGACTTTGTTTGTAATGCCAGGGACATCAGAGAGCCACTGAATGGGAATGACAAAGTCAGATTTACACTTTGGGAGCAATTAGAGGCCAACACAGAGTGTTTTAAAGAATAAATGAATGTGCATATATTAAGCACGTACTGTATTATATGTCAGGCACTGTGGAATGGATATAAAGAGACAGTCTCTGTCTTCAGATAACTTACAGTCTAATAGAGCAGTTGTGACAAGGGAATGGGTTTTTGCATCTGGGAAGTTGCTGAGATGGTAAATAGGACAGTAGGGACAGTTAAATGATACACTTTTCCCAGAATCTATGGTAGTGGAGTTGATTTGATTGCAGTTCCCAGAGCAAGGGGGAGGGAGGACTGTCATTACATTGTTGTTGTTTAGTCATTTTTAGTTGCGTCTGACTCTTCATGACCTCTTTGGGGGTTTTCTTGGCAAAGATACTGGAGTGGTTAGAAATTTCCTTCTCTCGCTCATCTTACAAATGAGGAAACTGAGGTAAACAGAGTCACACATCTAGTAAGTATCTGAGGCTGGATTTGAATTCACGGCTTCCTGACTCCAGGCCCGGTGCTCTATCCACTGTGCCACTTTCCTGCCATAAGCATTACATATGTGGTGGCCTTTCAGAAAGTGTCCCAGGTGAAAAAGCCATATGGTCAAATCTAGGCCAGCTACATGTAGTGATGTCACTACTAAGGACACTGGCCCCAGGGTATGGTCTCTGAAGGTCTAGTTAGAGGAAAAAGATGTTTAACTGATCCTCACAAGAGCCCTGTAAGAGGTGATGTGTGTATTGTACCGATGAAGACACTGTAGCCCAGAAACTTAAATTATTTGTCCAAGGTTTTAGAGCTAATAGATAGTGAGGACTGGGGCTTGAACTTGTGTCTTTTGACTTCTTTTTCAGTACTCTTGCCTATTATGGGTAGATCAAAGGGTTTGGTCCTAGCAAGAGTAACAAGTGACGGCTGATCTCCTGACACCAAGGAAGGAGGGTCTTACTTCTGTGCTTTAATGATTTATAATTGTATCGATTCACTCAACCAATATAGATCACAACCTGTACACACTTCCTCTTCTTTTGCAATTCTTGTCCCTTAAGTCCTCCATAGAGAATCAACCCAATGCCCTGGAGGCACCCTAGAGATCTTGTTCTGTGAGTATCAGTAGAGCAGAAGGGCTTTCCATCTGTTATCCCTCACTCTCACTATGTGACTGGCCCACCTCCTTTTTCAGTCAAAAATTTCTTCCATGATTTCTTTCATGCCGTTTCTTGCACTCAAATCTGCTGATAGTGTTTATGTACCATATGTCTCTTCATTGCCCTTTGGGCTTCCCACAATTTAGATTCTTTGGAGATCGTGGCATTCCATAATCTACAAACAAATAGTCTTACCAAGACAATATTGATGGTAAAAAGATGGGTTTATGCCCCAGCTTAGCTTTGAATTATTGGAAATTCTGTACAGTTTTTGAAAAACAAGCCAACCTATTCCCTTACTCCTACTTAATTCTTCACCCAACTCATTCTTCTTGGACATGCAATTACCCGTTCAAGATACATATGTTGATGGATCCAATGGGCCGACCATCCAACAGCCTATCATGGTTTGGTCAATAGGCATTCTAAATATGCTTGGTTTTAAACTATGTGGACTTCCAAGCCATTGTCTTTTGAGAGACCTTGGATTTCATTGAGAAGAATTCTGAGACTCAATTAATTTAGCAAAATATCCTGCAAAGAAGAACATCTGAAGGACCTCACCCTCCATAGGAAATCTCTCTTCTCTCTGGACTCTGCACTCTATCCTTCATGCCGGTGGAAAACACTTATCAAAGCTTACAAAGTAAAAGATAGAAAATAGCCACCTGGGACCATCTAATGGAGGAGCAAACAAGGTTGGCAATGCCTTGCCACACAGTTGAACAGTTGATGTTAGCTATGACTTTTGTTCATCGAGATAGAATGTGCCCTATTTAATAAGACATGAGGTATATTTGGGAACCTTTTCTTCTTAAAATAGTTAAAAATCTAGAAGAAAAAAAAACTTTTGGCATCTGAATAGGGGCAATATTCAGTTACCTGGAAAATTCACTTATGTAGACCATCCCATTGCCATGATAATGGTGAAAAATAGTCAGTATTAATAAAGTATAAATAAATAAAGATGCCTGAGTGATGTAGTGAGTAGAACATTGGATAGGAAGTCAGGAAGACTTGGATTCATGGTCCTGCCTTATTAACTTACTGACCCTGCAACCTCTTTCAGCCTCAGTTTTGTCACTTATAAAATGGGAATAATAACAGCATGTACCTCACAGGGTTGTTGTGAGGATCAAGCAAGACAGTATCTGTAAAACAAACCTGAAAGTGCCATATGGAAGTTAGCTATTATTCACAAAAGCAGTGTGATTCAAAGCAACTTTCCAAATTAGATTCAGAGCTTCTTCTCAAAGAAATTAGCCTAATCTAAAAGAAATTAGGAAACACGTTAATAAAAATAGAAAATGGGATGAAGCCACAGCACCAGGATGGCATTTCAGCAACAGCAGTAACAATACTGAATAGCATGCCAAAGTTCCAAAGAAATCTACACATACAATGTCTCATTTGAGCTGTGAATACTTACTCAGATCAGAGAAAATAGGTGAATATTTGGCGAGTTGATTTAAAAAGATGGCAGGCCTGAAAAGCTCCAAAATACTAGAAATTCTTGACATTACATAAAAATTTTGTCCTGATAGCATTTAAATTACATTTGTTAAGCTCCTCCAGCTAGATGACATTAATTCTTTTTGTGTTATTTTCCTTTTTAAAAAAATTGATGCTCTTTTTACATCACATTCACTGTCATTGACCCCTCTCTAATAACAAAGACATATATATATATATATATATACATACATATATACGTGTATATATATATATATATACGTATATATGGAAAATAAACCAACATTTGGGCCACATCTGACAACAGGTTACCTTATTCCACGCCTGTGGTCCTCAGTTTCCCTGCTGAGAAGAGAAATCATACTTCACCTTCAGTCTTATAAAGTCAAAATTGGGGACTGTACTGCTCAGATTTTTGAAGCCATTCAGTGTTGTTTTCCTTTACTTTATTGTGAGCCCTGGTTCTGCTTGCTTGGCTCTTCATCCATTCATTCAGATCCTCTCCAGTTTCTTCATATTCATAACTGTTGCAGTGTCATTACAACATTCTGTTACATTCACAGACCACAGTTTGTTCAGCTAGTTCCCCAATTGATGGATACCCACTTTGCTCCCAATTCTATTCTGCCACAGAAATTTCTCCTGTAGATATTTTTGTGTATATGGGACCTTTCTGTCTTTTAACTCCTTGGGGGATATACCAAGTTGAACTACTACAAGGTCAAATGGTATATACAATGTAGTGATTTTTCTAGCATAACGCCAAATTGTTTTCCAGAATGGACAGTGAATTCATGGAACTGCCTTTCATCAGCTCCTTCACCACTTACTTACATTTTGTCATATTCTCCAATCTGATAGGTATAAAACAAAACCTCAGACTTGTTTTAATTGGTATTGCTTTTACCTTACATGACTCATTTAGAGCCCTCTTTCCTGTGGTCATAGATACTTTGTATTTCTTCTCTTCAAAACTTCCTGTTCATGTTCTTTGACCAGTATTTGTACTAACTTCTTGTGTGTCTTGGATGTCAAAACTTGATGATATTAACCAAGAAAAAGATTTCTGTTGAGCCTCTTACATATACTTTATGAACCTGGGCAAATAATTTAAGCTATGAGCCACAGTTTCCTCATTTATAAAATGAGATTAATAAACATGTAACTACCTTCCCTACAGAGTTGCTGTGAAGTAAGTGCTTTGTGAACTTTAAGGCACTATGAAAATGTTTTCGTTGCTGTTATTTGTCTTATTGTAGCATGGGTTTGTCATTTTCTCTGTCCCATCTTTAGTTTCCTTGTATGCGGAATGAGGGTGTTTGATATCATCACTCTCCCAAAGCTTGCACTGCTGACAGAAAATTGACTGTTACTACTTTCAGGGTTCTAGGAGTAACTCTGTGGGTACTTATCTCACTTACTCTAGCTCACAACACCCACCCATGTGCTTACTCCTAACAATCAGCTGATGGTTTCTGTTACGAAAGCGTTTACTCAAATGGAATGTCAAGAATAGTAGTTACAAAGCATTCCCAGGTCCAAAAAAAAAAAAAACAACACAAAAAAGCCGAAGCACACACCCAGAAATACACAGAGTTGGTGGGGGTGGGGGAGGGCTAGGAGAGTGGCTAGGATGGTACTGAGCAATACATAGTAGGGAATATACATGGCCAAAGCAACTCACAGGACTGCAGGGCCTGGATGACCTTTCACAAAGGACCAGTGTCTTGTGGCATTGACCAAAGACACACCACTTAGCTGCTCAGCTAGGTTGGCCCCTTGAACGGTTCAGAGTCTTGGCTGCCCCCATCAGTTCTCTGCTAGGGAAGACAAGGCTCTAGACAGGCCTGCTGCTAGGCCAGACGGGTCATTTGGAGCCCCTGGGCTCCTGCCAGATTGGGACAGGCAAGCTGTTTGGCTGCTGGGCAGCTGTTGCCAGCCTGTGCTGTACGGGCCACTCAGCTTCTGGGGTCTCTGCTTGATAATTTGATCTACTCTTCCAGCCACTGGCTTGGCTGGGTGGTACTGCACTCTCTTCAGCTGGAGTGTTACAGCGCTCTTTTTAGCTGAAATACTCCTGTCTCTTTCAGGAGGACAACTCATACCCTAGGCCTCTTCTGCTTGACTCCCTCAGGCTTAGAGGTGTTCTCCCTTGACTTAAGGTCCTCGTTCCTATTTCAGTTAGTTAGACTTCTCAGACTTCTTTTGAGGTGTTACTAGGATGAGTGGCTGGGAAGAAAGGTAGGAATATAGCATATATCCTACAGTCAAATTCATTGTCTTTTCTGGCATTTTCATACATCAGAACTTTTCTGGGATGTAAACTCTTTATTTTATGTCTGAAGGCCTTCGCCTTTACATTCCAGGGTCTCAGTCTTTTGACTTTTTTGCTGAAATCTCTTTGGGAAGACTATTAAAACTAGATCAGCAATATCAATTAGTGATCCACCAAGTGTTTATTAAGTGCCTACTATATGAAAAGGGCCTGGTCGACTCTCTCTCTGTCTCTCTGCCTTATTTGTAACTATCCTCTCCATCTGTCATCTCATGTCTCTCCTCCCATTTCTCAGCCAGACTCCTAGAAAAAGCTCCTTCCTTCCCCTTCTTTTGCCATTACCACTGTTGACCAGCCTCTGCCGTACGCTCCCTCTCCGGGTTTTCATGACACTCTTCTCTCGTGCGATCCTCTTCCTTACCATTCTGATTTCTTTTTCTCAGTCTCCTTTGCTGACTTATCCACATCATGCCACCTAACTATAGGTAGTCCCTCAAAACTGGCTTTGTTCCCAGAGGCAGCTCAGTGGTACAATACATAGAGAGCTGGGCCTGGAGTGAAGACCTAAGTTCACTTCAGATCTGACACTTGCTAGCTCTGTGACCCTGTTTGTCTCAGTTTCCTTAACTGTTAAATGGGGATAATAACAGCGCCTACCCGACAAGGTTGTTGTGAGGAACAAAGGAGGCAATTTTTGTAACGAGGATTTAGTACTGTGCCTGGCTCTTAGTAAGCTCCATAGAAATTCTTATTTCCTCCCTCTCCCTCTTCTCTCTTCACTCTTTTGGTGACTGCTCCAGAGAAGGTGTTTGAATGCTTTTGATCGATCCATTGCTGAGTTCTCAGAATACAACAACGAACAGAAAAGCATCCTCTGCCTTCAAGGGACTTCCAGTCTTCTACTAGGGAGATAGAACAGAGATGACTAGATGTTTGCCAAGGACCCCGGTGGTTCTAGCCATCAGTGACGATATGGAACATTAGAGTTGGCCCTGTATACCTTAAATATTAGCTGACAACTCTAAAGTACACACATATGTCACATTCCAAGCACACACTTGCAACCTGCCAACAGGTACTCCAGCCTGATGCTTCCAAAGAAGCTGTTTAGTCCAGGTAGGGCAGAAACTCCAAGGAAACCCTACTAACATTGGGCAGAGCAACAGCTGATTGGCAGAGAGTCTTACCACTGCAAAGTGGGAGCTCTTCATCACTCAGGGTTGGTTGGGCACCAGATCTGTTAAAAATGTACTCCCCGGCCAGTATTGGTTATGTGCAATTCCATTTCTCTGTGGAATTTAGATCAACACATAGATGCCCTCCACCTTGTGATCACCTGCCTCTAGGAAAGAAGAAAATGGCCACATACAGGCATCCCCTAGACCACTTTTTTGTTTAGACATGTGAATTCTTCACAATCTGCTTTCAAAGAGGTGGGTCTGGAGGCAAGACAAGAGTTGTCAGTTATAATTGACGGTCAGAATAATTGCACACCTGAGCATTTTTAGACAGACAGCCAATGTAGCACTCTCTAGCTCCCTGAGACTTTTATCTAATTTTCAGTAAATGAAGAAGAGCCAAATGAAATGTTTCCATTCAGAGGATCCAGGATGAATGTGACGTTTAATAAAAACAATTTTAATCTCAAATTATAGTGAATGAATTGTAGCCAGGAAAAAAAAAACAATCCAGCCTTAAATCTAACTGTGCTTGGCAGTGGGAGCTCTGGCCATTCCTGTGTAGGGCCAAATAAGCATTTGCTCATCCAGAGCAAAGATCTGCATCACGCTTCAGTTCTTTTCCCGTATTCATCTACACAAGAATCAAATAAAATGTCTCCAAAGCTAGGACAAAAACACCTTCAACACTGCAGAGTTCTCTTCGAAAGTAGGAAGATTAGTTACTAGAAACTGCCGAACAACAGATCATGTTGCAAATTGGCTTTTGGTTTTTCAGTACAAATACTTTCAATCCTATTAAAGAATAACTCTAGTATGTAAAGTGTGTAAAGTAATGAAGATGCCAGAGCAAAGGAGTCTGTTGAACCTGGTTTTCCTTCATGTCCTCCAAGGATGTTTCTTGGGAGGAAAAGGAAGAAATGTTTGATGAAGAAGAAATGGAAGGGGGAACTAGAAGCTATGCCATATTAGGATTGATGAAAGGAACTAGCAAGGTATATTTTGAGAGAAGACTTAGGAGCGAGAGGATGGAACATGACTACCATCTTCCAGTTTTGAAGAACTATCCTCTAAAAGAGGGAGTTAAGGATGGTCCTACTAAGAGCAATGGGCAAAGACAGATTTTAGCCCAATATGAAGGGAAATGTCCTAACAATTAGAATTGTCCAAAAGTGGGATGGCAGGCCTAGGAGAAGAGTTGCTTATCACTGAAGTTATCAAGTGAAAAGTGGATGACCGTTTGTTTGGGAGTCTATAGCTTGGGGTCCTATTAAGGCACAGGTCCAACTCTAAGTATGACCCTGTGACCTGTGATTTTTTTTCCCCTCTTGTGCACAGGCCGAGGCTCCATTCCAGCCATACAGATTCTACTTGCTGTGCAGCCCTCTCTGGGGCATGGCCCAGGTCAGGAAATAGATTGGGAGGGGCAGAGCTGGGAAGGGTGCAGCTGCAGCAGAGACACTGACTGAATGCTCTCGAATAATGATGATTTGGCCACCACTCTCCCCTTGAGCTCCTGGTGCCATTCCCACATGCCAAAAATCGATCCATGGGTTGGGCTCTTGTTGGTCTTCACACCAGATACGGCACGGCTGCAGAAGCTGGCAGATGATTCTCAGGAGGAAACCAGCACATCAATCCAGATGCTTCTGAGACTCTGGGAAGGGAACAAAGGGGTTTCTTCCCTCCACGTTCTAAAATAGAATGTTGGGCTTATTATTTTTCAAAGAGTCTCAGATGTCAAGACAGTCTGAGTGTCACTTTGTTGGTTAACTTTCATACAGTGAGGACTTAGTCAGTATTTCAGTGACCCATGATTTTGTCAGTGGGAGTATTCCTTCCGTGATGCAGAGTGCAACCTCTCTACAGTTTGAGAGATAGTTTCAGAGAGAAGTTAATTATCCCTCCTCAGCAGTCAACTTCTCCATTTTTTTCTTCACATACTCTTCATCAGTTGTCTAGAGACAATAAAATCTTCAAGACTCCCCAAGCCCCTTAGAATGATTGGAAGAATCCTATTCAGCCATTTGAAAAGGTGCTTCAGTTATTCATGCTGAATTACTTCTTGCACCTGGGTTGGGGGTTAGGGGTTGGGGGGGGATGGGGAGAGAGTCAGAGTCTGCTCCAAGGACTTAGGACCAGGCACTAATTTAGCCTAAGTAGAAATGATATTTGTTAAGGGCTCCTGATGCTCAGGCACCATCAAGGAGGGGAACAGGGACTACAAGGTTTGGGATTGTCTTTGACTCTTTACCCAATAAATTACCAAGCCCTGTGGATTCTGTCTCCATATTCTCTCTCACACCTCTCCTCCTCTCTTATCCAGGAACTCAGTACCACCCACAATTGGAGTGCCATCCTAAAAGTTCTCACCTTCAGGACTTTGCCTCCCCATTCCATTATTTACAAAGTGGCCAGAGGAATCTTACTTATTGACCTTGTCATTCCATTCCCCTTAGAAATATAGCTCCCTATTGGCTGCCTTTGCCTGGCATTTGTGGCCTTCCACAGTCTGGCCCACCCTACATTTCCATTCTTACCTCATTTCATTATCCTCTAGTAACTTTCTGATCCAACCAAATTTGGCTACTCTTTCTCTTTGAGTGTGCCATGCCTTTTCCTATCTCTATGCTTTTGCCCTATTCCAAGATGTTCTTCTCTTGACCTCTTAAAATCTCTTCCATTATTTGGAGCCCAACTCAGATGTCATCTCCTCCAGGAAGCCTTCCTCAGCCTCACTCCCCAATCAATAAGGGTCTCTCTCATTATATTTATTTCTGTTTGTTTCTTTTCCCACTCATAGACTCTAAGTGCCATAGGAGCAAAGACCATGTCTCATGTAAATGTCTCTCCAACACCTAGCACATAGCTTTGTACAGAGTAGATCCTTTAAAAATGCTTTCTGAACAATGAATAAAAGTAAAACTGACTAAGAAAGAGGTTCTTTCTTTTTCCCTACACGACTTGGAAGTCACGGATATCTAAGTCAGTTAGCCTGGTGTCCATTAAGTCCAGTAAAATTACTGTCATCTAGCTCTGCAGCAATAAGGTATAGTCTGGAGTCAGAAAACTTGCATGGGAGCCCCAACTCTTGTCTCTGCCATCACAGCCTCTCCAAGGTCTGACTAGGTGATCTCTAAAAATCCTTTGCAGCTCTTAAACTCTGTAAGTCTGTGAACCTGTGTCTTGGATTTCCGCAACAGTCACCACCCAGCACAGGTATCAGCTACCTTCCCTCATTTACTCTACAAGCAGAAGTTGCTAAATAAGGGCTTGGGGTTCCTTAGCTTCTTCCCTATGGTATGGAGATGACTCCTGTGCCCATAAAGATGGGACTGGAAGAATGCAAGTCCTAGCACATCAAGCCAGGAGGCTTCAAGGACTCAGTGGCCTGGCTTAGTCTTCTGAGACTAAGGTTGGCCACCAGGAAATGGGGAGTTTGGCCACAGAAACCCATAAAAAACTAGCAGGAGCTGATTGCAGTCAGCCTTAATGCAGGGAGTAGCATACCAGTGCAATCAAAGGTTATACAGAGGGTCCGAGTAAGAGCCTTTCCTTCCATTGCCTTGTCTGTGACCTTAAGTAAGTCATGTCCCCTTCCCTGTACCTCAGTTTCTTTGTGTGTACCATGAGGAAGTAGGCTACGTTAGCTTTAAGGTTCCAGCTATAGCAATCCATGAGTTTATTTAGGTTTCTTTTTAAAGTAAAAGGTGTGACTATTAAGAATATTTTGAGTACATGAAGTCCTATAATGCCTTTGATTCTAAGCTATACGAATTATGACATTTCAGGAACTCTTGGTAAAACAGGAATTTTTAAAACCCCTAAATCCCTATTTACCTGCCTAGCATTAAAATGACAATTTAAAAAAAAGATGGCAGCTTGTGGTTTTGTCTTGGCAAAATATGAAATAAATATAAATTGATTAAACTTCTTTTAATAGGTATTTACCTACAATTTGTCTCAAATCCAGATATAATCTAGATTCATTATCTTGCCCCTTCTGTCTCTGAGCTGCAAGTGGTGAGCAGTGAGCTTGGCAGGCTAACAGAAAATGAGTTAGGAAGGTAAATGTTGAGCCAGGAAATCCGTTCCTGAGTGGCTGTGGGTGAGCTGCTTGATCAGGGGCTTAAGAGGAGACAAGCTAGCTGATGCAGGCAGTGACCCTGACCCTCAGAAAGTCTGCTCCATAGACCTTAAAGGATCAGAAGGTACTCGGATCTTAAGGAAGCCAGTGATACCTAGTGGAAATGATCTGGAAGTCTGCTTCTAGGACTGGCTCAGCTTATAAATCCTCAGAGATTCTGGGCAAATCATCCCTCCCTCTTTAAGGCTATTTCTACAGGGCTATGGTGGATTTTTGGCAGGCTTACCTATCCATGGCCAAAGTACTTTGCCAAGTTCACTGCTTGGTGCTCTCAGCTGTGAAGCAGAAGGGGCAGGATTATCCAGCAGTATTGCTTCAGATAATCTAACAGGCCTGTGTAGACAACAGTGAAGATCCAAGGTGTTTCACAAATTAAGCAATTCACTTTGCAGAAATACCCATAACTTCAGATAGAAGAGGAAGGAAGGAAGGAAGGAAGGAAGGAAGGAAGGAAGGAAGGAAGGAAGGAAGGAAGGAAGGAAGGAAGGAAGGAAGGAAGGAAGGAAGGAAGGAAGGAAAGAAAGGAAGGAGAAAAGAGAAATGGATGAATGTCAGGATACCATCTCCATCTCCTACAGTCCCTCCTTACCACACACCTAAAAAACAATCAAATGATATAGGATCTTAGGTACACTTACTTTAAGCCCTCACTTTCAAAGTTCCATAGGTAAAATGAGGAAGATGAATAGCCTAACAATTGAAAATAAAAGTGATTTGCTCGTATGTAATCTGCCTAAACTGGTTAATGGGTCCCGTTTTTTACAGTGATGTTAAAGTTAGCAGTGCTCCAGGGCAGGCAGTTCCATAGAGACTGTATAATCCATCGAACGAGTAGCAGGCTGATTTGGAAAGGTAACAATACCAGAGCTCAAGGGCTCTCAAGAACTGTTGAAGACTGTCCGTTTTGCTTCCAGAGGACTGGCCAGGATGCCATTTCAGCCGCGTGGACTTCGCAGTGTAATAGTGGGGTTTGTTTGTAGTGTATTTAGTGACATTAGTGTGGGATGGCATTGGTCAGGACAGCATCACACAGGCCAGTCTTGTACAGTAACGACTGTCTTACATCATTCCTCTGTGGCACCCTAAGGTCAAGAAACATGTGCAGCTTGCCACATTTGCATTTGGAGTTAGAGAACTCCACATGCCACATGCAGCCCTGTGTTGCCTTCTTCCCTCCAAGTATTTTGACCATCAAGCAAGTGTGGAAGTGACACTCATTCTCACACTTGCATGTTGAATGTATAACTGATTCAGAATCCTCTTATACACCTGTCCATCTGACATGTCATATTCTGCTCTTTCTTATTGTACTGGTACCTTATTGACATTGATCGTACACATGGGGAGGCATGAATATCAGGGTCAGGATCAAGGCAATAACTTTGGTCATTGGAGAATGCAGCATGTGCTGCCAGCCTCATCTTGGGAAAAGAAAAGTGACACCTTTAAAGAACTGACATTTTTGGAAAGACCTATCCTTGGAAATCACTGAACAGGAACCACCAGTGCCTTTTCAACACAATAAATAAAACATTTGTCAAATCTGTTGGGTCACATCAAAATATTCCTAACCAAGAATATTTTACTTTTCTCTAAAGTCACTTTGACTTGAAAGAAACTCAAGCACAATCCAGTGTCACTGGCAACATTCTCTCATCTTCTCATGTTGAGGGCTTTTAGCCAGGCAGCTCACGTGCATTCGAGCATGTACACACACACACACACGCGCGCGCACACACACAGCCTAAGAGTGTAGTAGGAGAAAATTTTAGCCAAAGACAACCAGGCAAGCCTAGAAACTCGAGAAAAAATGGGTGACTTTGCCCTGGATTATAATCCTAAACCACACAATGTTTGCCTTTATGGTATATTAATTCCATTTTTGGCCAACCCAAAAGGTCCATTTCACCAAGCATGATACATGGGAGGTGAAAGGTGTGTTTTAGGTAATGGAATAACCAGTGAGTGTATTTTTTAAAACAATGTGGTTGAGCAAATAAATTCCCCTTATATGTTTATACCCATGGCCTAATCCAGGAGACCCAAACATCTTAAGTGTGAGACCCCCTTTTTAACATCAAAATATTTTATGGACCCACACAAACACACACACAGCAGTTGCGTTCACAGCCCATATTTGTTTGGAGCTAAATAAATATGAAAATGAGAATGCATGGTGTCACGTGGATTCATAGACCCCCTTGTAATAACGTTAACAACTTCCTCAAGAAGTCCATGGCCCACAGATGAAGAAGCCAATCAGTTTCTGTGTCTTGCAGCTCTGGGAAGAGGGGAAACAATGCTGAAGAAGGGATAAAATACCCAAGTCAGCTTCCACCACTTACTAGCTGTTTGACTTTGGCCAAATCACCAAAACTCTCTCAGAGTCTGTGTCTCCATTCACTAAAGGGTAGGAATACATTATCCTTATCTATAAAAGGGGAATGAAGTTTTTCACAATCTCTGCCTTAGCAAGATAGTTCTAAGTGTCGAATGAGATGTCTATAAAGCATTTTGTGAATGCCTTAAGCACTACATAAAGATCAGGCATTATTGTAGTCCTCATAATTTTCTTGCATGTTAAAAGTTCATATTTTTGTAACACTGAAGTTTACAAAGCTCTTCCTCACAGCAGCCCTAGGAGATGGGAAGTGCACATATTAATATCTGCATTTAACAAGTATGTAAACTGAGGCTTGGCAAAGTTAACTAACTTGTCTATGATCACACGCCTATCTGAGCCCAGACTTGATTGATCCCTTTTCTGAACACTTATCTCATACTGCCTTTCTTATGCCTTATGTTTGATGACACAATATTTTATCTTTTATCTAGATTCTTATCTATTGCAAAGAATAAAGACAGAGTAAGAAATCAGGTACAATGGAGAACATCCTTTATAAATTCATTTAAGCATGTGTAATCTCTTAAGTCTTGCTGCTTTATTTCTGTGATTGCAGAAGAAGACGATGGCATCAAATAGACTGCAGTAATAATGTGTGGACCACTTTGCTAATAAAGAGCCCTGAGTTTGGAGTCAGAAGCTCTGGTTTCTGCTGCCTCAGCAAATCCCTTTCACCACTCTGGGCCTCAATTTTCTCCTGCATAAATGAGAGGGGTTGGGCTCATGATTTCTAAGGTTCTTTCCAACTCTTGCTGTTATGATGTGATGAATCACTCCACTCTTCCAACTTTGTTTCTGAACACTTTTTTCCTTCAATGTTGAATAGAGGTCTCTAGCGCCATTTTCAGTCAGGTTACCTAAAGGAAGACTTGGTTGGCTGTCACTGGTAGGTTCCCACTGTGCCTTCAATATTTGGCCCCCTTTCCTTTAACTCATTACAGAGACATACTTCACCTTCTATGACAGAGAAGTTCCTAGAAATTGCATTTTATGAATTAAATCATATTCTCAGAGGCAGTTTGGCATATTGGATTTAGTACTGGGCTTGGTGCTCAGGAATACTTCTCTCAACCTTAGGAAACACCTCAAGATTCAGCTAAGAGCTCTTGGTGATGAAGGAAAAGTACTATTTTGGGAGTCTAGACCTAGAATCAAATTGTGGCTCTTCTAACCAGCTGTGACTTTGGACCAGTCATTCCTCCCTCTAAACCTCAATTAAGCTGTTAGACTAGATGACCTCTAAGACTCCTTCCAGCTTTAAATTCCACGAAGTCATAGGTTTAGGTTCTTCTCCCTTATTGACAAGTTCCAAATGAACTAGGGAGGCTTGTATGGATTCACCAATTTGTTGGTGAATCATTTAAAAAGGAAAAGGACCATTTTTGTATAAAGCAGACTATGACCATAAATAGGTTAAATGCAAAGGGGGAAAACTGAGATCCATAAGCCAGTCTGAAAACACTGGTACCTTCTGGGCCCAACGTACTTAACTCTGAAGAATGGTGGGCAAACATGTCAAGCCCTAACACAAATTCTGTGTCTGCCAGAATTGACCTTTGTGTTGGGATGCGTTTGGGTTTTTACGGTGTCTGTATTTCTATAAAGTATAAGGTCCTGGAGAAATCAGAGCCTAGATGTCTTAACATCAGGTGAACCTAATAGAAGAAATAAACATTTGTGAAAAGATTGTTCCTCCCAATTCCGTATTAACTGAGCCACATTAAGTTGTACACAGCATATGAAATAGCAGTTTGTAGCTCTGACAAGCATCATTGAAGGGTTCTAACTTTATCTTCTTCCTCAAAGCCGCATTTTCTTCTCACAAATCTGTTGCCATTTGTCCTGTCGTTTTGCCTTGCTGTTTAAAATATGTGACTATCTAGAACCATGATTTTATTTGCAGTTCAATGAAGAAAAATAAGTTTGGGGTTGTGCTGAGGAAATTTCCATATTAAGATTTTTTTATCCCCATTCTGGAATGACTGTGTTTTGTAAAAATCTAGTAGGAGTTGCTTGTAATTTTATGGATATAAGTCTGAAGAACTCTTTGAGCAGGAATTTTATATGCAAAGCTGAATGCTGATCAACAGAGCATAATATTGCATGCTGAAGTATGCTAACTAAAGCACAATTAATTACATTTTTTTCTCCTCTTCACCCCCCCCCCATATCTCCTGCTACAGCGACTGCATTTGCCTCCAGACTTGTCAGACACAGTGAGCCGCTCGAGCAAACGGGATCTGGTGGAATCCGCCAAACAGCTGAGCCTGGGATGTGGCATGATGGCCGGAGGCAAAGAGCGCCTGGACTTCTAGGAATTGCTACTCAGTGGCCTCTCTCAGACTCCTGTGACACCCTCTTTATACCATCTTTGGGGTTACCCTTGGCTTATGTGAATATTTTCCTTAATGATTTAACCCAACAATCTTAAATACTCATAAAGGATTTTTAAAATGGTGCCTGCTCTCTTCCTTATGTATTTTTTTAATCATGGTTTTGTTTTTTCTAGAAATCTGTAACTGAAATATTTCTCCATTTTCAAAGTTATGATTTAAATAATGAAAAATACCTTCATTCTTATTGTTGAGAGGTAGGGAACTGCTAGGGCAGAATGCAGTATACATTAGCAGATGCAGCCACTGTTTGGGATGGTTTTGCTTGTTTTTCTTTTTTGCAAATTAGGGCCAAATTTGGAAGAGGAAGATGCTTTCAGAAACAACTATAACGTAAAAGCACAGGGCATCAGTATGATATATTTTTGTATTTTAAAAGTTATATATTATCTTCTCAGTTGGAATAATATTTTATTTTATAAGTTAACACAAACTCAATATCAAAAAAAGGTCATGCTGTTCTACAGTGGACAATGGTGCACTTAGATTTTTTTATCTATGTAAAAAGTAGTAACAGGTAGTATATGGAAACTTCGTGAGGTTCAAAAAAGGTGTTCATTTTAACTGAGGATCGTAATTACCCGTTATTTCTGAAAATACGATTCTCCAATGAAAATATTATAGTTCAGGCAGAGCAAGATATGACAAATTAATTTACCAGATGTATAAAGACTATATTGAAGTGTGCTTGCATGTCATATGCATTCCGTTATGTAAATTATTAAATTGACAAACATAATGTGAGGGTAATGCTATTGAAGATAATGCATCTGCTTTGTTGGTTAATAAATGTATCAAAACAAACTGAAGTGATCCAAATTTGTGCAGCCTAGAAAAGGAATTGGTGGCCTTCTGTAGCTCACAACAGTAATCCTGAACGTTTGAAGTCAGCACTATAAAATCATGTCACCAAACAGAGGTCAAGATTGAAATACAAACTGACAGCTTTCTTAATGCCAGGATATCCAAAAAAAAAAGGGGCACTGAAGCTGTTTGGGAAAGTAGCACTGAACCCAGAATTGAAACCAAATAGCGGAGGATTAAAAAAAAATCAACTAGCTCGTCTTCCCCTCGCACTAGCTGTGCTCTTCATCCGTTCATTCAGGAAGGTTAGTCATTCAACAACTGTTCATTCAGATCCTCCTCTGGGCAGGCCTGCTAAGGATGTGAGTCCATCATCCGTATACATACCAAGCTGCACACATTTTGTTCAAACAGATTTGTATCAATAACTCTCCATCTTGAAGTCATGTTTCCATGTTCTTGAAGTTTTGCATATGTGCTCAAGGTGACCCTGGCACAGAATAGGCACTGACGACTGTCAATTACGAAGCAATATTTGTGTCTTTCAGCCCCAATTCTCTTTCTAAATGGGCTATTCAAGACTAAAAGAGAGAAAACTGGGTTTCCAAAATATATTTTCATGTATGTTATTCTATTTTGATGTGATTATAACTAACATTTTCAAGTGGCCTACTTTTAATATGTTACAAATTTCACTTTATTTGTTCTTGACCACATTGCATAAAACAAAGACTTAGCTTTTAAAACTGTCTAACTAATATGATGAATGTCAATCACTTAAAAAAATCCACTGTAGCATAAACACATACTGTATACAGCTTTTATTCAGAATTAGAATAATTGAATCAATGACAGTGATTTGCTTGGATGTCAAATCTCTCCATCATATCCTGTCACTACCAGTTTATTTTTTGTGATAAAAATCAAAAAGACTACTATTTTTTTTCAGCTGCTATTTCATTAGTAGTAACAATCAGGGTTTTTTCTTTTTTTTTTTTTTAGAATGTCTCAGGGGTTTTTTTTTTACATTTCTTTTAATTCCTAAAGACACAAATTCTTATCAATTTTCTTTTCAAAACAAAGTTTCAGACCTTATCTGTCAGTTAAAATTTAAAGGCTTTGATATTTTTAAGCAAAGGTGTTTTTAAAAATCTCAACAGACTTCAAGAACTGATTTGGTCTATGCTTTATAAATAACTAAAAAAAATACTGAACAAAAGCTTTGCTGTGTCCTTTGAAAGCAATTATGAACAATTTGAATGCATTCAAATGAATATTTGTAGTCAGCTTATTATTTTAACAAAACTAATCTTTTTTTCCTGTATTGTAATTCATTTGATACCAACACAACTGAACAATTATGTTGGATTTGACTCTGAAAAGATGAACTGAAGTCATCAAATATGTAAATTGCTTGTCAAAATACTTAATAGGTCATTGATTTACTTCCCTGGCTACCATGTCTATAAAATTAACGGCCAATTACTAGTTAATATATGCTTTGCAAGTAGATAAGCACTATAGGAACTGAATATGCATATTTAAACCTTTGATTTAAATATTAAAAAAAAACTTTGGAAACTCAATAAAAATGCATTTGTAAAAATAAAAATATGTAGGTCTTATGAAAATCAGATTCAGGTGCTTTTTTTTTGTTTGTTTCCCTAAAAGGCAAACAGTTCAAATCTTTTTCTTAACTTCTAGAAACATTATTTGTACTAAAACATACTAAGATGATTTAGTAACTTAATCTCACCAAAAAGTGGTCCTATCTCTAAACATACCCCTTTTCATATTAAATGAAATGAGACATTGAGAGCTTTTGTCTTTCAATTATCTACTTGAAGAGCAATATATATGCTTAATTTCAGAGATTTCATCATGCTGTTTGAAATATTTCTAGTATATGAACTTCAAAACCTGGTGTATAGCATTAGTCCCTTCCAATAGGTTTGATTCTCTTTAAATTGGGGTCAGTATTTTGACTATTTCAGTTGACTCAGATACTTGAGCTTCAGGACCTTCTGAATTTCTGTATAGTCACCATCATGCAATCTCTTACTTCCACTTCTTCATTCAACATTTTTCCTTTTCTTCTCAAATCTTTGGGGTTCCCAAAACTAACTCACATAGGCTATGGTTACTTCAAGAGGAAGCAGCCATCTGGAATCAATCCCCTGGTTTTCTTCTCATTTTAAAGAATCCCTCAGATGTGCGCTCTCTCGCTCTCTCGCTCTCTCTCTCTCTCTCTCTCTCTCTCTCCTCTCTCTCTCTCTCTCTCTCTCTCTCTCTCTGTCTCTTTGTCTCTCCCTCCCTCCCTTCTCTCTCTCTCTCTCTCTCTCTCTCTCTCTCTCTCTCTCTCTCTCTGTCTCTCCCTCCCTTCTCTCTCTCTCTCTCTCTCTCTACACACACACACACACACACACACACTGTATTGATTTAAGTCCTTAACATTAACATTCCCAAGGCATCCAATGACTCCTTTCCAGAGAGGGCCACCATTAACAGCATCCAATGCAAGCAAAACCACCCCTTAGTGTTTACTCTTTGAACTTTAAAACCAAGTGCCAAGTTGTTCAGAACTCAGTTGAACAACTGGATCAAAGTTTATCCTTTCAAAAAGGGAAAAGGAGATGCGCTCAGCCCTGTTCAGCCAAACTGATTATCCAGACAGCTGGAGTGGAGAAGTCATTTCTTCAATCTTGTCAACACTGATGCCCAGAGCAGAAAGAAATGGACCAGAAGGCTGTGTGAGGAATCTCAAAGATAAAAATCCTTCCATAGAACAAGGATGAATTTTAAATAACACTTTGCAGATCTATCTTGGGCAGCCCAGTTACAACTGAAACAGGAAGAACTAAAGGATGTTAGTGACCAGCCCCAGGAAGTTGTTTTTTTTTTCCATTAACAGCTAGGAGGCTTCTCTTTTAGGAAATATCAGCCCTTTTTTAAAGACAAGGAAATCTATTTTTGTGATAGAGATTTTTCCACTCAGGTTCACTTGATGAGAATGTTTATTAAAAGAACAATTAGCTTTCTCTCTTCCTGTAGAGCAAAACAATTCCAAAGAGAAAGGAAGGATGGGTTATACAGTCCAGGAGTTCTATGAGGGACCCTGCTCGTCAGCAGATCCTGAGCTAGGAGACACATGAAACCATCTCTGAGGCGCTTCCATTTGTAAATAAATATATCTGCGAATAAATTAATCAAAATAAGTCATCTCAACCGTGAACAAAGGCCAACTTCTCCCAGCCAGCTGCTTTTTGACGGCTAGGCACAGCTGAAGCAGCCCCAGGGTTTATGCCAGGTTGGTTCAGGTAGAGCTCTGCCCCCAGTGCCACACCACAGTCTTTCCTCTGGAAGATGAAATCTTTCCCCAGGGCAGGGGCAGTACCCAACTGGATGGACTGAAGGGTCTCAGGTTCCACTGAACAGCAGCGTCTTCTGGCCGAACCAGGCCACGTCCTTGGGGACATTCCTGAGGCACAAAGGACAGATGCACACACAGGCACAGCCTCAGCCGGGCTGCTCCCACATACACAAGCACTCTCTACAGTATCATCAGCTAGGCCAGAAAAATGGGAGGCTAAGGCCAGCTGTCTGACTGTCCCCAGACTTAGCCCCTCTACAGGTTACAGAGCTGGGGGCAGGGAATGAAGGCCAGAAGCGCATGCACGTGCAGGCATGCACACACACACACACACACACACACACACACACACACACACAGCCTCTTGGTTCTTCACTATCATTTCATTTTGCACTCAAAGTCCCTTGGGGAAATGCAGACAGCAAAATGTCAGGAGGTAGGAATGTCTGCATAGGCATTAGGATGTGCATGTGTGTTAGAACATCTACACAGATACAAGTGCTTACATTTCACTAGCATGCATCATATATGTGTGCGTATCCTTTGTGTATACAGAGAAGGGAGGGAGAGAAAGAGGGAGGGAGAAAAAGCGAGAGGAGGAAGAGAAAAAAGATGGGGAGAGAGAGAGAGAAGAAAGAATCAGAGAGATGGAATAAGAAAGGGAGAGAAAGAGAGAGAAACCAATAAACATAGGCCATCGCAGTGTGGAACAACTCTACATGCAGGGTGATAATTTACAAAAAGAATAGAAAAGGCATAAATATGAAGATGATCAGAAATATTACATCGTGATAATTTGCCCCAAAGTAATCTCTTCATTTTAAAGTATTATTATTAAAGAGGGGGAGGGGAGGCTCTCCAAATTCTTTTCTATATTTCCTCTTTTGCCTTTTAAACACACAGGCTCCTATACATACATATATAAGCATGTAAGCAAGCATGCACACACATGAACACATGTGTTCACACATGCATGTGCATGCACACACACACACACACACACAATATGATTCAGCAGAGCATGGCTTTGTCCCCAGAGTTTTCTCTATGTGCAACTATTCAACCCAGACTCCCAGAATACCCAGCCTTTTCCTGAAGTTTATCTGCTTCTGTGTCTTGGAGACAAAAATCTCCTCAGAGGATCCCTTTCCCTTCTCAAAGATCTATTTGGGTTCACTCTATTTGGATTCAGAACTCAGGTCTCACAAGCAGCCACTTTAAACATGATCAGATCTGTTCTTCCCTACAAATAACAACTGCCCAACAATGAGCCAGCTCTATCGATGTGAGAATGTTTGGCTTCAGCTGCCAATGACTGACGGCCTTTAACTTTTCCTAGCCAGTCACAATCCACATTGTGGGTGCCTGTCGATGTGTCTGCCCTCATTATTCCTTGACATGCAACATGCCCCCCTCCACTCTCCAACCATACACAGCCCCACAGAAAGCAAGCCTCAAATGGGAACAGCTGGAGGGTTTCAATGGGAAATGATGCCTCTTGTGCAAGTGGGGGTGGCGGGGAGGTGGAAAGAAAGGACAGAGAAAAGCAGGAGCTTTCAGAGAGTTTTGAATAAGCAAATCTACTTTTGAATATACTTCAGAGAAACTACAGTGGAAATGGGCTGCCCACTGAAGTCTGTCCAGATAGAAAATCCTAGCCCTAATTCAAAAAGCAAGGCCTACTTAATAGCCTGTTGCCTTGTAAACTATCCTTAGTTCTTTAGCCTGTTCTTCCAAAACCAACCATCTTGTGTACATTTCATAGGTATACAAGGGCACAGATTTGTTTTCTTTGTCTAATGCATACCTTACAGGTTTGGGTGGATCTCTAAGAATTATTTCCTGGAGTGCCTTCCAGATTTAAAACAGAATCTGATTTGAAAAGAATAGTCCATAGAAAATGTTACCCCAATATGGAAACAAAATTTGCACCAGCACACTATGAGGTTAAAAAGAAAATAGTATAATCAAGGAAATACAAAGGCTTTGGCATGGTTTTTACAATCAACAATGGTTAATTTTGATATGTAGTTGTGAACAACTGCAAAACACTTAAGTTTCAAACTCTTGCAAGCACTTTTAATTGGTTAGAATGAATTCTAGATGCACAAAAATGATTGGACTGTGAACAGCAGTACAAGTCTAGCTAAGAACAATTAACCTTTGCTGACCAAAAAAGAAACTTAGGATGCATGAAAATGTGTATAAAACATCTATAGAGTATTCTTGTCAAATATAAATGAAATTAACTTTATTATAGAAATCATTCTGGGAGATTTCTAGGGAAGACAAATACTTACATTTTGACATAAAACAAATTGGATTATATCGAAGACACAATCTACCTTTTTTACCTATCAACTTTTCTTTGAACTTCTCTCATATCCTTTTTTTCTTTTTTTTCTTTTTTTTTTTTTTTGCACATAAACTTCATCTGTTAACAACCTTTGGGAACCCAACAGATTTTTTTTTCTTACAAAAGTCTAGTGCGTATTGTTCCAGGTTTCATTATATGGGATGGAATGATACAAATTCAGAATTTCAGTCCATCACCTATGAGCAGATTGGTAGAAGGATTCGATATATCTTGATAAAAACTCTCAAATTTGTGGCAGAACTCGTTGATCATGGCTTCCTTTTTTTTAACAGCTTCATGACCAACACAGATCAGAAACATCCATCTAGTCCATGTTGTTCTTTGTTTTTCATTATAACATACAAATGCTCATTTACAAATAATACACCAAAATGAATAAAAGTTTGGATACCAAAATGAAGATTTGTTCCAACTGATATAATGCCTTCTTCGTACAAAGGTCCATGGGTAGAGTCTTTTTTTTTTCTCCAAGTGGTATGGTACGGTACAGGACACAGTTGTAATTCAGAAGTACTTCTCACACCTGATCTTCCTTTATAAAATACTCCTAAAACATCCAAATGTTGTCCATATATAGTCATTGACTGAAGTAACACACTTTCTTTTCTTTTCTTTCTTCCTTCCTTCTTTTCTTCCTTTCTTTTTTTCTTTCTTTTTCTTTTTACTGTAATCGTGGCCAGTATTGAGACATATCGGGTTCACTTCCAGGAACTTGAACTGGGACCGACACTCCAGGAGAAATGAGGCCTAAAAAAGGAAAGAAAAAAATCCATATAAATCCGTACACAGAAATGAACTTTCCTGGTTGGACATACAACAATGTGGAATTTTTTTAATCTTCCAAAATATAAAATCATAGTGATTCCTAGTATTATATATGTATATATACACATATACAGGCATATAATATATATTTGTATAAGTGTGTATATATATATACATATATATGTATATATGTAACTATCTTTGAAGCATGTCACAAATCCACTGGTATTTTTCAAAAAAGGGCTAAAATGTGGTTTGTCTTTCCAAATATTTGTGATGTAGGAAAGCAGCCATCCTATGCCATAGATTCAGAATTAGAAGACATTTTGAGAGGTCATTTAACTTAACCCTCATTTTACAGATGAGGGAACTGAGGACTGATGAGGTTAAGGGTCAAGGTCACATAATTGGTGAATAGTAGAACAGGATTTCACACCTAGGTCCTCCAAATACAAATCCCATGATAATCCAACTCTGCCTTTGAAAAGTATCCTTTATAAAGAAGGTCAGAAATGATCAGAATACATGGAAATGCATGCAGTAATCCCTGTCTGAGCACAGTAGAGGCCTTAGCTGTGCTTCATAGTCTGCCAGTGGAGGGGTCCTATTGATTCATTTTTTACTTTTCAATGAATCGTTTTAGTATCAAGTAGACACAAGGAAGGGGAGACCAATGCCAACCAAGGTGATTAAATTCAGTATTGTCCAGGCTTAGAGACTACAGTAAACCTGTAAGTATGACAAAGCTACCCAAAGGTATATGAAGTTGGGTCTGGGAATTAATTAGATCAGGGATCTGGCAGTACCAGAAAGAGAAGAGTCATTCCATCTGATGATTAAACAGTGGGATGAGAAGGAGGGGCTACTCACCTGTTGAAGTGGTACCAGAAGTGCCCATTGGCTGACTGTTCATGTGTGTCTGCATGTGCGGAGGGGTGTAAGTATCATAACTCCGCCCATTCACCGACGGACTGGTGGGCAACATGCAAGAGTAAGAGGAGGTCTGGCTGGGGACAGGGGGCTGTCAGGAAAAAGGAAAGGACAGTTACAGAGAAATGCCCCCACAGTACAGCTGCACTCATTTTTTAAAGTGAATGTCATTTCTGATTTTTCAACAGGATTATTGATTTAAAGCTGTCAGGGCCTAAGAGGTCACCTCATCCAACTCTTTTTTTTTAAAGGGGTAAGAAAACTAAAACCCAATGAAAGTAAAGGACTTGTCCAAAGTCACACAAGCTAATTAGTCAAGGGCAGAATCCAACCCCAGGTTTTCTGACTCCAGATCTGTTGCTTCTCCTTGCACTGGGCCAACACAGTGGATCCCTATGAAAGATTCGTAGTAGATGATCGTGTTTATCAAAGGAAGCCTTTATGTAGCATATTTAAATACTAGAAATACAGTAGGGTTTCAAACCAACCAACATTCATTGAACAGCTGCTATGTGTCAGGCATAGATGGCTATGGTCAGCATTTCATTGCCTTTAACCATGGCGGTATCTATAAAGGCACCAGACATCCAAATGAAAACTGAAAAATTTGGACAACCAACTTGTTCCGGCAATCATAATCTTTGGCATTTAGCTATTTGAAATTCTGCAGATCACTAAAAAAAAGTCTACAATTTTTATTTTATCTTGGAAATGTAGAGTCCTATTGATATAAGCAAAATATGTAGCTTGCAGATTTTGTGAGCCTCTGTGATGATAGGAATGAATTTTTCACCATGCCTACAAAACACAAAATAATTGGCTTTGGAGGTCCATCATCCTCCCTGCACACACACACAAATGTACCACCACCACCACTACCAGTAGTAACAACAGCTTGTTCCATCTCACCCTAAAGTGAAGGCTCAGAAAAAGCCTGCATAAAAGGGGCTAGGGAATTTACTTGATATTACTCATCGCAGCCAATTAAATATTTCTTGAGTAGTACAATAATGTCAATGGGGTCAGGGTAGAGGCAGTTTGGTCATTAGGAGTCCCAAGAAATATCAGGAACTCAAATTTCTCTGCTGAATCACTAATTCACTGAGGGTTCCAACCACTGAGTTCCCATCTTTGTGGAGCTGTGTAAATAAAATCATTGTGGGTATGCCATAATGGTTAATAAGTGCGCTAATGAAAAGAAAGACAGTTATTTCTAATTAATTAAAAAGTGCCCTGACTCTACACCTCAAGGCTCCTAGGTGTGAATAATAAAAATTAATAATAATCACACCTTGAGTGTATATCACACCTTTTCTTGTTCTCAGAGATCTGTCTGTCCTATGCATCATCCCCCTCTTTTATTCTTCCAGCAACCCTGATGTTACTCCTGTTATGAGTCAAATTATATAAGATTCAGTGTAGCTTTATTAAAACAGGAGAATTATTCTGCTAGTGTCAGGTTCAAAGACTCAAAAGGCCTGGATCTAGGGCCCATCAGCCATTCATTCCATCATGCAACATAACAGCAGTCATTGCCACTAGGTAGGCTGGCTTCTGGGAAATTTTGTGGCAAAGATGGCAAAAAATCAAGCTTTGTGTTGTTAATCCCCTAATTTGTGTCACTTGGGCCACCAGCCATTCATAGCCCAATGCAATCAAAATAAATATTTGAACACTCCCCTAATCGTGTCACCAAAATGTAGTTACTTCAATTCTATTTCTTCAATCCTATAATTGTGTCAGGTATGAAGGATACACCTTACAGAGACATACACGTGGCCATTCTTTAAAAGAATACTAGCAATTTCATGGGAAACAATTCTTATTATCCTAGATCTGTCTAATGGGGACGTTTTTTGGTTGTTCATTCATTTTAGTTATATCTGACTCTTTGTGACCCTGTTTGGGGTTTTCTTGGCAGACACATTTCCTCCTCCAGCTCATTTTATAGACAAGGAAACTGAGGCAAACAGAGTTAAGTGACTTGCCCAGGGTCACACAGTGAGTAAGTGTCTAAGGCCAGAGTTGAACTCAGGTCTTCTTGACTCCGGGCCTAGCACTTTATCTCGCTGAACCACCTAGCTGCCCCTTTCTGATGGTTGAGAACAACTAGTACAACTGGCTCCCAAATTTACCTGTCTAACCTCTCTCAGTTCTACTCCTCTAATTATTCAAAATAGGAAGTCTGAGCAAATGTATGGGAATATAGAAAGCAGAATTGCAATGAGGAAGATTGATTTCTGACCCGCGTGGGTTAGAATCATTTACTGAGATGAAAAGATGAAGCTGGCATACTTTTACAGAACCAGATCTGCCTCGAACAATAACCACATTTGGGGTGTGGTGAGTGGTTCATTCACACCAGGCAAGGTACTACCAGGCTAGAGCAAATCCCCACATACTCTGTTTCCTTAGTCCTGGGGTAGGGAACCTCGAGGCCACATGTGGCCCTCTAGGTCCTCAAGTGTGGCCCTTTGAGTCCAAGTTTTACAGAACCGTCAAAGGGCCACACCTGAGAACCTAGAGGGCTACATGTAGCCTCGAGGCTGAAGGTTCCCCACCCCTGCCTTAGTCTATGAAAAAGACAAGCACATTTCTTCATTTTCACTTCAATGAGTTCCTTCAATTTCTCCTATTATGGGGAGATGCAAAAAGGAGGTGAGCTTGTCCTCCATGTAAATATAAAGAAATCTTTCTTTCCTCTCATTAAATAAAATCTAGGTGTAAATGTCCCCTGAATTTCCTCAGTGTTCTAAGTTCTGATCCAGAGAGACAACTATAAATATATACCGACCCACAAGTCAATCTAGCTGGCATAAAAATCATCATTTTAGATCCCTCACATCTAATCAACCCCTTTCATTTTACAGATGAAAACAAATGAGGACCAGAGAGGTTAAATGGTTTTCCCAAGGTCCCAGATTTCAAGTTGGAGGAGACTTTAGAGATCATGTAGCCTGACCCCTCCATTCACTCTACAGATGAGGAAACTGAGGCCACAGAAACTGTGACCAATTACAGTGTCTCTAAATCACCAAACATCACTCACCCCTGAGTCCCTCCCACAACTTTCAGGCTGTGTCTACAAAGCACAAGCATGGTGGCCTTCATGATTAGTCTGACTGGTCCTAGTGAGTTGTTTTTCCTTTTTAACGTAGGGGAGCGGGAAGCATCTATGAGAATAGGTTTTGTGGTTTTCTTTTAATTGGGTGATTTTTCTTGAAAGACATGATCCATGTCAGATCATATATTTAAAGCAAAAAGGGAACTTTGGGGACCATGTAATCCAACCCCTTCATGTCAGAGAGGGAGAAATGGAAGTTCCAACAAGGGAAAGCACTTGCCCAGGGTTACACAGGCATGATAAGCTTTGGAACCAGTTTTCTTGACTCCAAATTCAGTACTCTTTCCATGGCACCACAGGTCAAAATGATTTGTTTGTAATGGGCAGCAAGGGGCTACCATGTAGACAGACACAACCTGAGCATTCTCCGTTATTGCTCTGCTCTTCTTTCTGGGTCACTTACTGAACAGACACCACCATATTCCCACTTACTTGCATAGGCAGGTTGTTTGCCATCGTGAAGCTGGGCATGGGAGGCAAAGCACTGTATGTATTTGTTAGGGCTGTGTCCGTCCTACCCAACATAGAGCCTGATGTGAAGGAGGAGACTGCAGAACAGAAAAAACAAAAACAAAGCAATTGGCCCGGAATGCCACACTTTTGATGGTCATACTCTGGACCCAATGGACAGACCGAAAAAACAGATACATCATCTCAAAATTACCAGGAGTGGTGGGTTGTGGGATTGGCTGGTAGACGCTGGTACTGAAACTACTGCTGATAGGTATATGACTGGGTGTGTTGCTAGCCTGCCTTCTCTGGTTCCTCAGCTTTTCTTCCCTTCTCCACTTTGCTCTTCGATTAGAAAACCATACCTGGAAGCAGGAAAGACGGAATGAACATCCTTCAAGTAAAAAAAAAAAGAAAAGAAAAGAAAAAGCCATCTCCTCCCCCCCTGCACCTTTCATCCCAGTTCCCAGCACTTCCCCCACTATCTATATCCAGTGAAACCTCTTGGGACAGCAAAGTTTTTAGGACTGTGCAGCTGGCAAGCTGGGTCCGTTGTAATTTATATAAATAAATACTGGTAGTTAGCAGTGCCTTTGTCTTTTGAAAAGCCAAATATAGGAATCACAAAGTGTTTAATTACCCAATCCCTAGTGTACCTGTATTCTTGCTTCAGGTAGGTCTATTTTGGCAGCTAGTCTTTCTCTGGCAAACACATCTGGGTAATGGGTTCTTTCAAACTCTGGAAGAACAAGTGAATATTTCAAGATCAATGCCAGGGCTGCCCAAAATGAGTCAGCCTAGATCTGAACCTTGAACGCCTCTCTCCTCTCCACCCTGACTGTCCTACCTCCCACCACTGTCCTTGAAAATGCTATGATTAAATACTTGGAAGGACTTTCCCACCAAAATTAAGTTAAACTTTCATTAAAATGACACTCGGAGACTGAGAAGCCAGGCTAGCCAAAATCATCTCTTCATAGGAAGATTTACGGTCTTTGAACTCCCAGCATACTGGGGAAAACAGAATATTCAGAATTTTTTAAACTATTCTACATGAGGGAGTCCTGGTTAAATTTAGTACCCTGTATTTCAAATGTGTCACTGCCTTCAATCTACAATTTTTCTGCTTTGAAAAACTCCATCACCTTTCTCCAGAGCTTCAATTTGCTCCTGGGTAAAGGATGTCCTATTTCTTTGCAATTTTCGCTTCAGCTGAAGTCTCATTTGGGCTTCATCTGAATCTTCTCCATTTGAGCTGATGGAATTAGTGTTCTCCCCCCCTCCTTCCTGTTGCTGGCAGCCATCTGGAACAACAACAACAAAAAAAATAGGACATTAAGAAAAAATCAGAGTAACTCAGATTCCTAAAGGCTCCTATGGTCCAGCCTCAGACTCCATCAGCAGGGTTTTCTGACAGCCTCCCTGAAACATTCCCAAGAAATCTGTCCCCTCCAATGAAGGGGATCTCAGTGACCTGGCCTTTTATCTTCTTCCATTTTAACCAAGAGAAAAAAATGGAAAGGCATTCTCAAGAATACCATCCCTTTGTAGAACAAAACAGACAGCAAAGTAGTTTCAAATGAAAGTCATCTTTTTTTTTTTCGAAGAAGCTTTGCCCAGATGCCTCACCACCAGGCTCCCTTTCCCTGTGGAATTTATTTACCTATGGCTACATTAAAAATAAGTGACGTTCAGCATTTCAGATTATCCATAATCAGTAATTCCGAGCTAATCAATTAGATGTTGATAGGTTTGCAGAAAATGCTATTAAGAAACCAAACCAAGCTTGTAATCTTTTTTAAAAAATATTTATCCAGTTTTTATTTGAATTCTGCACAGTCAATTTCATTTTAAAGGTTGTGAATTTGGAAGTGCTTGCTTTGTTCTCTAGTTTTATTCAACTATTGTATGAGTGTGTATTGCCTTGACACCTATTACTGAGCACAGCTGTAATTATATCATCACCAAGAACAGGCTATAATTGCTGAAAATGGAATTTTATATTTAGATAAAAGGACTGTCCATTCTTTGTAATGTGTTGCACCAGAGAAAAGTAAGATTTCTTTTAAAATTTCAACGTGTAATTTTAAAAAAGAAATAGTCGGGAGTTCACTAACTGGCTAAATATGCTACCCCACAGCTGAGCCCCTTGGCATGTCATTTAAGTGGTACATTTTTAATTAGGGCATTTCCACCACTTTTAATGTAATTTCTGTCATTAAACAAGAGAAAGTTTTTTTTATTATTATTGTTTTTGCCGCCCCCCCCCACCTTGTGCTGTTGGACAGTGAGTTATATATGTACTTGGATTAGTTGGCTGTGGGTGCCTAGGAAGCCCTTCAGTCAAATGGTAACTCCAGGGAGGGAGAAAATGGATACTGAAGGTAGGGAGGGTGGAGGGGGACTCCCCAGAAGGACCCCCATCCCCCAGCCCTGCTTTGCTTTCTCCTTCTTTGTCCCTAGCTCCCCTTGGAGGACACTAAAGGAGGCCTCCTCCTCCCCCTAGCCCTAGTTCTTGAAGTCTGGGGCTGCTGCTTGGGACAGCTTCTGCTCAGGGGCTGGGGGGCCAGGGGGCCCAGAGGACTAGTGGGGTGGGAATCGACTTTTCCTGGAATATCATTTATAACAAGGGACAATAGGCAGTGCGTTCAAAGCAATGGGGCAATTGTGACAGGATCTAGTGGGATCCTTTCAGGCGCTCTGAAATGTTTTAAAACCCCAACTTTCTCCCCCATTTAAACAGGCGGATTCATCGGCACTGGTCACCATATGGGCCTCGGGAGATCTATTGAGATGACCACCAACACTTGAATAGCTCGGGGCTGCTTTTCACTGGCGCACAAAGCCTGGGGAGTAAGGGAAACTATTAAACTCCTGGGGCAGGAGCGTTGGCAAACTTTCGTGGGCAGAATTTGGAGGCCACAATGAGAGGGGACAACAAAAGGATTCTCTTGAGGCGTGCAGCGGGCCACATTGTGTTACAAGCAGCCCAGTCAACAGACTTTTCAGTGAAGTATGTTAACCTCTCTGCTCTACTATCATTAATCACTGTCCCCTGGGCTGGGCTCCTCAATGCTATTTAGGGGGCTCGCCTTTCTATAGGGAGGTGGAGGAAGGGAAGGGGGAGGGAGAGAAGAGGTGGAGGAGAGACAGAGACAGAAAAGGAGAGAGAGAGAGAGAGAGAGAGAGAGAGAGAGAGAGAGAGAGAGAGAGAGAGAGAGAGAAACTTGTGAATAGAGCATCTCTCTGAACATCTCCAGAGCCTGAGCTGTTTACTCTACAGCAAGAAACAAAAGGGGTGGGGGCGGAGGGAACTACTTAGCTAAGATTAGATAAGCTTCAACTCCTGCATTAGGACACAAGTGTCTGTTTTTATTTACTGCCCAAAGTTAGCATGACTTTTTAAGTGGTTTTCAGGGCAAGAATTCAAGTGTCCCCTTGTTTTTTTTTTTTTAATTAGGAAGAGAGAGCAGAGGAGAGGGCTATGGAAAGGAGAAGAGAAAGAAGAAAGAGAAGAGAAAAAGAGAAAAGGAGAAGGGATAGGAAGGAATAGGGAAGAGAAGAGGAAATGGGGGTAGGGGAAGAGAAGAAACAGAAGAGAAATATTACAAGTAGCCTATTAGTCTCTGTATAATTTCCTCTTTCTGAACCAGAAAGAGAAGTTTGCAAACAACCTTTTCCCAAATGTAAAAAGTTGTTGAATATTCTGATTGGGATGAGTGGGATGGGGTCTCTCCCTCAAATCCCCTCATGAAATTCTAGGGCTGGAAGCAAATGTAAGGTGAAGAAGAGCTAAGATCTGGGTCCTGAGAGAGTGAGGTGGAGTGAAGAAAGAGGACCTTTTCCTTAGTACATTTATTCCTGCCTGCTTCTCCAAGTTTTTCCTTCTTGCCCTTACTGGGACTTTAACCTTTCTTAAATTGAACTTAAAATCTTTCTCTTTATTTGACTTTTACTTTCCTAATTTGAAATATCATTTTAAGGAAAAGAGTATCTGTTTCTCTGTCTCTCCTTTCTCTTTCCTATTCCCATTTTCATTTCTCCAACCAAGGTTAAGCTAACATTAACCAGAGTCTACAGTGGCTTAGAGTTTAAATGTATATCCAGCTGTTCTTGGGCAAGAAGGGAAGACAAATTGGGAGACGGGAAATTTTTAAGACTAATTTCTTTTTCTTTTTTAAAGGAAAGAAACGGAGCAACACCAAGGAAACCCGCCATCCTTTTTTTGGGGGGGGGTTGATTTTTTTCTTCCTAGTCGCTTACCACTTCCCAAGGTTCTGAACCATGACCATTTATCTGTTCCATTATTTATTTATTCTCTTTTAAGTCCACTTCACTTTCAGTATTTACAATTGTCTGAAATTTGGAGAGGGGTTGTTTATCTGCTTTTCACTTTTCCTTTACTTTTTTTTTTTTTAAATCCGTGTGACCTTTTTAAAGTCTATTTACAGAAAGAGTACCTAAAGTTCCCTCTCAAATTTCAAATGAAAAGACCTTTCAGAAGCTGCCAATGAAGGGCCTTCATTTGTAGCACCCTGCATCCTATTGTGCCTATAGCTAGACTTTCAAACTCTCATAGTGGAGGAAGAACAGGAGGAGGAGGGGGAGAAAGAGGAGAAGAAGAAGAAGAAGAATGAGGAGGAGGAGGAGGAGGAAGAGGAAGAGCAGGAGGAGGAGGAGGAGGAGAAAGACAAGGAGAAGAAGGAGAAGGAGAAGGAGAAAGAGAAGGAGAAGGAGAAGGAG
>CM053623.1:433717302-433732898 GCA_028646595.1 Phalanger gymnotis
GGGAAGGGAGGGCAAGAGGGGGAAGGGAAGGGAGGGCAAGAGAGGGAAAGGAAGGGAAGGAAAAGGAAGGAAAGGAAGAGAAAAGAAAAAGGGGAGGGAGGGGAAGAGGGGAGCAGACAGACTAAGACAAAACGAGAGCGGAAAGAATAAGACAAACCGGGAGAGGAGAAGAGAGAAAAGCAGGACGCTAATTGTGATTTGGGTGTTTAACAGCGGGAGAAGTTAGAGAAATCTCCCAAACACCTATATAGGCAGACGGAGGTGGATGATGGACTCAGCTGAAAGCTAGAGGCTCTGGGGGAAGCTGCTCTCGTTCCTGTTCTTTCTCCTGTGTCCCTACTTTGGAACAGAGCGGCCTCTCCTGGCCGCGCAGCCCAGGCGGGGCAACATCTAGGGGTCCTGGGGGTTCGAATCTCGAGCTGGAGGTGGGGGGCAGAAGGAGCCGGGGTGAGCATTGCCAACCCTCCTGGGAGTGAATGGAGTCAAGTAGAGACCTAGCCCATCTTTAAGGCCTTCCGATCCTCCCGAGGAAAAAAAAGTGAAAGCTCGCTCCCTATCTTTGCAGTGTCCTTCCTATATTGTCTTCTGCTCTTAAAGCTGACACGTCTAATTGGCAAGCGGCGCCACAGCGTGTCCAGGGGTCTCCTGTGGAACATTTCTACAGCTGTCTCCTTCAACTAGACGCTTATTCATGTCGCCTTAATGAGAAACAAAACGCTCTCTAATGAGCAATTACATAGCGACAGGATTGTTCCCATAACAAATTCTTCCGAGTGACAGAAGCATCCTTTGTAGCAGATATTTCGCATACTGTTACTGATTTTCTCGTTCCCTTTCCGCGTCCCTCGGGGGGCGGAGGCACCCCCAAAGCGGCTCGTGGGGCAACCAGCTTGGCCAGCTCCCCGGAGGGCGCCACTCCCCTGCCTAACCAGCCCAGGTCAGCTCAGCCTCCCCTGACCTAGAGCCCCCCGGGCTTAATCATGCTCCCGGGAGTGCGACGCCACGTCCCATTATCCCACATATTATCTCCCTGTCACAGGGACAACAAATCCCGATTAATCTTCGGGAGAAAACAGTTCTCTATTTTTGGCCAAACTAACTCACTTCACCTAAGGGGGGTGGGGTAGTGGAGAGAGGACGGGAGAGATCCTCGCAATCTGGGCTTCTCGCACTTTTTCCTCCTCGGCTCGGACTAGGTGCTTCCTTCTCTCCATGCTCCTCTGCCCCACTCAGCAAAGGTCAGTGCCTCCACTAAACCCTCTTTCCCCAAAAGGTTAGGCTCCAATTGGCCAGTAGAGGCCTTCCAGCAATCTATCCTCAGACCCAGGTGGGTCTCCACCACTATTTTCCCTCTCTAGGAAAAGGATAAGAAAAGTAGACACGGGGTGAGTGGATGGGGTGGGGGTGGGGGTGGGGTAGAGAATGAGAGAGAACGCGACAGGTTGGGCCTGAAAGGTGTGGAACTGGTGTTCTTTTTGACTAAAGGAAAACAGATTCACATTCCCTACTTCCCCACTGGCTCCAGAATCCCGCAACTCCCAAACCGCATCTCCCTCCGCATCTTTCCATATGCTCCCTACTCACAGTCACATAATTTGTCAATTACTGTAAAAAGCAAAATGATACAATTATGTTTACCTCACAGTCTGTCAGTATGTTAACTTGTCACACTCCTACAGCAAGGGGGCTCTCGATGCATTTTAATGGAAAATTTAAATAGTGAACCACGTGGTTCTCTTACACGCAAACTCACATGAACTCTCTCTCTCTCTCTCTCTCTCTCTCTCTCTCTCTCTCTCTCTCTCTCTCTCTCTTCCTCTCTCCCTCTCTCCCTCTCTCTCTCTCTCCCTTCTTCTCTCAAGCTGACCCAACAGATCCCGCTCCTGTAGCCCACTCCAGCCTTTCCCCTAGAGGCAAGTCTTCCATAAGCACCCGCCTTCCAGCCCTTCGCTCCAAGTCGTCCCATTTTGCCAGGAGCGGCTCTGAAGCCGAGCTCTGTCCTGGCCTCTTGCCTGCCTTAGCTCTGCTCAGGGACGTCCGCTTTCTTTCTGTGACGGTTCCTTCTACCCGGCTCAAAAAAACGGGTTGGGGGAGATCAAGGTAGAGGGAACCAGGCTGGGTACAAGAAGAACGAGAGTTCCGAGTGTGTGCTTTACCTGGTGTAGGTTGCCCTGGTACAGAGGTCCCCGGATACCACCCTGGGCGAGTGCCCCAGCTTCCTGTCTGCCCGTTCAGCATTCTTAGTTTATCATACATGCCGTCTGCGCCCATCTGTTGCTTTTCGCTAGCCAGGTTGCGTAGAACTCTGTTTATTGATGATACCTGTGAACGGAACCAAAAGCAGATCCCAGGGAAGTGTCTTTTAAAAATAACTACGACAACAACACAAACGCAAGCTCAGTTTAAAATAACCAGCCCCACCACTTTGCCTTAAAATACATTATCATTCGTTCACTGCTCTGCCTCCTCTTTTCCCTAGACCCCATGACAGTGGAAAGATTAATACTGAACATCATGGAGGAAAAAAAAAACATCACCATTGCTATCAACTAGGGATGCTCCTGGGTAAGCAGAAAATAGAGGGCATTCTATTTTAATATTTTACATGGCATTAGCAAAATTTGCCATGTTTCAAGATTCTCTGGGGAAAAGTTCAAATTCGGAATTTTCTTTGGTTTTCTTTCACTGTGGTGGTTGATTTGTCGTCCGCCCCCCCGCCCCGCCCAGTGGTGGTGGTGGTGGGGCAATTTGTGAAAGGTTTGGGCAAGTAGGTCTGGAATTCTCTCTCCCAGTCTATCTTCACCAAGACTCACCCTCACCTTCCACACCCAAATAAAAAATGGGGATATTTTTCTTTTTTCTTTTCCGTTTTTTTTTTATGGTAATGGTGCTGGTGGAAATAAATTGCACTCTCAATCTCCTGGGCTCCCCAGTCATCATTACCTGGCAGCATACAAATCACATGAACTCCCTACACTCCAATAATTTTAGAACAGGACAAAAGAAACTGTATCTGCCTCACAATGACTCAGGTGCTCAGAGACAAGGGAGGGATCCAGAGAGCTGGACAAAGGGGAGGAGAAAAGAAGGAGAAGAGGAAGAAGGAGGAGGAGGAGGAGAAAGAAGGAGGAGGAGGAGGAGAACAAGAAGAAGGAGGAGGAGGAGAAAAATGAGAAGGAGAAGTAGGAAGAGGAAGAAGAAGAAGAAGAAGATAAAAGGGAAAAGATGGGAAGGGAAGGAGAAAGAAGGGAAGGAAAGAGGAGAAGGGAAGAGGAGAAGGGAAAGAGAGAAAGGAAAGAGAAAAGAAGGGAACGAGGAGGGGAGGAGAGGAGAGGGGAGGAGAGAGAGAGAGAGAGAGAGAGAGAGAGAGAGAGAGAGAGAGAGAGAGAGAGTTGAGTTTAAAAGGGATTAGGAGGGAAGTAAGAGGGAAAAGGAAAGAAGGAAGGATGAAAGGAAGGAGGGAGAGAAGGAAAGGAGGGAGAGTAGGAAGAGGAAAGGAAGGAAGAAGGGGCGGAAGGGAGGGAGAGAGACGCGAAGAATGAGTGCCAAGGTGTTGCTTGGGTATTCTCATGAACTTACGCTGGGTATGTTGTCGTTGGTACAGACCCCCTCTGACAGTAATCTGTCTCGGATTTCCCAAGCAAAGATGGATGGGCACTCTCGCTTATACTGGGCTATTTTGCTGACAACTTCGGGAGTCGCTACCCTGGGTTTACTACCTCCGATGGCTCTGGGCCTTATGGAGCCGGTCTCGTAATACCTGCCCAGAATCTTACTCACACATCCATTGGATACCTGCATAGGGGAAGCGGACAGAAAACCACATTATTAATAATTTCAAGACAAAAATAAAATTGTTTAAGTATGCATTAAACAAGGACAAGCTTACGTTTTGATTGTCCAGCACTTGGACTTTTGCATCTGCATGGGTCTATAACACAAAAATATACCTTCAATGGTATGAGAACTTACTTTAGAGAGGTTTTTTTTTCTTAAAATGACATTTGTGGCCCCTAAACACTACAAATGTGATGATACTTTAAAACATCTGAAATTTTTTAAAAAACCAATTTTAAAAGGTTCTTCAAAGACAAAAACAAAACTATCCTATTCATCCCTGCCTGAAGATGAACAAAAACTAAATTAATCGTCTTTGACTGAGTCTACTTACAATTAATGTTTGTTTTTTTTTTTAATGGCAAAAAGGGAAAGTAAACTGAAAATTGATTATTGTGGTTTCCATACTGAACGTGCCCAGGAGGAATAACGAGATCGGGGGCCAAGCAGCTTGGTCTTTATAATTTCATAAATCTATATTTCGTAAATAATAAGTAAAGTCAAGGGCACACAGGGATCTCGGAATCCGAAGTGAATTGAGAGAACAACTGAAATGATGTCAGTTTATATAATTCCGTTTATTACATTTCATTAATTGTAACGAGAATAAATCCTTCTACCAAATGAAAATAGATGGAATATTAAAAAATAAGTAAAGGTTTTTTAAAGCAGATGAATAATTGTATGTAATTGACCCAGGTTGAAAAGGTAGTCGGGGTAGGGTGGGTGAGGGAAACAGGAGGGGGTGGGGGCTGGGTGGGGTACGGGGAGCAGGGGCAGGGGTCCGTAATTAAAGCTTTTACGGTAAAAGATGGAGAGAGTGCGTTCAGAGCGGTGGCCTTTGGAAGCAAGTGGGGAGGCGTAGCCGAGGATCACCTGCAGAATTCGGGAAATGTCACACGGCCGGGCCCCGCTGTGAGCTAGTTCCACGATCTTCTGGCGGGTGGAATCCGGCAGTGGCCGCCCGTTGACAAATACACCACCGAGCTGATTCACTCCACTGTGACCTAGGAGAAAGAAAGCAGAGAAAGAAAGAGGGACAGGGACAAGGAAGGAGAGAAAGGAAGAGGAGAGAGGGAGAAAGGGAGGGAGAGAGGAAGGGAAGGGGAGGACAACAACAAAAAAAAAAAATAGCGTCCTCAGCTACCTGCGGATTCATGACAACCTCAACCATCAGGTTGCTGCTATTGATTAAGGACAACAGAAAAATGCATTCTTCCATCACATCCAGCACAGCCATGCATCCAATTGTAAATACTTCAGTCCTATCAAACCTTCCTTTGCAGCTTCGTCTGGGCTCTCAGGAATACAATTCCCATTCATCACTGGTATGTTTTAGCCCAGAAAGTCGGAGATAGTCAAAGGAACAAGTCTGAACGTTCTGCCCACTTCACTCTCCCCTCAGACCTCGAAACCCCAAGCACAGATAAACATCCTTGGCGATTTTTCTCGAGATTCTGATCCCTAATTTCGAAATTGGATGGTCCATCCATCTCTGGATTCCTGAAGACTGAGCACTCCATATAACAATGACAAAATAATAAACTCCCCTCGGATCTTCCCTGTCTAGAAGTTTTGAGTCAATAAAATTCAACGTAATATTACAAAAGTGTGAGGGAAGGTCACATTTCCTTTTTCATATAGAGAGAAAACGAGAGAAGGGAAGAGAAGACAGGAAAGGAGGGAAGAGCAGAAGAGAGGAGAGGAGTACATTTTTTTCCAGACTACCACCTTCTGTCTGTAACCTGGGCATTAAACCTACAGCCACCGAGCAGCCATTCTTTCTCAGCTCCTACCCTGCAGCCGAGACACAGGATCAAAACTGTAACTGACCAAGGGCAGAGTTGTTCAGGTCCCTAGCTCTCCACCAACCCACACCCCAAAAGGTGCGAGAACCGAAAGGTGTCCAGGGACTGAGGAATCGCTTAGTTTGTAGCGGATACTTCAGCTGCTGCTGCTGAGGTGCCCATCGCTACAGCTGTCCCAAAAGCAGAGGACAGAAAGAAAAGAATCAAAAAGAGAAAAAGAAAGGAAAGAAAAGGAAAATTTTTCCACGAAAAATACCCTCCCCCTCTTTTTAGCTACCCCCTTACAGCCCAGTAACACGCACACATCCCCTTCTTTCTCCGTTCTGCAGCCTAAACTTCACTTTCTGATCTGGAGAAATGTGATGACTTCCTTTCTCCTGCACTTATTCCCCAGGAAACCCTCGGCGCCCCAAAACAGCAAATCGCATTTGCAACCTCCTTAAAATCTCCAACCTGGAGCCCCGAATCTACAGAGAAGCCCTCCTAGGAGAAGCTCTGACTGTCTCTCTTCTTCTCTCCTCTCCTGCTCTCCTCTCCTCTCTTTGGAGCCTCCTGATAAATGGACTCCAGGAGCCTGGGCTTCTTAGCAATAAATAAGCTCTAAATATAGAAGAGGGGGGAAAATATGATGAGCCTCTCTGACATTTGTCTTTAAAATAAAACTAGCTGCACGTCAAGTTTGAGCTTAATTTCTGGAAATAGGCGGAAGTCGCTCCGGATCATGCATGGAAGGCTAATTGAAAAGATCAGTCGGAGCACTTGTGGCAGACCTGTCACTTTATGACAGTGCTCCGCTCCTGGAAATTGCATCGTCACGACAAATAGTACCATGATAAAACGACCCTTTCTGTCCCTATTTGGATATCACTCAGACGAGATGGGACTCTACTGGTTTCGCCTTCCAGGGGAGCCGCTTTCTAAGGGTAGCCACGGGCTCTGCGCGGACATAACCGAGGGGGTGCGCTCGCCACTCACTCGATGCGAAGTGACATACAGTTTGGGTGTTTGAACGTCGAGCCAGTTGGGCCCAGCGCTAGAGCAATCTGCAATATTACAGCCAGCCCAGGCCTAGACAGGAACATTAGATTTTGGCTTTGCTGCCCTCACACCCTCTTCTTGGCTATTCTCTGCTCCCAGCACTCATTATCTAAGGAGGGCGCTCGCTAAACCGTTCTCGGGGTGTTGGGACCTTGGTCCTCGGTACGACACAACTCTCCCCCCGCCTCCCGCCCCGCGAAAATGAGAGATAAAGAAGTAGCATGAGAAAAAGAAAGGAGAGGGACGGGAGGGGAGAGACACAGAGAGAGAGAGAGAGAGAGAGAGAGAGAGAGAGAGAGAGAGAGAGAGAGAGAGAGAGAGAGAGAGAACCCAAGGCAAGCATATAGAGGACGATGCCACTTCTTGCAGGAGAGGCCACCCCATCGTCTCCCCAAAGTGATCCACTGTACTCGAAGTGCTATCCCAAGTCTATGGGGCCAGGGTGCCTCTCCCAGCTTCGAAATGGCATCGAAGAAACCCGGGCTCCAAGTTCCCCTTAAGAGGTTAAGCCTTAATCATTGTATCATTTCCCTGGGGAGGAGTGTAGTTCTCTCCCAGTGGCGATGATTATGCGCCTTGTATTCTATTGCGAGGCATCTAATAGGAAAACATATGGTGTCAATTTGGCGGCTCCGCGCCTAGCACACACCCAGGAGCGAGGCGCACAAAGCCCGGTCGGCCCGCCCGCGACCCTGCGGCCAAGTCGGGGCCGCGCCCGGTCGAGCCCAGGAGGCCCCAGCGGCGCGGGGCGAGCTGACACTGGGGCCGTGCGAAGGCATCTGCTATTAACATAAACTCTCCTCGCCACATCAAGGCCAAGAGCAGCCAAAAACAGGGGAAGGGAGGGAAGGAATAAGTGGGGGAAGGCGCGAATGGAGGAAGAAAGTGAGGCGTCTCTGAACCCAAGCACAGGTGCCTCCCCGGCTCGCGTCCCATCTTCCTCCCGATCCCCAACACGACCCGCCCAAACCCCAGCACTACCCACCCGAATCCCAGGCACCAGGTAACCTGCGCGCCTAGGTCCTCCGCGGCGACTGGGAACTCTCCTTGCCCCTTAACTACAACTCCCTCCCACGGGCCTCGGCAGCCTTGAAACTCTACCAAGGGAGACTCACAGCTCGGGGGACAAGAAAAAAGAGGGTGGAGTAGAAGGTCCTCTGAACAGAACCCGGACCAGAGCTGAAGGGAAATTTGCTGGGGAAGTCCACAGGCCTGCTCAAGACTCTGGGCAGAACGGATCAGGGTGGGGCAAAAGGCAGAAGAGAGAAAGGTGGGCTCTTGACACAGTTTCGCAGTCTCTCCTCTAGTCCGTTAGCTCAGCTGTCCTGAACCTAGAGCCGTAGGTTAGCCCATTCTGGCTCTATTGTGAGCATGGCCTGAGGGCAGTTTGGACTGCCGATTCAGGGGCGCTAGGCTCCTAGCAAGGCTGCCTTCTCTCCAGACACTTGCCGGGCGTTTACAACGGGAACTCGAGTCCCCTAAACTTCCCTCCCATCGAAGCAAAAGGGCCTGGAAGCGAGGGAAGAGAAGATTTGGAGGTGGAGAACCTTCTCTGAGTTTATGGTACATCTGGGAGTTTAATACAAGTGATACTGACACCCCAACAACCCTAGCCCGGCGCTCAACTTGTCCACCCTGAAATACAGAAAACTGCTCCTTTTCTAAAACCGGAAAACCTTCCTCACTTAATCTCCCATGAGGGTCAGTCACTACCCCCAGTATTACGTCTTTCCTCTTGGTCCACTCGGGCCAGGGGAGCCAACTGCCCCCTATGAAAGAGTTGAGGACCTTCATTGCTCCGTGTAACCCCTGTGTGAGGTCTGAAATGCCCCCTTTCCCTTCCTTTGCAAATCTCCTGGGATTGCCCTAGGATGACACCAAGCCCAGAGGTTGAGGAAAGTTCCAGTCTGGCACTCCAGAGTCTCCCCTCTCTTCCTGCAACCTGGAGAAGCCTGCCCCATCCGCCCAGCCCCATTCAGTCTGGATCTTAGACTGGGTAGGGTCAGTAGAGAAGTGGTTTTCAAATGGGTGTGAGGGCCAGTTCGTTAGCAGATAATAGTTTCAGCGAACCTTGGACAGCAGTTTTTGACCGCCCAGGCTGTTTTCCCAGACGCTGAGATAGCGCCTTCCAAAAACAAAAACAAACAAACCCCAAACAAAACAAAACCAAAAAACCCTACAAACCAACAACCCCACCACCATCATCACCACCAAAAACGAAATGCTAATCTCCAGCCAGTAGTACTCAGTCGGCAGCAGGGGCCCAGCAGCCCACAGGCCGGTCTGGTCAGGATCCTTCAGGCCTCCTGCTTCTTTTTACCACCACCCGGGTCCTGCGCTCCCCTCCAATCCGGATCCCCTAAGCTCCCGAGGAGGTTCCCGAGGTCCGCAAAGAAAGACCAGAAACACTTACTGTTCTGCATGGTGGCTTGAGGCAGCGGGATCCCACGTGGCTCGGATATAGGGCTCTATTAGCAATAAAACAAGCATTAATCAGGAGTTGCAAGGCTCAGGGCAGGCCTAGCTTAGCGCTAATGGAAACACGTCTTGCAGAAAGCTGGAGATACAGCCTCTCCTAATAAATTTATAGCTCTGACCACATGGGGAAAAATGAAGTTCATCAATATGGACTCTCCAGTTCAAGCAAACTTTGCCCCCTTCATTTTTTTTTCTTAGAAATAAAATCATCCCAATCTTTCTCAATTCTTCAGACCATTTAACCCTTTGGTCAGTTGGCATCATGAATCTGGTTTTATGGAGGTTTTATGGAGCTTTCAGCATTAGCAATTTATCTTCTCTCTTCTCCCCACCTTCTTCTGATCTTTTTCAAACCTCAAAACAAGGACTCCTTCCCTCCCCAAACTTGCCTGAGATCTGGGATGACTGTCCTCGCTTACAATGTGAGGACTTACACATCTGCACGTCCCTAGTTAAAGTCTTCCCCCTAAGGCAAAGAGGAAAGAAAAAACAAGTATATTTCAAAGTGTCATTGAGCCAGGTTTTTAAAGGTCTACCTCACAAAGAGACAATCTAAAGCCTAAGGTTCGACTGAAGCATTTTCAGAACAACCATCCAGCAACGAAACCCCAAACCCAAATTCTTCCCTTTCCCCCTCTGCAGCCTCCCCCCCCACACACACACAAAGGTCTTGGGACTGAAGAAAAGTCTCCTTCTAAAAAGGAGTTTAAGAGTCAGAAATTACTTTTAAAATTCTTCGAGGGAAGACAGATAAAGAGGAAGAGGGAAGAGAGGAGGAGCAAGAGAAGGAGAAATCAAATTAGAAACAAGAAAAGACAAGAGGAAGGAAAGAAGACCAAGAGTAAAGAGAGGAGGAGAGGGAGAAGAGGGAAGGGTGAGCTGAAGAAAAGAGGAAGAGAGGAAAAAAAGGAGAAAAGAGAGGAGGAAGAGTGAAAGAAAAAAGAGATAGGAAAAGAAAGGCAGACGATAAAAAGAACAGGAGAGAGAAACTAAACGGAGAAAAGTGAAGAGGAAGAGAAAAAAGCAAGAGAAAAAAAAGAGGAGTCAAAAAGATGTAGAGAGAAGAGGGGAGGAGGAAAAAGAAGAGCTGGAGGATTGAGAGAGAGGAGGAAGAAAAGGAGAGGAGGAGGAAGAGAAGGAGGAGAAAAGAAAGGGAGGGAAGAAGGGGAAAAAGGGATAATACCTGTTTGCTTTTTGAAGGGGATGTCTGGGTGAGGTTGCCAACCAGCCAGGCCAGGCCCTAGGCCTTAGGAACTGCCTAACTTCCCATCAGCCGGGAGGCGCAGGCCCAAAGGAAACTCAGCCCAGCTTCAGGGCTTCTCTTTCTCCTTCCTTCTCAGTCTCTTGGGCCCCAATCTCCCTACCGGCAAACGGAACCCAACACTGCTGCTGCCCCCTCTCCCCACCCCCTCCTCTCCCCCCACCCCTCCCTTCTTCCTCCCCCTCTCTCTCACCCCCCCCCACTCCTTCTGGGACTTTTAAAGTGGAGCTCCCAACTTTTTTCCCCCCAAACTCCACTTATTGTGATTAACTTCTTTTTTGGTCTTTAGATCTTCCCCCTCCTCACTGTACTGTGACACACGCTGTCTACCTCGCCTCAGTGCTCTAAAAAGTAAGAACGGGAGGGGGTGAGAACCGGTCAACAAAGCCGACAGACGGGGAACAATGACTCCTATTCTCCTCCTCTCCCCAAACCCAAAGAGCCAAACCGAGCCTCCCTCACCGGCAACACAGCTTCCATCTGAACGGACCAACAACCCACCACTCACAAAGGGAACAGAAAGGACCTTCTCTCTTCATTAGCGGTGCCGCGATCCAACGCCGGTGCCCCCACCCCCCCATCCCAATGCTCCCCCTCATGCTGTCCCCCCACCCCCACCTCTGGCTTTGCTTTTTTTTTTTAAAGGAGGCTTGCAAGAAAATAGAAAAGTAATTTCTCGTTATAAATATCTGGCGGTAATTGTGTTACTGGTGTGAGTTGTTAGGGGCTGTAAAAAGATACAACAGCTCGGTGGGGAGCTTAATTGGAAAGAGACAATTGTAATAAAGAACTCATTCAAGAAGATTGCTTAAAAAGAGGGAGAGGGAGTAAGAGAGAAGAGAACAGAAGAGAAGAGAGGAGGGGAGAGGAGAGGAGAGGAGAGGAGAGGAGAGGAGAGGAGAGGAGAGGAGAGGAGAGGAGAGGAGAGGAGAGGAGAGGAGAGGAGAGGAGAGGAGAGGAGCATAATGTAATATTCGCTGTCTTCTGTTTAATATCTTCCTTCCTCTCATTTTTTTAAAGCCTAAAAATAATCGTTCTGTATCTCATGTGCCCATGATGAATATTAATTTTTTTCTATCTGCGAATGATAGGGAATTAAAAAAGACACGTTAGTCTGTTCAGGGCCATCCAGGGAATCATTTATTAACTAGCTTTCAGCCTGTTAAAATCCATAAAACAACAACAACAATACACATCAAACAAGGACTTTCTCGCAGCATGTGAGACTTGGACGGGTAAATATTTACTGCTCCGGAGGGGTACCTGATCACCAACAGAGTCAGACTTCAAGGGAGAGAACCCTTGCTGCATGCCCTGTATCTCCCGAGGCTTCCCTGTTAGCAGCAACACCATTTCTGCCTTTAACACACCGAACACGTCTGCATATGCACACACCGGACAGAGACCCCTAGCCTGGTCTGGTCCACAGAATGGCTTCGAGTTTTTGACATAGAACTCAGAAATGGGAGAGGGCTTTGCTGGGAGGAGGGAAGGTGTAGTGAAGGGGAGCTAAACAGACAGTGATACAGAGAGAAAATAAATTCTCCCGGCTGAGTTTAAACTTCTGCTAACTCTCTCGAAGGCTACCCTGCATTCATCACAAACAGAAATCTCCTTATCCCTCCTCCACTTGCACCCAGTTGTTGCTGATTTAAAACAAAAATAGATGACCGTGAGGAGACGCTGCTAAGTAATTTTTCGGAAAACCTAAGCATATGGGAGACAGGAGAACTCTAGATTTAAGCCCTCCCCCCATCGTTTTTCTTTTTCTTTACTCACCCCTCCTTTTTCTTGAAAAACTATGTAATTACCTAAGTAATCGCCAACATTGAGTCAAAAAAAAAAAAAAACAATGAAACTCCCGCCATCCTGGCAGCCATAAAAACTAAGATTTCCATCAGGGACCTGGACCAGAGAAATGCCTGGACAACACTTTTAGGTCCCCGAGCTCACTAAATTCTGCCTCCCTGTTACTGGGCTTTGTATTCAGGGCCCTAGAAAAATGCCGGGAAAGAGAAGGAGGAGCTGCTATATAGCTACCTTCAAGAATCTCGACCGCTCAGCAACAAGCCTACTCCCCTCACTTGCAGGCCTAGCTTTCCAATTTGTGTCCCCCCCCACCCCACCCCCACCCCTATTTTCAAATCCGGATAGAAACTCATCACCTTAGGGCAGTTCAGCACACACACACACACACACACACACACACACACACACACACACACCCCTACCTCTCAAACCCAAACGTAATTAGCTGTTAAGTTTTACTCTCTGGGGCCAAATAAGAGAAAAATGAATCAATTTGCCTTCAGATATTTACAAGGTCACTGACTATAAAACCGAAACGAAACCAAACCAAAACCACCATAATGTCAAAGACAATTGTTATTTTGCTTTCGGGGAAACAAATGGTCAGGTTCAGAACTTTGCAGCTATAGCCCCCTCCCTCCAATACACACATAAAACACACAGAAGAAAGCGAAAACACTTTCAAGTTCGAGTTAAACATCTCACTTGGATTGGAGGAAGGAAGGGGAAAGAAATGAGGTCCACTTTGTCTTGTAAACTTTTTAGAAATCATTCCAAACTTTTGGGTAGTTATTTTTTTTTCCTGTCCTCCAACAGAAAACCTTTATCACTCGAAATTCAAATGCATTTCCTTACAGTCACACTGGCTAAAAAAAAAAAATTCAGGGCCATGATGGCGCTTGTGGACTAAGAAATTCTGCTCAGCGAAAGAGTCAAGAACTTTGAGAACTTTGCAGACACTTTTCCTGAGGGGGGCCCTCAGATCCAAAAAGCTCTGGAAATCTCTGGGACTAATTAAGCAGGTGAGGATTTAACTAAACTAGGGGTCAGGGAGGGTGGGGAGGCAGGAGAGGGGGAGGACTCAGGTTAATTAAATAGGCCCAGGGATGGCGGGGGGGGGGGGGGCGGAAGATACCAAGGACGTAATAAAGATTTTTCTTCTTTTTAAAATTTTAAGCCGTCTCTTCTCCCAGAAACTTGTTGAATTGAAAATATCGGTTGCAGGTTGGCCAAAACCAGGCTTTAAAAGCTAATTCCACACCCAGCGAAAGGCCCTCAGAGGGGGAGAGAGAGATTCCCGGCTTCTTCGGAGACCCACAGAAGAAGGAAGGGGCTGGACTCTTACACTTGAAGGGAAATCTTCAAGCTCGAGGGGAGCTGAGAGTTGCAAAGTTGTCGGCGCGTTGGACAAGTTCGCTGCGATTGTTTGGCCTTTGATTGAAAGTGACATGTCCTTCAGGTCGGTTCAGAGTTCCCCGAAGATAAACTACTGAGAACTGGCTCGCTAGGGAAGTGACTTCCTTTCCCTCCTCCCCTTTTCTCTGTCTCTGTCTCTCTCTCTCGCATTCCTGCCTGTTTCCCTTTCTTTCTCCTTCCCCCTACCCCCCTCCCTAGTAGCTAACGAGTGCCTTCCATTTTTTTTTTTTTTTTACGCGGGGACTCTCTCCTCCATCACAGAGGCCGGAGCTTCGCTTCTGGAAGGCACAAAGCGAGGCCGAAGCCGCGGCTCCCAGAGCTGTTCTCACTCCCCCTTTGCCTGTTTCTTCCCCTCGATCTTAGGCACGACTGGAGGCCCAGCGGAGCCAATGGAGCCCGGAGCTGGAGAAAGGCGAAGGTCTGGCTTTTCGATCTGGCTGAGGAAGACGGGCGAGTAGATCATAGTCATATTAATTGAGCGCTTCCACCGCGCTGAGGATTGCTGGAGTTCTAATCTCTTTATTATTATTATCATAATTTTGATGATGGTGATGATCAGGATTCAATCGGCTCACAACCTGCTTCTCGGCTCACTAGCTCTGTCCCGCCCCGTAGCCTGGCTCCTGGAGCCCGAAGCTTGGAGCTCGGAGCCTGGGGCGGATTCTGCTGGTACTGCTTCTTCCCTTCCTCCTGCGGCTGCGGGCATCTCTCTTACTCCATGCTAGATGGTGTACCTTTAAGCTCCAGAGTACATTCACTCTCCCTGGAAGCAGAAAGTTTGCACTCCTGGATGGAAACTTCTCCGGACAAACTCTGTCGCTTTGCAATTGGGGGAGGGGAAGGAAAGGAGAGGGGGAGGGAGGGAAAGGGGGGGGGGTTAGCAGAGACCTGTCTAAATATTAAAATGAAAAGGAAGAAGTGAGAAGAAGAAATGAGCAGACTCACCTTCCTGAGGCATCCTGTCTTGCTGTCAAAAGCTCCTGTCAAGAGTTTTGTTTGTTTGTTTGTTTTTGCTTTTGTTTGGTTTGGGGTTTGTTTGGTTTTTTTGGCTTATTTTTAAAGACCGCAACGGTTAGAAAAGGATGGTGTTTTAAAGGAGATGCCGGGAAGAGTTTTCTCCAGTGAAGCTGCTGGTTTAGTTTGTGAGGAGAGAAATTCTTGAATCCCTGGGAAGGAGACAGAGATTGACAATACAATGGGCTGTCAGTGACTGGAGAGTGAGTGTGTGAGGGAAGGACCGGGAGACAGAGCACACCTAAGCTGATTGGTGATGGTTCAAGTGTATTAATGTGTGTGTGCCGGCTCCCTGTCTCGCCTCCACCGCTCTTCACTGGCCCATTAGCGAAGCCTGACCTCTGTCATCATCCGCCAGCAAAACACTTCCTCCTGCGCCTTAACCAGAGCGGGAAATGAGGCTGAGCTACGGCTCTCTTTTCAAACCCACTAATCACTCCGCAACATGCAAATGCACGGCTCTCTCCCACACAAAATATTGCTTTATGCAAAGCAGCTCCAGGGCCTCCCGGCTGCCGATTGGATGCTCCCTCTCTCTGCCTGGTTCAATTGGTCCATTTGTTTGAATATGAATACACTTGTTTGCGGCTCCTCCGATGAATTTTTACTCTTCGACAGGGTTTCTCCCCCTCCCCCCTTCTCGTTCTATCATCTCGGCGTTCCAAGAGGGCTCCCGGCCGGTTCTAGACGCCACTGTCGCTCTACTCTCTGGAGGGGTTCCCTTGGGAAAGTTGAGTGGAGGCTGCTGGGCTGGAGAGACCCAGTTCCCTCCCCCTCCTTCGTTCCCCCACCCCCACCCCAAGACCGTCCTTCCCCACTTCCCCTCCGCACTGGGAGCTGGGCGCACAGCCTGACTGATGTAGCAAGTTCCTCTCCAGCTTGGCCCTGCCCCTTCTCACCAACTACAACCCAACGTGGCCCTGCCGTCCCGCCCC
>CM053623.1:433739936-433761882 GCA_028646595.1 Phalanger gymnotis
GGGTCAGCTTCGCAAGTTCGGAGGAGGCCGTTCTGGGCAGCATGGATTGGCACTGATTGGCTGCTCTTTGGGCTTTTTCTCCTTCCAGTCCATCTCAGCTCTGTTCCGGTTCTCCTTGGTAGTGGGGCGACAGAGAGGTAGGGATGCTGGGGGTTGCTTACTATGCTCGTCCCATACTCACATCTTTCTTCCTTCTGCCTTCGAGTAATAGGTAGCAATACATAAGGCTAGGCCTTGGTAAGGGGAAAAGGCATTCTCAAATCTCCTTTTAGCTTGCAAGGTCCGGGATCTGGCTAGGCTGAGCGGCGGCTCTTCTTCCTCCTTGTTTTCTCCTCCGCTGGCCCAGGTTAAAACAGGGACCAAGTGAAAGGCTGTTTCTCGCCCTTGTTCTCTGCCCCAACCGCCTTGCGAGCCTTCTTAGCATCAAAGGAGCTCTGGGTCTGGCTCCTTTAAAAAGAAGTAGATAAGTTCCCGCTATATCAGGATCTCTTGCCCCTCTACCCGCCAACGTAAGTAAGCTCCCTCCTCCCTTCCCCACGACCGGGCCTTAGGTTCAGATTAGTGTGGGCACTTCTCAGGCTTTGGGGGCCTCCTGGCCCTTCGGCACCCTTAGCGAAGCTACTCTCAAGCCCCTTTGCTTTTCCGCCCCCTCCCTCTCTGCTTCCTTCCTCTCTGGCAGGCAGGAAGGCAGGGCCAGCTGGGGGCCCGGAGCTGGGGTTGCCTGGTCCGGGTCAGGGGCGGTCCCCAAGGTGTTTTCTTCGCTTGTTTGGCATCGTGGCCATTAAGGGAGAGCGGATCCCTGCAACCCAGCAGGGTGCTCGAGAGCCGCGTTGGAAACGCCACGGCCCCCGCCTGCTTATCTGGCTGTCAATAAAAGGGCCCCCGGCTCCCGCTGGCAGCCTGGGCCGCGCTCCGGGGAGCGCTCGGGCGTGAAGGCGCGGCTCGGCCCGGCCTGCCTAGCGGGGCGGCGGGCCAGCTCCCGGCCAACGTTGGAGCAGGCCTCTCTATTTGCCTTTTTAGCTTAAAGAAGAGACGGTGATGCACGGGGGAGGGAGAAGGGAGAGGGAGAGAGAGAGAGCTAGAGCAGCAGCTCTAGGAGGGGGACAGAGGCGACACTGGGAGGGGAAGGGACAACGAGCAGCCTTGACGGCAGAGAGGACCAGGGGGCAGAGCGGGGGGGGCCCTAGGGGAGAAGGGGACGGTTTAGCAGCAGCTGCCCCACCCCTCCTCAGCCCCCCACGCTTGCCAACTGGATTCTCTCCGGGAAGACTGCTTTAATACCCAGGTGCTCCTGACCCCAAGCCTCTGTCTGCCTCCGGCCCAGAGGGGGAGTCCAGGGGACACCTCGGCTCTAGCTAGCATCCCTTTCTTTCGCCCCACCCACCCAGGGAAAAAGTGCCCTGCTTCGATCTCTTGGCACCCAAGACCTCTGTAGTTTCTGCTCCCAGCCCCCAAGTTCCATTCCTTTTAGTAGGAAAAGGAGGGAACAGTCTGACACTGAACCAGGCTGCATCCCCATGACCTGCCTGGCCCTGCCAGGCAGCAGGCATTCTCCATCCTTGTGTCTCAGGCCCATCCCAGAGGTCGCTGAAGCCTGTCCCCCTCCCCCTCCCAGAAAGAACAAACACCAGGGCAGCCTGCACTAGGCCTCACCCCAGCACCTTCCCAGCCCCGCCCTCCCTGGGCCAGCACCTGTGTCTTAAAGTCTACAGGAGGAAGCAGTCCAGGACCCCTTTGGCCATCGCTGGCCGGTTCTGGAGGCAAGTAGAATCCCGAAAATGTCTTTCAAATAGAGAAGCTTGAGGTTGGATTGAACCGGTGATTCGACGTGCACTCTTCATATTTGTTCCCCAAGGCTGCCCCCTAACCCCTGTGCTTGCCGGGGCTGAGTAATTCCCCAACACCCAACGTAATAAGAAGCTTCAGTTCTCTATCCAAGCAGAGCTGAAGCAGCGATAAGCCGCCCATACGAGTACTTTGTTTACCACGGCGTTGCTTGGCCGACTGGGCCTGGGCCCGCTAAGGGACCCACCTCAAAGCCGGCGAAGCCTGAGCAGTGAGGAGTGAGGGGTCGAGCTGAGGGTGGGGACGAGGACAGAGCAAGGGGGTGGTGGTTCAGAGGAACAATTAGAGCGAGCCTGTGTACTACTCCTGGAGTGTGGTTTGGCTGGAAGGCAAGAGGTACTTGTCTCATTCGGTGACTGGGATCTGTGGTTCTCGTTCAAGGTACGTTTTATTTTCACTACTTTATGCAACCCCAACATCTTTCTAGGGCTGACCCAGAATCTCCTGTCTCCTAGGGCTCCTGGGTTAGTGACTGGCTCTGTGTCCATCCTGGACGCAGGGCGAGATTCGAACCTCAGAGCTCCTGAAAAGTCCAAAACAGCCGAGGGGTTGTTTGTTTGTTGCCTTCTCCTCCCACCCAACCCCTCCAAATTCCTGGATTTCTACTTTAGTTTGTTCAACGCAGACGAGAATGGGTTTCCTGTTTTAATATTCAGGATGGGGGGAGGGGTAAAGTGTTCCTTTGGGGGTGTTAAAATGATTTATCCAGGCGAGTGGATACCAAAAAAAAGTGGAGGAGCGCTAGAGCTAAGGTCTCTCTACAGGGACAGAATTCGGGGGACACTTGGACGTAATTTCCAACAGCCGATACAACGTTCGCAGCCATACATCGAATTCACTGGGGTGTGATTTTCATTCTCTCCCCTGCCTTTTCTTCAGCACCTCTCGCCCCCCTGTTTCTACACGAACTGGGTTCCAGCTCTAAAAGGGAAGAATCTTTTGGTCAATTCGAGCGTCGAAAACAGGAGATATTTAGTTGAGCTAATATTTGCCATCTCTCGCGGCAGCTCCTGTGACTGGATAATGCTCACAATTATTATCTATGCAGTAACCCCTTCTTCCATCCAAGGCATATTCTCTACCCTCCTTCCCCCCCAGGTAATTACTCTTATCCAGCCTTCGAACCCGACAGGTTCTTCTCATCACCCCCCAAAATTTAGTAATGCACAACTGGAAACATTTTATGCCAGTTTCTTCTCTGCAGGTAAGTTCCCAGTTCAGAAAGTCTTAATTGCGGGTTCGGTTAGTTCATTTGGCCCCGGCCTCCTTCCGCCTCCAGGTTGCCAGGACTCCTTTCCCAGTCTGCCTCCCATTTCCCCACTCGTTGCTAACGAGCGGGCGGCCCTGGCACCTTGTCGGATGGTCCTCCTCCCTCCTCCGAGTCCCAGGCGGGCTCAGGCCGAGGCATTAGCTGGATTCCCTGGGGGTGATTGGAGGCAATCCGCCGAAAGTAGACAGGCACGTCCTGGATGTTAGAAATGCACTTTTTCTCAACGTGACAAGGCCGGACTTCGATTGTATTCGAATGGGCAACCGGCGGAAACATCTTCCATCATTAAGCTTACCTTTAGCACAATAATAATAATAACAATAATAATAATAAATAACAGGAGCCTTCATTTGCGCACTCAGAAAACTGGCGCTGCCCCCTTGTTTTTAATGAAAATTGAAGGATGCATAATTTAAACTAGAGGAAGGAGGTGAGTGGGAGTGGGAAAGGAGGACTTGAGGAAAGGCGGGGGGGGGGGGTTCCAAGGTGTCCTCTCTTCTCCACTCGCTCCCTCCCCCCGCAAGGGTTCATGTGATAGGAGCTGACTTTTTTTTTTTAAACTTTAAATCTTGAATAAGATGTGAGTTGTAACAAGAGGATTGGCACTTACTCCGTGACCCTTATAATTGGATTAAATATAGACTGAGACGTACAAAACCCCACCAAGATTGACATCTGCCAACTGGACTTCCTTATGATTGATTGTGATGCTTCGTGCTGGCAACGATAATGAAATAAATTGTACGGATAAAGCAGCGCATTTGTCATTTCCGTGCCATGAGTGAGGAAGTCAACGAGTTAGGCAAGCTGCTAGCTGACAGGCGCGCGAGGGAGGCGAGCTAAAGAAGGGCTGGAGACAGTGACAAGACAAATTATAACTTGTCACAACCTTTTGAAATTCCGAAGTTTTCAATTAACATATATATTGCTGTTACATATAAGATAAGGGGGCATCCACGTAAACACTCGCAGCTCGGGGGGCTTAACCTGGGCCTCCCGGCTCTCTGTCCGACACCCTCCCCCACCTCTACCCCTTCCGGCAGATTTTCCCGGGGCCTTTTGCTTTGCCCCAGATCCCAGACTCCGCGGATACTGAACGGGAGCTCAGGCTGTTGAGTATTGCTGGTGCCCAAGAGCAGCCGCAGTGCTGACGGTCAGCCCACTCGTCCGCCCCGCGGCTCCTCTGCGCTTCCCCCACCTCCTTCTGCTCTCTTGGGTTCCTGCTTCTGTACGATCTTGTCCCCTGTTTCTCCGCCCCAAGCCCTCATAGAGGCAACGGGATTTAGGATGATGAAAGGGGCCGCCTCTATGTTTTCTTGTTTTTTTAGGGGGTAGGGTCATTAGTTCCCTGATTCCTCACCTTTACGGTACCCCCATCTTGACTCCTTAGAGTGAATCACTCCAAAGATATCCTTAGCTATCTTGGGCCCCCAGGTTAACAGAACGCCCAAGTTCTGGGTTAGGTCCTTTCCGCTTCCAATGGAATTTGGACTAACTCTGCCTTCCCATTCTCTTCCCCCAGGAAGAAGCGGGAGGGAAGGGAGGGAGAGGGGTAGGTGTCTATTGCTACAGACATACGATTCATAGCTTTACTTCTCGCCCCTCAAGAGATCTATAGTTTCCAAGTTGAGGACGGAGAGGTTTCTGGTTCTTTGCTATCAAGTTCACCCAAAGAGAAACCTTACCTGGGAAATCAGCTAGAGCCATGTATTAGGGGCCTGTCTAAAGCCAGGTGCTACCCAGGTGGGAAGATGGGATCATCTAGGAATTAGTTACAACACAGCCTTGGTTCTTCTCTCCCAACCTCTGCGCCCACCACCCCTTCACGCTCACCATAACCTTTGAGCCAGTCACTAAGGAAGTGACTTTTTGCTAATTTTGTGGCGGTGGAGTAACCCGACGTCGCGTTCCATTAAGCTCACAAAAAGGCCTAGAGAAGCAGGGACTGAAATCCAGAATTCTATCTGTCGGGGCAGCGAACTGGCTAAAGAGTCAATCGAGTCTATGTAGTTGTGTAACGACAAATCTGTAGATGTGGTGGAGAGATATGTGACGTTGGGAAACTGTGTGAAGGTGAAAGCTTAATTAATACCTGGGTTAAGTAAGATCGTGTAGGGCTGTGCTCCTGGGCACTCCCAGTAAACCCGCACCACCTTGCCTGAGGGTAAGGGTGTTATTTCTCTATTTACAAACCATCTGGAAATGGGGGAAAGAGGGAAGGAACCTAAACAGTTGACCCCCAACAACCTTGCCCCGCACCTCCCATTTCGGTGGGATTCGAGTTTAAACCTTTGCCCTACCAAACAGGCCTGAAGTGGGAAGCCTTTGGAAAAATGAGAAGTCCTCCCCTCTTGCGCTAGGAAGTGAAGGACTGTGAGAACAGGAAACCAAACTCTTGAAGATGGATAGAAACTGGTGTACTACTCGAGGTTCCTCACTTCTGTCTCTGGACCCAGGCTACCCCGAGGAGTACTTTCATCGTGTAATATCCTTACTGTACTTGTCCCTGTGCCCACCTTCTTTTCCCTCTTGTACAGCCAGGCTTGCTTCTTTCACTCATCAGGGTTATTCTTAGCTTGGTTCTCTTCTTAGATACCGGGACAAATGATTTTGGGGCGCAGGTGCTTGGAGGAACCAAGTTCCTGAATTCATCCCGTCAGAAGCTGAAGAGGTCAAAGACTCTCTCCATTTCTTTTTATTCCCTTTGCTTTTTTGCTCCACAGTTAGAAAGAAGGTTCCAGTCAGCTTTTGAAGGATAGATTCACTTTGTGTCTTTTTGGCCGTTTGTAACGAAAAGAAAATTTCATTCCCAACAGGAGAAGGAAGGAAGGAAGGAAGGAAGAAAGGAGAGAGAGACAGAGACACAGACAGAAATAGATAAGAGAGATTAAGAGAGATAGAGGCAGAGAGATAAAAGAGAGACAGAGGGGGAAAACAGAGAACTTTACCTCAAGCACCCCTTTCCTACCCCCACTTTTCCGAAGAGGCTCAAACCACTTCCAGGGAACTCATTCCTCTGAATTAAATGCTGCTAGTGAATTGAATCCTTATAAAGAAGAGAAGGGGAATCGGGGGACGGGGAGAGAAGCAAAAACCAAGTTACATCGAATTAGTTTGAGGCTGCCACATTCCCCAGCGACCGCATCCATTAACATTATAATCTCAAACGCCATTTTTTATATAACACCATTGTTAGTAAATCAACTCTTCAGGTCCACAGAGACGCTGACCCCTGGCAATTCAGTGAAAGTGTAATTATCTCCCCGAATCTTGGGCAGATTTAAGAGATTACATTTCAACTAAATCTATATCAATGCTAATTTCCCGCCCCCCCCCCCGACTCCAGGTGCTAGGCACCAGGAAATGGCGTAGGGCCCCAGCAGAACGGTTTACAAAGAGGAGAGGGCTTGCTGTGTACAGAGCCAAAAGAAATGAAGCCCTACATAAAATTACACCTTTTTTTTTTTTTTTTTGCTCCAAAACCTGGTTCTCGTCGAGCAAAGTTAAACAAAACCGCTATGCTAAATTAACGTTACATAAAGGGTAGTTTAATTCTCGGTTACAGTCAACTGGTGTATATTTGATGGCTAATTGTCTATCAAAATTAAAGAGAAAAGGACAAATGATTCGTTATAAGAAGGTGTTAAAAGCCTTTACAAAGGAGCATTTCACAAATATAATATAGGCAGATAAGGGCTTGCCGGGGGGAAGCGGGTTCTGTTGTTCAGGCCTCGCTCTTCTGGGGGCTTGGAGTAGTGGGGTTCAAACTGTTATTTGCTTTAAAAGCTCTCTTTCTCCCCTCCCCCCCAATAGTAGAATAAAAACTCCAAAGGCAACATTGGTCTAAAGGTCGGAATTATTTCTAATCAGCGGAATGGTCGTGAGCTTCAAAGAGCGAGTGATGTCAGAGGCTGCAACCGCTACACCTCTTTCCTTGGCTTCTCTCTCTTGCTCAGTTCTTTATCTTTGCTCTTTATCAGGGCTGCGAATGAGGGAGAGCAAGCTGCGAGGTCACTCAGAGCAGAGCACGTCCCTAACCGTTCGCAGTCCGATTTTCGCCAGGAGGGAGACCGTGTGTATGGGGGGGGGGGCTTCTCTGGGGTGAGGAAAAGAGTGGGGAAGGTTGCCTCCATTGCACCAGCACTGGGCCCCGCAGCCTCTCTCCAGCACAGAGGGAGCCTCCCAGCCTTCACTGCTGCGGAGAGGGGAATACCCAGGGTTTGCTCGCCGCATGCAGAGACAGGCTGACGTGGTCAGGTCTAGGAAATGTTATGTTGTAAGCAAGCAGAAGTTGCTGGCTTTTGCTTCTTCAGGAACTCTGAGATTGAGGGCATGATATCCTTTTCACCTAACCCCAATCTCCCATTCCTGGGCCTGGAGAGAGAGAAAAAAAAAAAGGAATCAACAGATATTTCATTTTTCCTCGGATTTTGGAGAGGAAAATAGATCTGTTGCTGAAAGTTAATAATCGAAGTAGCCGAGAGAGATTGAAATGTGAGAGAAGAGGTGTCTGCATGTGTGTGTGTACATACGTACGGATATGCCCCTGTGCATTTGCATCGTGCGTATATGTCGACATTTGCATAAGAGTGTTTGCACGTGTCTGTGCAAGGGTGCATGTGGCTGCGCCTGAAGAAGCCGAGACCAATTACGCGGAGCAGTACTTCCAAGAGTAGGAAGAGAAGGGAGGGTGGGTAGGTTGGGGGGGTGGGGTGCTGCTCGGGCAGAGGCAAAGGGAAACAAGCCTAGTATGCAAAAGAGCCCAAACTAAATCAGGCAGCAAGAACAACAAACCATCTGGAAAATGGACCCACGGAGCCGCAAGAATGTACTTTTTTATGTCTGACAACTTGTGTCCTAAAGAAACTGTCTTGAAGATAATTGAAATGATTACAATTCATTGCTGCATTACTTTGAATATGAGCAGTCAAACAACGCCATCCTCAGCCTATCTACACCAAATTTTAATTTGCATGGTCCTCCAGAAATTTGGTGCAAACACAGAATTCTCGACTTCATCTTGCATTATTCATTTTTGGGGAGAATAAGGGGAAGAGATGGAAAGGGAGACGTTTTCTCCTTCCCCCAGAAATTCTCTCGAACTCCAAGGTGCGGATGGATGTGAAAACAGCTTATTCACGTGGGTCCTTGGGGTGCTCTTTGCAGGTGTGAGGGGAGGGGATGGGAAAGACCTATGCACTGCTTTTAGTGCTTGGGAGGGATTTCAGAAAGGTGCGGGGCTGACGCATCCTGAGCCAGGCCCAGCCAACTGGGTTACTGAGTGGGCCGAGCCTTGAGACCCAAAGGGTAACAGCCCTTTGCAGACTTCCCCCCACACCACACACACACACACACACACACACACACACACACACACACACACACACACACACACTCTTGTTCCAGGAAAAGCAATAAGGAACCTTTCTTCATTCTTCCCTTCCCTTCCCTTCCCTTCCCTTCCCTTCCCTTCCCTTCCCTTCCCTTCCCTTCCCTTCCCTTCCCTTCCCTTTCCTTCCCTTCTCTTATTCCTTCCTTCCTCAATTCCTTTTCTCCTGTCTTCCCTTCCTTTTCTCCTGTCTTCCCTTCCTCTCTCCCCTTCATCTTTTCCTTTCTCTATGCCTTTCATTCTTCCATTCCTTCCATACCTCTTTCTTTCCTCTCTCTTTTTCTAAGGTTTCCCAACGCAGTTGGTGGGGGTGGGAGGTGGGTGGGCTGCACTTCAGAATGTCAAGGCCAGCTCAAGTAGAGGCTGTTGGACACCCAGGTGATTTTTTTGGCTCGTCTTTTTGAGCCATTTGACGTTACCTGTTCCATGACTACAACGGAGGAGGTGGGAGAAGGTGGGAGACTGTCGTAGTAGGTGCGATGCATTCCTTGATTTCTCTTCTATTTACCTCAGTCACCCTGCCCAGGACCCCCCCCCACACACACACCTCCTGTCACCTTCCCACTCCCCGCGCGGCTCTGGCTATGACGCCCAGGGGAACTCGCCCCAAACCAGTGAATGGGAGACCAGAGTTCCGAGAGCGGTCTCCTCCCGGGGCTCTTAGTCCTCCGGGATCGACCCCACTCTTCACTTCCTCGCAACTACTGTTTCTAAAAAAAAGACCATCTGGTAATTGTCTTTCTTTAGATCTTCCCTTAATTATGCTTTTAATTAAAGATGGTTCAAGGCATCGGACCACATGAAGGGCAGTAATTACAAATTACATTACAAACCCGACAGATGTAGCTGGATCTGCTGGGAAAAAAGGTACCGGAATAACATTTGACTAAACTTTGGGATAAATTAATCGGGCGGCATGGAGAACAGAAGCCCATTTCTGATTAGGCTGGCCCCAGCCAGGATTTAAGTTTTCTGTCACGATTGTTTTCATATTTCTCTGACGTCTATTGATTTAGAGGCAGCTGCAAGCCTGGGTCGCTGGAGAGACGCGCAGTCACACTGTATCAGCTTGATGGCATAACTCGAGTGCGTGAGGCCGGGGGAGCGAGGTGACAGGGACGCACGTGACCCGCCGAGCCCGCCCGGCCCAGTCTCTGGCTTTAATTTTTTAAAATATAATTTTACTCTGCTAGTATTAGCGTTCTTTTGTTCTAGGCTCGAGGCGAGCGGGTTATCTCCCAGCACTGGAGGGCTCGGCCTGACCAAGCTAGCTCTTGAGGGGCCTGGGCCCCGACGGACAAAGCAGAGGGAGCTATCCTTGGCCAAGCTGGGAAGCAGACTATGCGGATGTCCTTGCTGCCCCTTTCGCCCTCCCTCTCAGGCGGCACATGAGAGCTTCCACTCTTCCTTTCTCCTAGTCCCGGACAGTGACTTCTGGCAGCGTGCCACTCACCAAGGGGGCAGAGTACGAGCTGGTCCGGTGTCCAGGAGGGTGAAGGGCAGGACTGGGGGTGCCCCCCCTCCTAACAGGGCACGGCTATCGCCGTGTCTTGGGATCTGAGCGTGTAAGTCGTCTTTCTTGGTAGCTTCCTGTGGGTTTCAGAGAATAGCCGGGACCCGGCCCGCCCCTTCTCTAGCCCAGGCAAGATTTGGAGGCCTCGCTGTACCCGACCTCGAGGCGGCCAAGCGGTAAAGTGTCTAGGGCCCAAGCCGGGTCCCCGAGGGGAAGGAAGTAGAGGAGTCAGGTAGGGGTAGGGTTGGAACCCGCTTCGGGCCTAACCCGTGCCCCGGGGGCCTCCACTCTTCCTCAGGCTCCGAGAAGCCCCTGCACGACTCGGTTTAGACAAATAGAAGGAGAACTAGCTGGGTCATTTCCTTCTCTAATCACTTCCTCAGGCTTCCTCTAGTCCACCTGTCAGTCTAGCCAGTGAGCCTGATTCTCTTTTGGCGGATGATTTCAGTTTGGGGGCAGGGTGAGGAAGTAGCTATTCGCACATAATTTAACACACCACCTGGGGCAGGGAGGGGGAACGCGGTTTGGAGAGGCGGGGACACAAAAGATCCTTGAAGCGCCGCTATTTTCTTCCATCTATTTTTCTTACTAGAGAAAGTTTAGAGTGACAACTTGTCATGTAACTTAAAGTCGCCCTATGCGAGTTGGATATTCAAGAAGTACACATAAACACAAATGACTCTCACACTCCCATCTACAACAAACCTTACACATATCCACAACATACAGCAGAAGCAGAAACCCTACATGAATTGGGGGGAGGGGTGCTCGATTTTTCCTTTGGACTCGTCCTTTCCCTGTGTTTCCCTTCTCCTTTGCATTACAGTTACTGGGAGGAATGTAAATATTTTGACTAGACCTCTGCAGGAGCCTTTTAATCACTAGGGACAACTGTCTGAGTAATACTGTAGCTCATACTTCCAAAACTTCTGTATTGCGGTCTGTTTTGCAACAGGGATCCCAGACAGCTAATAATGACCTCTCAGCTCCTCTCGTTTATGGGAGATGCAGAGGTTTTCCCTCCAGGATTTTTCAAACCCTAGGTACTTGATCTGTCTTTCATTGCTTTCTGATTGTTGGTGGAGGGGCGGGGGGGGGGGCGGGGAGGAAAAAGAAAAGAAGATCAGAAAATCGAGATAACAAAGGAGGACTGGAGGGAGAAGCGGAACCACCTAACTTCAATTTTAACTAGGTCGGCCACAGCAGCTCTTCATCTGAACCAAATGGAGAATTCTTTCTTTCCTCGTTCACTAGGACAGAAGCAAATGGAAGATGTATTTGGAAGGAAGATGTACCACAGTTCTTCCCATACAGTCTGGGGGTATTTTTAGTCTCTCCTCCTCCTTTATAGCCCTGTTGTCCATTATAAATAGATTGGAATTCTTTGTAGTAATGATACACTGTGCCAAACATTGCGCTGTTATGAGGACAATTCCAGGGAAATTGAACCCTGAGGGAAAACCAAATAAAATAAAAGTTTTTCCCAGGCACCTGTAGGTAATCTAAGGTCTCTCACTTAAGTTTTGGTTCCAGGTAGACTATACTATTGGGAAAGTGTACATTTCAAACACATACACCAGAGGACTGGAAACACTGGCACGCTTGTGAATTCACATTCTGAAAACATTTGCTAGGCATAGTGATGTGTGATGACATCAGATATTAAGGTAGCTTCAAATACTGAGGTAAGGCCAAGGTTAATTATTCTCGATATCTAAAAAGAAAATCTTCAGTGCTCGTCCGAGTTATCACCATCGCTGGGGCCTGAGTTTCCTAAGTGGGGGCCTTTCTGGCTTTCTTATTCCTCTTTCCCTCTCATCATAGATGCAATTGGATCTTGACATAAAATTAGTTGGGAAGATTTCTGCATCTCTGTGTTGGATGTGATGTATTCCTGGCCACCAAGATCTAATTATTCTGACTTGTTTATTGAAAGCTCTAATGCCATTTTATGAAATAAAATACAAGACTTAATAGAGTGCTTTCCAATGCTCATGGATCTCTTCATATCTGAACACCTAAATCATTATCAGAGTGTGCAACAATGCTGAATAAGACCACAAATTAGGCATTTGCTTTCTTCAGTCTATATAATAATATTTTATAATCATATCTATATTTTTCATCTAACTATAGGGATCCATGTAATCTTCTTCTATCCCCCCACCCTCTTTGCTAGCAGTGTATATACTATTATAGGGAGATACTTGATAAATTTCAATAAATTTCAATGGCTAAGATCGTACCGGGAATTTCATTGGTATAGGAAACTCCCAGACGAGGAAACTCTTTTTACCAATGCATGCCCACTACCAACGTCTCCCTCTACCTTTTCTGCAAGTTATAATGCACACACAAGCATGTATTTATAACACAGCAATAATTAGTAGTAGTCATTGTAGTAGTAGGAGGAGCAGCAGCCCCAGCAGCAGCAGTAGTGTTGCAGGAACTCTTAAAGTGGAGTCTGTCAACTTCTTTTCATTTTTAAAAAACTATTTTGATAACTGTACATTAATGTAATTGGTTTCCTTTGTATTTTATTTATGCATTTAAAAACATTGTTCTGAGAAAGGGTCCATAGATTTCACCAGACTTTGAGAGGTCTGCGAAACAAAAAATAGTTAAAATTTTCTGTCTTGCTCAGGGTCACACAGCCAATACGTGCCAGAGATGGGACTTGAACCCAGATCTTTCTGGTCAGTTCTTTATCTGTTATTCTCCATGCTTCTAAATGACTTCTCACAAAGAAAAAGAAAACAATGACTTTCTGTCTTGTTCTTTCCTTACAGATAACTCTGCATTTTTTATTTATTTTGCAAAATTCATTTTTGTAATTTTCTCTCTATCCTCTGGGGAAAGTAGACCTCAAACATCATGTTCATATCCATTTTTCAGCAAGAGAACTGGGGGCATGGCAATACAAAAGCACAAAGGAGGTGCTCAGAGACTTCCTAAATTCATCCTTTGACCTAAGACTAGATCCAGGATTGAAAGAGCATAAGAGATTGTCAGATTATATATTTAAATTTGAAAGGTCATCTACTCATTTTACAGATGAAGAAACTGAGGTTTGGGGGAGGGGGAACTTGCTGGAGATTACCCAGAATTCTGGGAGCTTGGCATAGATGGTTAGAGGTGTTTGGCCTGGCCTTAAGGAAGGCAAGGTTAAAATGGACCTCAGGAGGCATGAGCAGTTTCTGTTCTCAGCTCTCCCCTGATCAGCAGACAATAAAGAGCTCACTTTTGCTTTTTCTGCTTCTTGCCTACATTACTTTTTACATTTGACAGCTGAACCAGGGCTCAGGCTGCCACATTAAGCCTCTCTGGACATCTTGTGCCTTAACTACATTCCCTGGAGGAGCCCTGAATCCTGAATTCAATGTGGGGATTACCCAGAGACGTGAATGTCATTCCCCAACCCCTCCCACCTCCTAGTCCATTTGGGACCAATGCAGTGTTGATAATACCTTTAGATTACTTGACAGAGTTTCAGACTATGAGAGAGGCATCCAAATGAAGGGAGCTTATGTGAATTCGGAGTTGAACATTCAAGTTGTGGGGTAGATGATGATATGGAAGAGGCTGAGTCTTTTTTCCATACTAGCACTAAGCAAAAAAAGCAATTTCAAAATTCAGTGTCTATTCCTTGGGTTTCCTAATTTGTTTTTGTTAATTATAATGCAGTTGGGCTTTCATGAGAGGCAGCAAGGTTAATAGACAGCCAGCTTTGGAATTGGGAAGAACTGGGTTCATATTCTTCCTCTGGATTGTGTGACCCTGAGCAAGTCACTTAATAATAACAGCTTTCATTTTTATAGCACTTCAAGGTTTACAAGGACATTTTACAAATATTATCTCCTTTGGTCCTCATAACAACTTCGAAGTTAAGTACTATTATTATCCTCATTTTACAGATAGGGAAGCTTAGTCAGACAAAAGTTGTTACTTTTGCGCCCAGAGTCATACCACTACCAAATGTCTGAGGTTGAATTTGGACTCAGGTCTTCTTGAGCCTAGATCCAGTGCTCAGCCTACTTCACTGCCTAGTTGCAATGCATAACTTGCAGAATGATCCCTAGTCTGAGTTTTTGCAGAGTTTCCTCACCAGGAGTTGCCTACAGCAACATCATGACAGGTCTGGTCCAAACTGTGGAGTCAGACAACCAGGGTTTAAATCTCACCTTTACCACTTCTGATTGTATTATCAGGAGAGAGTCACAACCTTCCTGAGCCTTGAATTCTTGAAATCTTTTTTAAAAAGATAGTAAAATCTGCCTCACAGGGTTGAGGTGAAACCCCAATGAACTCTTTTGTTTGGAATCTCGGGCCATATTACTATTTGGTGTCTGTCTTCACAATCTGGTGAACGATCCCTGAAATTCACCTTCATACCTGCCTTGAACCCTTTGGACTACCAATCATTTCTTTCCACTCCAAAACTGAACTTTCTTTTATGCATTCGAGTTGCTGGAGAGTAGGGACTGTCTCACTTTTTCTATTTTTATCACCAGAGCTTAGCACATTAGTAAGCACTCGATAACTTTTCATTCATTCCAAAGAAATATTCAGTGTTTTGTGGCAATGTGCTCAATTTCTCGAATCTTGTAGATTCCCCCTGAGTTTGCTAACCCCTCCATGCTTGATTGTTTTCAGTCTCCAGAAAACGCATTTGCATTGGGTAATCAGGATTCAGGTTCCTGAGGGACATGATACTGATTAAACGAGGATTCCCATTCTGGTTTGGTGGATGCTTCCAGATGGCTGGATCCATAATCACATTGATAGGTCAGGAAAAAAACCTGGGGGCAAAATCAGTGTCAGTTTTCTGTTGAGGAACAGTAAGGTTATGTGAATGATAGAGACCTTAGGTCCCTTTTAGGTTGATTTCCAATCCACTTTTATCTCTTATTTGAGAACATAATTGCTCACAAGGGTAATTGTGCTATAGTTGTTAGTACAATACAGGGCCTCCATTTCTTTCCCAAAGTTATTTATATTATGTTCCAAGTAATTTACTCTTATTCACAATGAAATTTATTGCATTTATAAATCTGACAGTGTGATTAAGAAGACTTTTAACAATGAGCTGTCCAACAATGAGACAGACTGTATCATTTGGTAGTGAGCTCCATGTCACTGGCAGTATTCAAGTAGAATCATAGAATTAGAGCTAGAAGAGATCTTAGAGATCATCTAATGCAATTTATTTTATTTTTAATCTGGTTTTTATTGATCTCTTTTGTTTTTATATCACTTTCTTTTCAAATATAACCTTCCTTTCCCCTACATACCAGGCCATCTTTTGTTAATAAAAATAAAAAAAAGATGGCAGAAAAGCCGCTTTAGAAAAACCAATAACATGTCAATCATGTCTAAAAGTGTAAGCAATATTCTACATCTCTTCAAATAGGGCTCAACTTCTTCATTTTAAAGACTAGGAAACTGAGTTCCAGAGAAATTAAGGGACTTGCCCGAAGTCACCTAGGCAGTAAGTAGCAGAGTTGTCTTTGAAACAGTTCCTTGGAATTCAAATCCAGTGGATTTTTTTTAGATGTACCCTGCTGCATCCAACATCTGGCTTTTCTGTATACCTATGTATAGGACCCAGAACTAACAGTGACAGCAGTCATGTTAGACTTGGAGGATGGCTGACAAATTACTCAACCTCTCCAAATCTATTTTCTTAGGAAGAAAATTGGGATAATAGTAGATGTGCTTCTTACCTCACAGGATCCTAAGAAAAGCACTTTGTAAAACTTCTGATGCTCTGGAGAGGTAAGATATTATTACTTTTATTGTCATGTTGGTATGGAAGAAATCTGTAGAGACACAAATTGCAAAAGTCCAGGCCAAAGAAGAAGTCATAAAGCTGAAATAGGAACTTAGCATGTATTGGAGAGAAAAAAAAAGATCGTAGTCAGGAGATCACCTATTTCAAGTCAGAGGTCATGAGGACCTAAACAAAGGTTCTGGCAATTGGCATGTAGAAGGAGAGGATGGGTATAATAGAAATTTTGGAGAAATTTCAATAGGACTTGACAAATAATTGGATTTAGGAAGTGAAGGAGAAGAAAGAATCAGGGATGATTGAGGATGGTTTCAAGTCTGGATAACCTTAGAGGAAGGTAGCAATATCATCAAAAACAGTGAAGGTAGGTAGAAGGGACAGGTCATTTTTCTTTTAAAGTTGAGGTCAGTTTTGCAAATCCTAGGTTTGAGATGTTGAGTGAAGATATAAGCCACGCATAATTAGCCCACCCTAAAATTAATTTCATTCTTTTAACTGCTTGGATGTGGGGATGATTCAAATTCCAGTCTTCCAGACTACTATCTGATTTAGGGTTAAAAATTCCTTATCACTTCTATTTAATTTCTTAAAGGAATCATAGGAGAATAGCATCATAGAATCATCGATCTAGAGCTGGAAGGGACCTTAAAGACCATCTAGTCAAAGTTATTTAGTCTCTCTGAGCCCCAGTTTTCTCACCTGTAAAATGAAGAGGTTGAACTAGATGGCTTCTAGATGTTAATAAGCTTAGCTTGGGCTTACTCTTCTTGCTTTTGTCAGTGACTATGAGCTCTCAGTCCATCCTTATCAGGGAGAGGCTTTCTAGTCACTGCACCTTACCAGGCAAAAAAAAGCTATGGCCAGCAAAGGTTCCTGAAGTGATGAATCTTGGAAGCTAATAGCAGAAAGAAGAGTTGGGAGCAACAGAGACAGTTGTTACACCCAGCATGGAGCAGCAGAGAGTCGATGCCCAGCAGAGAGCATATTCAGCAAGAAAAATAAGCATTATTAGATCACCTGAAGGCTTTGCTATCCTTGCATCTTCAAAAGTGTGAATTGCTCCTTAAACCCATATGCTCTTGTCTCACATATTTATTGTCTATGTACTTCCATGCATATGACCTAGCCATGTATGATTCCTACCCATTCTTCTCACAGGCTCATGGAGAAATATTCTTTTGTTACTTTCTTGCTGTGCTATTTCATTCAATGCTTTTGTTTTCGATTAATTGTGTCCTTCAGCCTGACTAATAAAAGTTGACTAATGAGCTATGGTTTTTAGTGGATGCAGATCTGTTGAGTTCCTTTAACTTGGATCTCCTTTTCTGGTGACCTACATAAAAGAGGGGGTACCTCAGGTTCTACACAAGAGAAAGAGAAGATACAATTATTGACCTCAATCGGGGAAGACATCAACAATAATGAGTAGGGATGGACTTATTACAATGGTCTCCAAGGTTTACTTAGTTGATCTGGTTAGATGGGGGAGGGAGACTTTTACTGTTTTTACTTGTGTGTCTGCCAACAGGGGAAGCTAGTGGTGTAGTAAATGATACAGTGCATGGAGTCAGGAAGACTCATCTTCCTCGGTTCAAATATGGCCTCAGATTCTTACTAGCTATGTGACCCTAGGCAAATTGCTTGATTCTGTTTGCCTCGGTTTTCTCATCTGTGAAATGAGCTGGAGAAGAAAATGGCAAACCCACTCCGGCATCTTTGCCAAGAAAACCCCAAATGGGATCACAAAGAATTGGACACAACTGAATGACAACAACTGCCAACAGTGTTGCCCATTAATTCAGAGGTGGGATTAAGAGTCTTTCTTTAATTTGGGTTTTTTTAAAAGGATTAACCACAAGGTCCTAAATTCTCATCCATCCTTAGATTTTGTGCATTGATAAAGTGTAATATGTCCCCAGGAAGTTACGAAATCAAAGCTACCCCATCATTACAAAGAATTATAACTCCCCAAACTTTGGGGACTTAGAGCGCCTTCATTTTATATTCGTGGAAATATTCTTACAGATTCTTTCCTTCTCCTCCTTTTCTATAGAACAAAGTACTAGGCAGAGGAAAAAGAATGCCATCTCTTTGGAAGCCTTTTAAACACCAATAATTCGCATGACTAATAATGCCCATTTTTGTTTTAAAGAGCAGTTTATGGACTAGCCTATAAAGCCTCATTTCTTAAACCATGGCTGTAGATTAGTCTCTCTAAGCCCAAGTCCAGGGAGGAGAACGCCACAAATTTATTCAGGAGCTTCTAGGTAGTAAAAATAATGTGCAATTTATTTTAGTGGGTAGTAAAATCCCCAAGGAAAAACAACAAATAGATATCTCTGTACTTATGCTAGAAACTTTTCAGTTCCCCCTCGCCCCGCCCCCCACACCGTGCACTCCCCTGGGTTTGAAGCATCCGACTTAGCTTACAGAGGAACCTTTTGGCTGTAACACAGTGACATCCATACCCACACCCACATATATGATAGCTATGTCTTTATCTATCTCTCTAGTTAATCTGGCTATATGAGAGGGGGAATTCCTTTCTGTTATTACATGTGTGTCTGTCAACAGGGTTGCCCATTTATTCAAAGGTAGGAACAGGTTCCTTTTTAATTCTGGTGATTTTTCAAAGTATGCACTACCTGGTCCCAAATTCTTCTCTATCCTTAGACTTTGTGCAGCAGTGATTTGATACATCTCTCTCCTGTCTCTATCTGTCTCTGTCTCTGTCTGTCTCTGTCTCTGTGTCTCTGTCTCTCTCTGAAAAAGATGAGTCCTAGAACTTTGAGGTTAAAATAGTCTCTCTCAATATGAGGACATTAAATGTTAGAGCTGGAAGGGGACTTAGAATATTAGCATTAAAAGAGAAATTAGAGCATTGAGCATAGAATGTTAAAGCTAAAAAGAGCCCAAGAACATGGAATATAGAATTCCAGAAGAACAATGAACCTTAAAACATAGAACATAGAATATTGGATCTGGAGGGAAACTTGAATCACAGAACATAAATTTTTAAAAAGTTTTATTTATGCCATTTGTTTTTACATCCTAGTCATTTCTGGATATAAATCTTTGGTCTATCCCAAATGAACCCTCTCATAACAACAAAAAATATTTAAGCAAAACCAGTGGATTCAGTGATTGTGTCTGATAATGCATATAACATATAGCATATAACATTCCACACTGTTGTTACTCATTTCTCCACACAAAAAAGGAAGTACTTTTTCTTTTCTTCTCTAGGGCCGAGATTGTTCATTATAATTAATGTTTTTGTGTTCTTTTCCCTTACATCAAGGTAGGCATTATGTATATTTCTCTGTAGACTTCGTTCATCTTACGCCGCTTCGTACGAAGCTTCCCACATTTCTGAGTAGCTAACATTTGTTGTTTTTTTTTTGTAGTGCAATAACATTCCATTAATTAAATTCAAATCAATGAACATTTATTAAGCACCTACTATGTGCCAGGCACTGTGTATTTGCATACACCATAATATGTTCTGTCCTTCTCTAGTCTATGGGCACCCACTTTGCAGTCCAGAGAATATTACAGCTGGAAGAGATACTAGACATCACCTGATCAAAACCCCAGATTTTACAAATTAGGAAATTTATAATATATAATAATTTTATAAATTAGGAAATAAATGACTTTCTTATAGTCTGCTCACAGTACTTGGGCAGCTAGGTGGTGAAGTGGACAGAGCAGCAGGCACAGAGTCAGGAAGACTCGTGTTACGGAGTTCAAACCTGGCCAAAGGTACCTACTAGCTGTGTGACCCTGGGCAAGCCACTTAATCCTGTTTGCCTCAGTTTCATCATCTGCTAAATGATCTGGAGAAGGAAATGGCAAACTACTCTAGTGTCTTTACCAAGAAAAGCACAAATGGGGTCACAAAGAGTCAGACATGGATGAACAATACAAATCTACACTGAAAAGACAATCCTTTTTTGGGGGAGGGGGGCAGAATTGAGTTCTTCGACACCAAAATCTTATTTAGGTTAGCAAATTTGGAAGAATTTAAAATTAATATCCTAACAAGGGCAATGGAAAGGTGCATAGTGGATATGAACAGGCTCCAATGTATAACCAATGAGGTTAAGAATACGAGCTGGACCTGAGATTACACTGGGCTGTTATGTGACACAATGGTTACAGCCTGAATCAGGAAGACCTGAGTTCAAAGTTGAACTCAGATATTTATGAGTTGTGTGATCCTGGGCAAGCCACTTAACCTCTGCTTGCCTGATTTTCCTCAACTCAATAATAGCACCAACTCTTGAGATTGTGGTGAAAATCAAATTTCATAAAAACTCTTAGAGTTTGTAATGTTTGTCATGCACTTAACATAGAGGCTGAAACACAGAAGATCCTTGATAAACGCTTGTCTCCCTCCTTTTTTTACCCCCCAGGGAACCAGTGAGGAAGCTCCCTCTACCAGTTCAGGGATATACTTTTTCTGCCATTTATAATCTTAAATTTCTAGTTAAAACATATTAGAGGCACTCCAGAATACTCAGCAGGGCATTTGGAAGTGTTTGCTGAAAAACATTAAAGATCTAGGCTAATCTTTAGACAGTTAGCTGAAAGTTGCTACTCTATGACCTGTGAATTCCACCAGTCATAGTTTTCATACTATATACTATATTACTACACATCTGGATGATCTCCTTCCATCCCTACACGTTTTTAATCAAGAAGTTTATAGATTAATGATCTCATTGACCAATAAATTAATCAACAGGAATTTTTTCCCCAAAAATATAACCTTACAATGCTGTCTAGACATGATTGCATATGTATCAACCATGTTTGCCATCTTGGAGTGGGGGGGAAGGAAGGAGGGAGAGAGGAAATTTGGAATTAAAATCTTATAAAAACGAATGTTGAAAACTATCTTTATGTGTAATTGGGAAAAATAAAATACTGTTTGCAATTAAAAAAAAGGATGTTGTTCAGAACACTGAGGAGGTAAGTAACTTGCTTGGGATATGGGAGGAGTGTCATGTAGCCAGTATGTGTCAGAGGTGAGACTCCATCGTGGTACGTAGGTCATTCTGGCTTTGTAGTTGACTACCCCATGCTACCTCTTCCAATGAAGTTTATAAAGGAGGATGCTGAGGAAGAGTTCAATTACAAAGGAAGATTTTGGTGATGTGTTGAGAGTGAAGGAGAGCAGGTAGGCAGCCCAGAATAATAGGGTACTGGTTCACTGGTATCTGGAAACATCTGAAGAAATCAAGGAAGGTGCCCACACTCCTGGATGACTCTCCTGTGGTGAATTTATAGGAGGTCATAGATAATAATAATACAAATTGGGCAGGTACGAATAGGTTACCATCGCTGACCCATCAGAGCATTTGAGTGTCTGAGGAAATCTTGAAATCAATTCTTTATAGTTTGACTTCATTTGAAGAGAGAAGAAGATGAAAGGACCCAAGCTTTCCTCTCTCTCCAAATCCTCCTGGAAAAACCTTCAACAAGGTCCTAGACTGAGTTTATGTGACATCAGAATCTCCTGATGAAAAATGGAGGGATGAAAATAAAATATCTGGATATTTTGACCACATTGCCTCTAGATATAGAGATAAGAGTACTTGTATGATCTATAATCTTTTACTGTGTAATCATGGCATGATGGAGACAGTGTAGTGTAGTGGAAAGTGCCCTATGTCTACAGTTATAGGCTCTGGATTCAAATCTACCACATCTTGTTTTACCTAGGGCAAAACATTTTACTTCTCCCTGACTCAGCTTCCTCTGAAAAATGAGAGGAGTAACAGATGACTCTCCAGCTACAAATTTGAAGATGTCAGGCACAAATTGGTTTTTAAAAATATGTAGTCAAATTTAATCCCCAAAGCAGTTATAGCATTTTTTTAAAATTTATTTTTAATATGTTTAGTTTTCAGCATTGATTTTCACATGTGTTTGAATTACAGATTTTCTCCCCATTTCCACTCCACCCCACTCCAAGATGGCATACACTCTGGTTGCCCTGTTCCCCAGTCTGCCCTCCCCTCTGTCACCCCATTCCCCTCCCATCCCCCTTTCCCTTCCTTTCTTGTAGGGCAAGATAAATCTCTATGCCCCATTGCCTGTGCATCTTATTTTCTAGTTGCATGAAAAAAAAAA
>CM053623.1:433762382-433804288 GCA_028646595.1 Phalanger gymnotis
CTCCTGCTCTGATCAGCCACTTAATTCCTCCCACCAGGTGGGCCTGGGGCCAGAAGCAACTGCAGCCTTTGTTCTGAAGCTGCCCCACCTCCGCTGCCCCAGGGGCGGTAGCCGAACCGCAAACTCCGTCCTGTCCCGCAGCTTTTCCCACTAACCTTCTCTGTTGTCTTTGCTGTTTGTGGGTTGTGAGGTCTAGTACATGCCACAACTCAGTAATTCAGTATGCTAGGGCACTCTCCGCTCCACTCCTGGTCTCGTCAGTCCACGGTCTGGTTGGCCCGCGCTGGCGTGCTGGGCTCTGCTTGGCTCAGCTCCGCTCCCCTCAGCTGGGAGCTTGGAGTTCCGTGCAGGACAGACCTTACCCCAAGACCATCCAGGCTGTCCTGGGCTGGAGCCCTGCTTCCCTCTGCCACTTTGTGGGTTCTGCAGTTCTAGAATTGGTTCAGAGCCATTTTTTATAGGTTTTTGGAGGGACTTGGTGGGGAGCTCACGCCAGTTACTGTTTTCCAGTCGCCATCTTGGCTCCGCCTCCCCTCCCCCTCCAGTTATAGCATTTTAAAACAACTGCATTGCATTTAACCAAATAATGGCTGACTCTTTCCTCTCTTGCCAACACTTCCTCCACAGGCTCTTCCTCAGCAACCACTCACACCAGAGACCATTCCCCGAAGCACTGGTTTTCCAAGTGCAGTTTGGGAGTCTCTGAGACCTTTTCACAGTGATATTTGAGATAAAAATAATTTTCATAATAATAATAAGCATTTAAATATTCCTCCCTTTTCCAACTGCACATCTGAGGCCAGATTTTTACCATATATTTCAACTGAAATAACATTGCAACAGACTGAATGCAGTAGCAGAGAGAAGAATCCAGTGGTTTCTATTAAGCTAGATGTTATACGGATTTGTATAAAATGTTATTTATGTTAATATATGATAGGTATATTATTGCTCTTTTAAAGTGAATTAAAAATATTTAGCAATTTTATCAATTTTAACTTCTAATATGGTTCTTAACAATTTTTAAGAGCGTAAAGAGACCTTCAATAATTTTTAAGAGTGTAAAGGGGTCCTGAGACCAAGAATTTTAAGAACCCTTTCCTAGAAGAACTTCCAGCCTGGGCCTCTCCAGCCTTTTGGTTTGTGATTGCTCTCTCAGAACACTATTTCATGAAAGTTTCATCACTTCCTCGTCTCTGGTCACCTCCTCCACAGCCTGACCCACCTCAGAGACCATGACCTGGAGGAACATCTCACCTATGTGGTTCTCTGGAGCAATGAAACATGATCAATTTAACTCTGCCATTGTTCCTGGATGGGGTGTGTCAATCTGTTCCCCTTTGGGATATAGAAGGAAAGAACCCTGAACTCTTGTTCAAAAGAGATAATATTTGTAAATTAATCACCATCTCTGTGACTTTCCAGACTAAAGTGGCCACCACTTCCCTATACGTGTTGTTTCCCCCTTTGAATGTAAACATCTTGAGAACAAGGGCCATCCTGATTTTTTGATTTTGTATTCATATACATGCTTCTTAGCACAATACTTGGGACAGAGTAAACATTTAATAAGGGCCTTTACATTCAAGCATTCATTTCATTCATTAATAAATTGTTTCATTGGATACAACCTTTTTTTTTTTGGAGAGGAAACTAACCTCAAAATCTGGTTTGCATTATGTGAACACCTTCTGAACAAAGATAGTCATTGGCACACTTACTGGATACATAGTTTACTTTTGCTGAAGAGATTTTGGGCTAGAAGATCATTTATTCTGGGGGTTCTTAACCTAGGAAGTTATGAACTTTAAAAAAAACATTTTGATGATTGTATTAATTCCAGGTATTTTATTTGATGAATTAAAAAACATTATTCTGAGAAGGGGTTCATAGGCTTTATCAGACTGTCAAAGGGTTCCATGACACCACCACCCTGCCCAAGTTCAATTCTTTCATTTTAGAGAAAAGGGAAAATAAGGTTCAGAGTGGGTAAGGAATTTGCTCAAGATACTCAGGTCTTCAAAGGATCATGGAACTTCAGAGCTGACTTCCAGTGACTTTTGACTATGAATCCTATGCTCATTCCATCACCTACTCGGTCTTCGTGGATGATGGCACTGTCTATATGGCACCAAATTTCAGCCTGGGAAAAAATGCAGCAATTTCTTATTAGCCAGATTTCTCTCTGTAGCATTCTACTGAAAAAATTTCCTCCTAAGTTTAGAAGCAATTCTGAAATAGCAAAGAACAGAAGAGGAACTTGAAACATTTAAAATTATGTAATCTTAGGTGGCATTTCTGTATCCTCATTTTTGCAAGTGAGTAAATTTGTTTTTAATAAGGATACTGGATTTGAAATCAAAGAACATTGATTCAAACCCCATCTTGAACCCTCACTACCTTTATTACTGTAGGCAGCTCATTCAAGTTTTCTGGGACTCTGTTTCCTCTTCTGGACTGGATGATTTCTAAGGTCTCTTCTAATTCTGAATCTATGAAGTAATCTCAGTGGGGTGGGAAGAGGAAGGGGGAGGACAAGATATAAGGGGGGATATAGAAGGAAGGAACCCTAAATTCTTATTCAGATGAGATATTTGTAAGTCACTTAGCACAGTGCCTGGTATGTAGTAGGCACTTAATAAATGCTTATATACCTCTCTCTTGTGGTTTAAAAAAAGTTTTGTGGTTGTCTTTTGTTTTTCTCATCAGTCATTTCCTGATGTAATCCTCTTACCATCAAACCATTCTTTGTAAAACAAAACACAACAAACAAAACCCCAACCAATTAGGCAAAAATGATTTTGCCTGATAGCATATGCTACACTAGATACCTGTAGTCCTTTGCCTCTCCATTAAGAGGAGTGAAGCAGGCTTTATCATTTCTTCTCTGGGACTGAAATTGGTACTTGAATTTAGTCTGGATTCAGCTTTGTTCACATTCTTTTGTCACTGTGAATATTGTTCTCTTGTGAACTCTAAGTTTAAGGATGGTCTAAAGAGAGTAAGGGGCTAAAGGCATGATTAGAATGGAGGATACCAAGTTTTAGATGAACATATCCACAAATTGCTTAAAAGAGAGTCAGCCTGGCATAGTAGAGACAGCATTGGCTCTGGAGTCACAGACATTTGATTTCAAATCCATTTAGTTGAGTCATCCTGGGAAAGATACTTAACCTATCTTTTCATCAGTTGCCTTGTCTATAAAATGAGGATGCCAATATTTTTAGAATTTACTACGACTGGATTAAATGGATGAATTTGCATATTTTCTATCATTTTTCTTGTGCTAGAGTTTATCTATAGACCCTGGATTCAGCTAATGAATAGCAGCATCCATTTATTAGGCTAGCATGCCTTTTTCTCTAAGCCAAACATTTTGGATTTTAATTGAAAGGATGAGCAATATGAATAAAAGGGATTTGCAAAAGAAGTTAACTTACTCTCATCTAATCGGCATGAACTTACTTTTTCATCATGCACAATTGCATATTGGATCTCTTTCTTAGACGTTGTCATGGTAGTCTGTTTCCTCATGAAAGGGCAGTAGGCACGCTATAAAGAAAGTGACCTCAAGGTACCAGATAGAATAATGGAGGAGATGCCATTGAACATAAATAAATATAAAATAGTAGAATATATAAATATAAATAATATAATAAATAACAAAAAAATAATATGTGCAAAGCACTTTGCAAACCTCAAAGTATTATATAAAAGTAATTTATTATTATTATTATTATTATTAAAGGCTTAGATAAAGAAAAGCATGAGATGAATATCTCTCCAAGGAGAATAGTTACGGTATGTGTAACCTTAGAAAACTTAGTTCCCAACACTAGAACAGAACATTGTTTAGCCCTGGGCATGCTATTCCATGAGACTTTAAAGTTATGATTAACTTGACCAGTAAACAATGAGCTTGGGAGTAACAGAATCAGAAAGCATAATTTCTGAGCTTTGAATAGTTATGACTATTGCTAAATCTTGAACAATTTAAAAAGAGATAATTGGAACCACAGAGTGAAGGAATCATCAATGAAAAGATAATTGTATTTGAGTCTGAATCAGATCTCTAGAGGCTTCCAAATATCTCTTTTCCTACATTTAACATGAAATAAAAGGAACAATGCTTAGCATATAGTTAATTGCTTCCTGCTTTTTGAATTTAATTTATTTTTTGATCAGTGCAATGTTCAGCCCTGATCAGACCTCATATAGAATATTGTGTTCATATCCCATTTCAGGAAGGAAAGCATTCAGAAGAAGGCAGCCAAGATGGGTCCTGATTTCATGTTATGTGAGGATCAGCTAAAGAAACCAGGGATGTTTATCCTGGAGAAGAGAAGGCTAATGGGAGACATGATACTTGTCTTCAAGTATCTGAAGGGGCTGTTGTGTGGAAAAAGAATTCAATTTGGTCAGTCTCACTCCTTAGAATGAATGAACGAGGAATAGAATTGGGAGGTTGCAAAAAGGGAAATTTAGACTTGATGTCAAGAAAACTTCCCAGGAATTATAGCTTTCCAAAACCAAAGCGGGCTACATCTGGTGGTGGAGGTCTTCTAGCAAAGGCTGGGTGACCCCTTGTCAGGTATATTATAGAGACAATTGTCTTTCAGGTCTAGCAGGATATTGAGCTCCCTTCCAACTTTGAAATTCCAATGGTTTTGTGACCAAGTTTGCTATGACACTGTTCCCTCATTTTATGAATAAATGAAGTTCTGAGAGCAGGCTCAGCCATTACTTATGGGCAGCACTGAGACTATCTTCAAGAAAAAGCTTCACATTTTCCATATGAAGTGTGCCCTCCACTGCTGGCCTAATTGAACCCAATGAATGATTCAATAAGAGATGTACATGTATCCTGGAGTCTGGCAGGATCAATCGAAAGCAATTTAGTTTTCTCAACATTAAGCTTCAAAAAATTAAAAGTCAACCAGGCTTGAACCTCTGACGGACAGGTAATAAACCGTGATAACACTGAGGTAGAAACCATGCGACCAGACACACTGGTCTTGGCTGCATCCATAGAAATACAAAAATCAAACCCCACTGTTTGAACCCAAACCTGCTGAGGGTCAGGGTTATAGATTTTGCACAAAAGAAGTAGGGAGAGAAGAGGGGAAAGGGGCAGAAATCCTGATGGAGCTGAGAGTCTAAAGGTGCAAGGCTGAGCGGCCCAACGGGATAGATAGAATAGAAATCTTGGGAGGAGATTCAAGCCAGCACAGAATGAAATTACCTGAGTTGAAAATGGTCTGCAATTTACCTTCTCCAAGGGTACACAATCTCTGGTTACTAAAAAGGCATCTACCTTTTAGGAGAGTTGGGTAGCTAATGAATATTTCTCACCATGCAGTGACTTTACCAATACCAGTGATGTGACTTGGATTGTAATTCTCATGGCCTTCCTTTCCCTCATTCTACTATTAGGATTTTTATTAATGGTTTCTAATCCACCAAGTTAATGTTGGGTAGGATAACTCTTCAAAGCACCGATTTCTTTCTAATGAAGCCTGAAGGCTCTTGAAAGTGAAATAATGAAATAAGGAGAAGATACAAGCAATTCCAATTGGCTACTGTCTTTATTAAGCATAGGATTTGGTGTAGGGATGTTGATATGGTCACATACTAGCAATTATTTGTACAAACCCACTCAAATATACCAAGGCTTCTAGGTATTTCTAAATGCTTCTTGAGAAGCCATCCTTGTTGGTTTTTAATGAGCATGAAGCTAAAACACAGAGAAGGCAGGTCACCTCCAAAATGAATATTTTTCAAAATAGTACACACAGATTAGTTAACTACTTAATGTAATAGAAAGAATTATGGCTTTGGAGTCAGGAGACCTGGGTTCTACTGCTTAGTGTTTGGGTAACCTTGGGCAGATCACGTTACCTCTTTGCCCCTCCTCCTTGTCTGTATCTAGCAGATCACTCTTCAGGATTGCTTCCTCACTGGACTCAGATATTTTTACTTCCTGGGCCTGGTTGTCTCTACTACTCACTTGGGTTGCTGAAGGGACCTCTGATCATTCTTTCAGCCTTGAGAAGGTCACTAGATTATAATCTGGTCTGCTCTGTCTGCAGATACTCATTCATCAAAGATTGGGAAAGAAACAGAAAACAGAAATGTAGACACCAGGTAGCATGTACAGAGGGACACATGGTGTCAGGGTGAGAGAAAGAGAAGCCTACGCCTCCTCTACTTGGGAGCTTCTCAAGAGTAGGGACTATTTTTTGCCTTTCTTTGTAACCCTAGAGCTTAGCACAGTACCTGGCAAGTAGTAGATTCTTAGTAGATGTTTATTGACTAACTTACAGCTCATAGCACTCCTCCCGATTCAAAATCCTTCAGGGAAGAAAGTTAGAGACTTTCTACTGGTGGCTTTTCTATGTACCCTCATTTTTGGCTCATGAGCCAACTAAAGTCTTTTCATTGCTGTACAGCGTGCCAACAGGAAGAGGATGCTTGAATAGGTTCTGAAGTTAGGGTGGAAAGGGAGGACCTCTCTGCTATGAACACCTGGAAGTAGGTCCACCAGGCCTTCACATGTTGGATTGAGACCAGGGAAAAATAGAGTGCAGGATCTAAGGACTGAGCCCTCATTGGCTAGGCCCTTATGACATATAAAAAGAAGTGGTTGAAATTGGTGGGCACAAATGCCCCTTCCAGCTCTAACTCTCTGCCTCTGCTCAAGGGTTCTCGATGACACCCACTAGGGTCATGAAAATTTACTCACTTGGTCAAATCAGGAATAATTCCCAGTGTTAAGGATGTTTCTCTCCTTGTTTGCTAGAGTGAGAAATCACATTACATCAAGACTCAGCATGTTCCCTATCAAGCAGTGTTTCTTTGGGCCTTAAATAGTAGCAGTGTGGAAGGACACTGATTTCTACATAGGCTAAACATAGGACAAGGATTTAGGGGACATTCATTTCATAATCTGGCTCTGCTTGTCCTCTCTTAGGACCCAGCTTGTTACTTCTGGGCTTTAGGTTTCACCTCCAGATTTAGATATATTAATGGAGACCTCTCTCACAGAGTGTCTGGGAGTGAAAGGGAGAGCCCCAAAGAGCCTTGAACTGTCCTAGAAAAAAAAAAACAGCTCAAATTTAATTAGCCTTGCAAGTTTTCACTTAGAGGAGGGAAATTTGTTTCCTAATATGTTAATCAGGACCAATCCTAATTGTTATGATTACTCAGAATTCCTCCTTTTAGTATTCTCTTCATTTACTTTATTATATTTGTAGGGAGTTGATCAGGGGTGTGTAGGACCTTGTGGAAAAGTAGGATCCACTAGATAGAGGGTAGAATTATATTGATTACTTATGGGTTATTGTGTATTCCCTTATGTAGTGTCTGTATGTGTTTATGGGTCCCTGTGAATCCTTTGTGTCTTCTACATTTTCTCTATGTGAAATAAAGGATGTCTTGTGTATTTGTTACCTTGAATACTTGTAGGGGATCATGTTATTCACACATATGGAAACCTAGACATGGACCATACAGAGCTAAATTCAGGCACTTTTTTCAGAGATAGTAAAATCTTTGGCTTCATCAATAATGAACTAAGAGAGAATTTTTTTGGGAGGGTGGCAGTGAGGGTAACATACAGGATCGAACCCAGACCATAGACTACATAGTAAATTGTGGATACAGTCTTTCTTGCTCTGCTTATTCATTCCACATCAGTTTATATATTTCTTCTTACATTTCCTCTTATTCATAATTTCTTAGTTCACAATAATATTCCATTAATTCATATACTATGTTTTGTTCATCCTTTCCACAACAGTTGGGAACTCACTTCATTTTAAGTTCTTTGCTACCTTAAAAAGTACTGCTACGACTATTTTGTCGATCATGGTCCTTATTGCTTTGTCTTTGAAGGGGGATTGGAGGGGGAGGACCTTGGGATATAGACCTGGTAGTAGGATTTCTGGGTCAAAAGGAATGAACAGTTTAATAACATTTCTGCCTGAGTCTATTTCATCTCAGCGAATAGCCTAGCACTGAATCAATGCTTGCAGTAGTGTAAAGGTAGGGAAGGGGAAGTGGTTTTTGAATGTTGTACTAAACTTAGACTCATCAGGCACTCAATGCAGGGAAATGGTTGTATAGAATTTAAGCCCAAATATCCCATATTTTTAAAGGTAGAAATTCACCTATCCAGAATTTAATGGTGCAAAGGCATTGTCAACACACACACATATCGCAACTCATTTTCATATATTATTATATGAGCCAAGAGAAGGAAGGAAGGAGAGAAAGAAAGAAGGAAGAAAAGAAGGAAGGAAACAAGCATTTATTAAATATTTACTATGTACCAGGAACTTTGCTAAGCACTTTACCAATATTATCTCATTTGATTCTCACAACAACCTTGTGAGGGGATGTGCTATAATTAGCCCCATTTTACAGTTGAAGAAAGTGAGGCAGGCAGAAGTTAAGTGATTTTTCCGAAGATCACACAGCTAGTAAGTGTCTGGGATGGAATTTTAACTCAGTTCTTCCTTACTCCGGGCCTAATACTCTATCCACTGCATCACCAGGCTACCTTATGGATATAACCTAATCAGAATGAGATATGGTAGCTTATGCTCCTGAGTATATGGGAGTCAAAACAGAGGGTTGGGAGCATTTTAGTCAGTGAAAATGCAGAGACAGGAGATGGAGTGTCATGTGGGAGAAACAACAAAGGGGCTAGAGTTGCTGGATGGTAGAATATGTAGATGGAAGTAAAATTTATGAAGACTGGAAAGGTAGGAAGGGACCAGGTTGTCACTGAGGCAGGAAGGCCTAGGTTCAAATCTTGTCTCAGACACATTTGTTGTATGATGGTGAGCAAGTCAATTGTAACTTCTCTGTGCCTCAGTTTCCTCATCTGTAAAATGGTTAGACCCAAAGGTCTTTAAGATTCTTTACAGCTGCAAATCTATGATCTTGTAACCCATTTTCCCTCCAGTCAGGACTTGGTCTGTCTTAACTGGGTTTTTTGTCTAATTAGCCTGCACGCATTGACTCTATCATAGGTGGACTAGATGCTGCGCCTAAATCAAATAGAGTCCCGTGTCTCTGACCTAACTTAGTGCCCCAGAAATAAGAGGAAAATTTGGTTCAGATTATTGGATGCTGTATCAAATAATACTGGACCCCCCAGGATGGACCCTAAAGCAACCCCCCAAATCTCATATCTTGTGAGGCAACTTCAGCAAAATTTGCTCTAAGGTCTCACATTAAAAGACTCTGCCTGTGCTCTCTGAGATTTATTGTGAATTGGTCTTGCTTCACTCCTCTAAACTTGCCTTTACCCTGTGATCAGTCTATCTTTTCTTCCTATCATACAATTCTTCTATCATACTATTTTTCTTCCAACCTTCTTATGAGCTCCACATAGCAGCCTGTTCCATCCAGCCTGCTCCAGTCTGCTCTTATGTCTCTATTGCCCTCTGTGTGATACTAAATTTTATCCAGATAACAACACGCATTTTGGATGGACAATTTATAAAATGTAAGTTCTTAATTTTTGGTCCCTGAACTTTTAAAAAATAATTTTGGCAACTTTATTCCAATATTATTGACTTCTTTTTATAATCTCATGTATTTTATTTTGTGTATTTGAAAATATTATTTTGTGATAGAGTCTCCCTATCTCCCCCAGGCTAGAAGTGCAGCAGCCACTCATGGGCTCAATTCCATGACTAATCAGCATAGAAGCTTTGACACACTTTGTTTCTGAACTGAGTCAGTGAACCTTTCCTAGGCAGCCTGGTGGCCCCTTGCTTATAGTAATTCCCAGTATTGATAACATACTTCATATAGATACCACTGAGATTTAACCTTCACTGCATCTCAGAACCCCTAAGCACAAGTGAACCACCAGCCTCCACCTCCCCAGGAACAGAGATTACAGGTATGCTTCAACACACCCAGCTAAAACCATTCCTAAAACCAAGGAGTCCATAGACTTTACCAGACTGACAAAGAGATCTGTGACTACCTAAAATATTAAGGACTATTGTATAGAGCTTGTCAATAAATGTTTATGTATGAGATAGATAGTACAGATGGATAGAGCTGACCAGGCTGAGAAGAACGAGCTGGACTTCCTTGGCTAATTGCAAAGCTCCTTTAATGACTCTAAACTTCCCAAGGAAACAAAAGCCCATCTTTTCTTACTACCAACACTCCATCAGTATATCTGTATGCCAGTGAGACATGAAAGACAATAGTTTCTGAAGAATTAAAAATGAATTTCATTCCGAGGGCAATGGAGAGGTCCACCGTGCATCTGAGCAGACTGTAACACCATAAGCTATTAGGGTTGAATGTTCTTACCTCCTGCTGTGTCCCCCAGAAATAATTATGGATAAGTTGTTTCCATTTGCCTTTGATGCTCAATTTTCTGCAGGCATGAAGAATAGCTCTTCTCCTTTTATGGAAACATGAACCTTCCTGGATTATCCCTTTCAAATGATTTTGATCCTGTATCTGGGAGCTGCCAAGTTCCCCAAGTCAAAACTATCATTACACATTTACTTTCGGACAGGGGATTCTTGGATCTTCCCTCCTGACCCAAAGATGATGCCAAGTTGGTTGGAGAATGGAAGTTTCGTTTATTTGTCCTTGGTAATTATCTCTATCGCTGCCCATAATCTGCCCAACATCCTGTGATTAAAGACACTTGGCACATGTTTAAAGCTCGGGAGAAAAGTTAACCAACCATGAAATATCACCCTTGGATTATAGAGAGATGGTGCTGGTGAGGCCATAGGTTTGGATTTTTTCAGGGAGGAAGCGTGTCTGTTGACCTTCACTAATAACGCTAACATTAAGTCCTGTTGTCTCAAAAAAAAGCATCCCTCAAAAAAAAATTCCGATGCGTTTAAGGCATTGCCTTACTGCAGGAAAAAGTAAGATGTCTGAGAATCATAGAAATTCAGAATAAGAGGGGTCTCGAAGAGCATCTAGTCCAATAAATACTGAATAGGAATTCTCTACCACGTATCCAGCAAGTGGTCATCAAAACTTTGCTTGAAATTTCCAGGGCTAGATGATCACTACCTTCTAAGACAATCCATCTCACTTTTAGACACCTCTCCAAATTAAGAAGTCATTCTTTATATTGGGTCAGATACATCTTTCAGTAACTTCTGCCTATTGTTCCTAAAATCCCCAGAAAAAAAGCAAAGTATCCCTAATCCCTCTTCCATGGCATAGACCTTCACATCCTTAAAGGTGACCACTATTCTTGTCTCTGTCCCCAACTCTTCTTCTTCATCCATATTGGATATATGTTGCTAAGGATACAATGAAATGTTTGTCTGGATTATAGCACCGATTCCCAAAATCTTTTCATATTACAATGCAATTCTGTCTGGTTTTTTTTTTTTGACTATATGCGCCATGGAAAAGCATTGGATTTGAATTCTGGTTCTGTCCTTACTGCTTATAATGACCTTGGACAAGATTGGGCCTCAGGTTCCTCATCTGCAAAATGAGGAGGTTGGACAAGAAGAGTCCTTCTTCCCTTCTTTCAATAAATTTATTTATGAAATTCTTCCTTTATTAAATTTATTTATTTAATTTTTCAACTTCTTACTCTGTAGCAGATATTGTGCTAAGGTCTCTCCCAGCTTTGACATTTTATGTCCCATAGTCTAAGGTGCCTTCCAATTATGTTTTTAGTTCTCTTTCTGTGTTCTATGTTCTAAGCTCCCTTTTATCTCTAGTGTTCTGGGACTTTTAAAACCCCAGCACTTTGGTAAATATTGCTAGTTGATATGTGATAAATATAAACAGAATTGTAGAATCTTATTGTTGGAAAAGATCTTGAAGACACCATCAAGGAGGTCAAAAGTCCCATTAAGTAGTGAAGACTAGAACACATGAAACAAGTAGAGACCAATAAGTGACAGGACATAATTAAGTATCCAACTGTGTGGTACAGAAAAATGCCCCTGGAGCTCAGAGAAGGGAAAATAACTCAGTGTTGCTTCCCTCTCTGTGGGACTATTTGATTTCCAATGTAAATAATTCAACATGAGACTACATCTTCTGAAACCCCCTGACCAGGCACATTCTATGCTCAGTGACATCTGTTTCTATAGCTGGGTTAGGTTGCATCTATAGGATGCCCAAATAAGCCACTGAAAAGTGAAAAATCCAACTGATAGTTGATGATAATAGCTAACATTTATATGGTGCTTAAAGCTTTGCAAAATACTATATATATATATTATGTTATAGTATAGCACATGGTAGTGTATCATATTGACAGGTTGCTGATGGCAAACTGGTTTCTATATTTGGAAAGGAAAAATGCTTACTTCATTAGTCTTTAAAAAAGAATCTCAATTCACTGATGACTTTCTGTTCTCCATGTCTAGAATATACTCCTTTGTTTCTACCTTTCAGAATTCTTCTCATCCTTCAAGACTCAGCTCAAAGACCATTTCTTCCACGAAGCCTCTCCTGAATGCCCTGTCAAAGTCTTTTGTTCTTCCTCAAATTTTTCTAGAGCCATTTGGATTTCTCTTTTGCCTTCATCAACCCAATTTGTATTCCACACACAGAATGTGAATTAAATGGAATGTAAACTCCTTGAAGTCAGGGACTGTTTTGCTTTTATCTTTAGATTCCTAGCACATATTAGGTACTTAATAAATATTTGTTCAATTGATTATTTTAATAGAGTTGCACTATCTTTTACTTGTATTTTATCTTCTCAATTCTTTTGAAATCTTAAATTAACTTTGGTCAATTAATTGAATTGATTTTAATTAATGTTAATATCACGCAATAAGCATTTATTAAATGCCTACTATATTTTAGGCATGATTCTAGGTGCCTGGATACAAAGACAAATATTCAATGGTCTCTGCTCCCAAGAGGTTTTATATTGTCAGAAGAGACAGCATATACTTTTATAAGTATATACAACATATATACACAAATGAATACGAGGTCATTTGGTGGGGTAGAGCACTAATTGTAGAGGCATTCAGAAAAATTTCTTGTAGTAGGAGGTGCTACAGGAAATTCAGAGGCAGGAGCTAGGAGAGATTTCATTCTAGGCATGAGGCTGATACAAAAGCATGTTGGTAGGAGATGGAGTATCTTGTATGAAGGATTGCAAGAAGGCCAGTCTGGCTGGACTATTGAAAGTAAGAAAGGAAGTAATTTAGAATGGGTGTAGCATCCATTTCAGGGCTACTTCCCCTATTCCCACTCATAGTGGGTACCAGAAGGTAGCTAGGGATTCTAGTGGAAAGCCTAAGATGCTGAGTTTCTAACACCATCACTCAAAAGCCCCCAACAGTTTGGCAACAATTAGTACACCATTAATTAAGGTCACTTATTGATGTGATAGCATTAGAAACTTTTTTTGTTGTTGTTTAGTTGTTTCAGTTGTATCTGACTCTCTGTGATTCCATTTCTTGGCAAAGATCCTAGAGTCGTTTGCCATTTCCTTCTCCAGCTCATTTTACAGATGAGGAACTGAGGCAAACGGGGTTAATTGACTTAAGCCAGGGTCACACAAATAGTAAGTATTAAGTGTTTGAGGTCAGATTTGAACTTAAGAAGATGAGTCTTCTTGATTCCAAGCCCAAGCCTATCCACTGCACCAAGTAACTAGAAAATGTTATTTACAAAGATCTTGGACCCTCTTCTCTTCTCCCTCTATCCTACTCATTTAGTGACCTTATTAGCTGTCATAGAATTAATTGCCAACTCTACACTAATAATTATCAAATTTACCTCCTTACTGACCTACAGTCTCATATCTTCACCTGCTTTTTATTTTTACAAGTAAATGTATTATTTATTTGTTTTTAACATTCCTTTAAAAAAATTAAGCTCTGAATTCTCCCTTTCCAGTTCCTTCCCCATTCATTGTGAAGGCAAGTAATATAATATCAAATATACATGCAAAATTATGCAGAACATATCTTCATATTAGCCATGTTGCAAAAAAGCAAGAAAAATAAAGGGAAAAAATTATACTCCAATCTGCGTTCAGAGTTCATTAGTTCTCTCTGAGGTGGATAGCAGTTTTAACCATGAATCATTTGGAATTGTCTTGGATCAGTGTATTGATCAGAGCAGCTAAATCTTTCACAGTTGATTATTATTAAAATATTGCTATTATGTGTGCAATGTTTTCCTGGTTCTGCTCACTTCACTTAGCATCAGTTCATACAAGTCTTCCCTGGTTTTTCTGAAACCGTCCTAGTCATCTTTTCTTATAGCTCAATAGTATCACAATCATATACTGCAACTTGTTCAGCCGTTCTCCAGTTGATGGACAACCCCTCAATTTCCAATTCTTTGCCACTGTAGAAAGCTGCCATAAATATTTTTGTACATATAGATGCTTTTCTTTTTTCTGTGATCTCTTTGGGATACAGACCTAGCAGTGGTATTGCTGGGTCAAAGGGTATAGATGGCTTTATAGTCCTTTGGGCATAGTTCTGAATTTCCACTGCCTTTTAGATATCTCAAACTAGATATCCATTAGTCATCTTAAACTCAACGTGTCCAAATCTCATCTCATTATCTTTCCCGCTAAGTCTTCCACCTTAACTTCCCTATTACTATTGAGAGCAATATAATTTTCCAGTTTCTCAGGCTCAGAACCTAGGTACATTGTACACATAACAGAAATATTTTAATATTGGTTTAATATTGGTTCTCATCATCTCTCACCCCATACTCTACTCCCACGCCCCACCCCCACCCCCACCCCATATCCAAGCTGTTCCCAAAACCCATCAATTTCACCTTTCCAACATCTCTTGAATATGCCCCTTCTCTCTTTTGACACTGCCACCACCCTGGTGCAAGCTTTCACCATCTCACACCTGGACTATGGAAATAGCTTCTGGGGCACAGGGGCAGGGGGAGTGTCTTGCCTCCCTCAAATCTCTTCTTACTACAATCCATCCTCCAGCCACTAAAGTGATTTTCCTATAGTGCAGGTTTGCCCAAGTCACCCCCAGCCCTACTCAATAAATCCTAGTGGCTCTTATTGTCTCCAGGATCAAATATAAAATGCTCTGTTTGGCATTCAAAGTCCTTTATAGCTTAGGCCAACCTTCCTCCACCTTTCCAGTCTTCTTATACCTTACTCATTGCCATGTACTCTTCAATCCAGTGACACTGACTTCTTGGCTGTTATTGGAACAAGACACTTCATCTTCCAACTCCTAAACTTTTTTTCACTGACTGTCCCAATTAAAATCTCACTTTTTACAAAAATCCTTTTTTGCCCCGCCTTAATTCTAGTGCTTTCTTCTTTTAGTTATTTCACATTTACCTTGTATATAGGTTGTTTTCTTCCCCATTAGACTGTGAGCTTCTTGAGGGCAGGGTCTATCTTTTGCCTCTTTTTGTATCCTCAATGCTTAGCACAGTGTCTGGCACATAGTAGGTGCTTAATAAACATTTGTTGACAGACTGACTAAATAAGGTTGTATAGCAGAATAGTTGTCAAAAAAACATTCTTCCTGGCCTGTGGGCACATACTCCCCTTGAACACACGAGCGATCTCAAATTTAGAGCACAATATATAGAGAATATGTGTGGATTCCTGGCCTTAGAAGTCCTTTTTCTATCTTTGTAGCATCCTCGTTAGGTTCTCTGAGGGATGAATGATGAAGTAGTCACTGCATGTTCAATTGGGCTTGCTCTTCAAGGGGCCCAGTATCTTAAATGAACAGAACCAATCTCCTATAGTTTCTCCAGATCTTGAAATACAAGGTTGCTGCCTAGCCATGTTCATCTCCTTTTTTAAAAAATAAGTTTATTTGTTTCCATTAATACATATTTATTTTTTCTCCCTCCCCTGTCCCCCAATTAGAAAAAAAGATCAAACTCTTGTAGTAAATGTTCCTAGTCAAACAAAGCAAATTCCCTCATTGAACATGTTAAAAATGTGTTTCTCATTCTGTGTCTTAGTAGATGGTATTCTTTATCAATGGTTCTCTGAAACTGTGGCTGGTCTTTCCCTGAACATGTCTATCTCAAGGTTTCTGCTTAGTCATTTCCTGATGCCTGTGGCTACTGGTAGACCCTGTTAATGACTTCGATCTGATGGGATCTTTGGGTGTCCTGAACTCACAGGGTTGTTGCCTGGACACACACACGTTGGAGTAGCCATTCCTTTAGCATCAGGAAAGAATGAACACAGAGAGAAAGCAGATGCATCATATGCTCACATGGCATCTGGGTGGGTGGTGTCCAGCTGTCCTTCTCTAACTGGGTAGCTCCAAGTAGCTCAAGGAAAGAGGCTGAGAGATGGGCAGGTCACACCTTTTATAATACATTTAGTTCCGGTTTACCTATTCCTAAGGCATCATCTCTTTAGACATCTTCATCTCTTCTTGTCTGTCTGCAGACAATTGAAAGACTTTTGGTCATCATGTGATAATATCCCATGAGTCACTCATGGCCAAAAACTGGCTCCGTAAAGTTTCCATGTGGTTGGATTAGAAGCAGGCAGAGTATGTACGTACACACAAGCATATATAAAACATATATACATATATGCATACACATATAAATACATATATACACACACACCTAAAGGACTGAACTCAGGTTGGCAATATTTGCACATCCTTCAAGGACTACCTCCTCCCCACCCCAAACTTCCCTCATCCTTTGACCAGTCCAACTGGGACTAGATTGTGCACATTTTTAAAAGCCCAACTGATAGTATATATTTTATCCTAAAATCAATGAGGTGTTTGAATTGGTTGAATAGGGGAGTGATATGTTAAGATCTGCACTTTGGGAAATTCACTTTGGCAACTGCGGAGGATGGATTGAAATTGGGAGAGACTTGAGGCAGGGAGTCCAATTAGGAGGCTGTTGCAATAGTCCAGGCAAGAGATGATGAGGACAAGAACTAGAATGATAGCCTCATAATTAGTAGGGTGCTCAATTTCACCTAACTAGCGGGGATACTATGGCAAGACCTTGGCCAAGATGTTAGAATCTTACACAAAATCTGCCCAGTATAGTCTATAAATATTTTTTAATCCTGTCCATTAATCTTGGCATAAACTGAAGACAAAATTAAGTGCCTGGAGGGCACGAAATATAAATATGTAACTATAATAGATTATATTACACATATGTCTTTTATATACCTCTATACTATACTTATAAACCTTATCTATTGACTTCTTTTCTCTTCATTAATGATGATAGCTATTAAAATAGCTCCATTTACACAGTGCTTTACAATTGACAAAGCACCTTCCTTACCACGACCTTATGAAGTGTCTACCAAAACTATCAGTGCTGCCATTTTACAAGTGAAGAAACTTGAGGTTCAGAGAGGCCAAAGGACTTGAGCTCACAGGACCCTGAATCAGGTTTTCTGACTCCAAGTTTGGTGATATTGACATTGTTTGATATTGGCTTTTTTCCTGAGAAACTCAGGTTAGGCGGCTGAAAACTTTTTTTTGTAAAGAAAACACTTCAAAATACTCCAAAATAGGCAGTTTAACTGGGCGGCAGTGCTTGATGAGGTCAGTCAGACCTCTTTCAGAGAACAGGTGGCTTCTGGTGAACATTCTAGAATCACAGGATTTAGAATTGGAGGAATCAGGTAGAAATCTATTGATTTGAAGTCATCTAGTTCAAATCTCTCATTTTGCAAAGGAGGAAACCAAGACTCAGAGAGGTGAGGCATGAGACTTGTCCAAGGTCATACAAGAAGGACTACATACAGTTTGAATATGAGGGTCCTCATATTGTGGTGAAATATTTTCATCGAGTTCCTTATTTAGCATATGACTATTAATCATTGATTTCATTTTATTTCACAGCCGATTTTTCTTTCTGGGTGAAGGAGTTTCTACAAATTTACCCACCCCCTGAGGTAATGCTGATGGTTCCAATATTTCCAAGACTCTGCCAGAATCCGAGGTGGTAACTGTAATTGTCTGCATTTAATCAAAATCTTCCCTAACACCACAAAAGCTGAAAAACAGGAAAACTCAGTGAGTGGAGAAAATGACACCTGCCTGGAAGAGGAGGGAAACATGGACTGAGTGCAAAAAAAGGTGGAGGAAGGCACATATATGGGTGTGGCTTGGTTATATAAGCACTATTGCCTATTGCAAGTGTTTGAATTGAATAGTGTACATTCAATCCGCATGGCCCTTCTCACCCCTGGGTGTTCTGGCTTCAAACCTGATTTTTGAGAACAATGTTAAGGGGGGAAACAGAGGGCAGGTGACAGCTGGTATCATGCACATAGAAATAGGACCCTCATTGTTACGACGGCCAGGGAGGCAGGGCTGCTGAGCTGGAGGGGCAGGAAGACAGCAGCTTTAGCTAGCAGCACTGACGCCAGCCTGTCTTCTCCTCCAAGGCCACCTCTATGCAACAGATTAAGCAGAGAGAGCTAGAAGCTTTAGCATGGTGTTCAGTCTGGCCTATTATACAGTGGTTGCAGCCCTATAGAAGGAAGAGCAAGGTAGCCAGGTAAAACTTCTTGGTATACAGCAATGCATTTCTGGTAGTGTTCCCCCGTGTTATATGTTTTGTATGCTGACCCCTATTAGCTGCGTGATATGGACAAATCACTTCACCTCTCTGGGGCTCAATTTTCTCATCTGTAAAGTGGGGATATTAATACTTATAATGTCTATCACTGATGGTTGTTGTGAGGTTCAAATGAGAACCAATGGATGGCCAAGCATTTATTAAGTGCTTATTATATGCCAGGCATTGTGTCAACATATGTGATGTCTGATAATATATGCAAAGTGCTTTGCAAATGTTAGAGCATTATATAAACGTCACTTGTTGTTATTAATAAAACTTTGAAAGCTTATGATGACGTCTTGTGCGTGGAGTTATGCTACAGGATATCAAGGTTAGAAATAGTTTCATCCTTGAGAAAATCTATGTTTTTTCTGATTTGATTGGATATGTCTGTGTTGAAGGTTTTGGACCTTCGCATAGATTGGTCAGATGAGGATTTTGGAAAAGAATCAATGAATGAGTTAATATAGTCTCATCTTACTGTTACATCATTTGGGAGTGGTCTAATTATAATAATGACTTGCATTTGTATAGTACTTCCTTTTGTTTCTATTATATCATTTATCCTCACAAAATCTCTGTGAGGTAGCTGGTAAAGGTATGATAGTCTTGCTGGGCAAAGTGGGGAAACTGAGGCTTAAAGAGGCTAAATGTCAATCTAAGGGATGGTGGGGATGGGAGTGGGGCATGAGGTGGCAGAATGAACACTGGATTTGGGAATGGAGTACTTGAATTCAGATTCTGGTCCTGTGGATAGCAAGTCATGAATTTGAGCGTCTCCATGCCTCCACTTCTTCATCTGTAAACGGAGGGCACTGACTAGATGATTTATTTGGGTTCTTCTAGCTGTAAAGACTAGAATATCCTCCTTGATTTGCCCAAGGGCACATAGCTCATATATGTCTAAGCTGTGGTTCAAAACCAAATGTTGAAATGAATAAGAATGAATGAAGTAGCATTGTGATAACAAGAACAATTTTGGAGTTCATGGAGAAATCTCGTGTATTGTATATAGCTATAAGCTACTTGAAGTCTTGGGCAAATAGTCTAGTGAATAGTTGGGTATAATTCTGAGTAACAAGTTCAAAAATAGTTTCATTCTTGAGAAAATCTATTTTTCCCCATTTTCTTGCGTTTATCTTTGTTGGGGGTTTAGGACTTTGATACACATAGATTTGTGGGATCTATTGTACCAAACCCTTGTTTTTCAGCTTAGAGGCTTTTGGATTCCATTTTTTGCCATCCCCCTACTCTGGTCTGGGTAGGACACCTGGGATTATGATGGAGAATATGTTGCCAAAACCAGTATTAGACTAATGTTTTAGAAGTATATTAAAACATGAGCTCAATTATGTATTTGCAATCACATCATTAGATTCTTAGTTAATAACCACTGCCAGATATTTGGTGATATCTGCCTACTTGGGTATGGGTTTGGAGATGGATGGTGAAGGACTATTCGGGAAAGGAGTGCTCTTCCTTCTGGCCCCCACCTATGGAATGTAGATGTTGACAGCCAGGATCAGCTACAACTTTTCTTCTCCTATTGGACGGTTCCTACACCCTGATTACTGTCCTTTACTGTACCACTGAAGAGAGTTCTTTTTTTGCATGTCTGTGGGGGAGGGTGGGAGGAAGTGAGTGATAGCACACATTTCAACAATTTTGTTGTCCCAGACAACAAAAATAGAACTTTGATTCATTTTTAGCCTAGGACAAAGGAATGGAAAATCCCAGATCCAGTTTAGTTTTGTCTTTTGGGAAGTCTATAAAAATTATTAGTAAATGAAGACCACAAGATTCTTTTTCACTTTTCGCTTAGGGCTCCCAGCTTGGAAAAAGATCAGTACTTTGGGGCATCAGTGTTCAAACTCTGGATGGCTTTTTTCTCTGTGGCAGTGCACTGTTGGTTCCCTTTCACAAATATGGAAATACAATTGCCTTAGATCAGTAGCAGTTAGATCTAATTTTACGTAGGCAGCAAAAGAAACTCAAAGTATTCAACCAGAAATTAGAAAGGTAACTTTACAGAACCATACCTGACAGTTTTGTGCCCATTTTCCAAAAGGAAAAGTCAGCAACCACCACCTCATTCTGATTGCTTGAAAATGGAGAGCTAAAACACATGGGGGTCTGGCAGTGGTCCTTTAGGCCATTGCTCCCTTCTTCTCAGCTCTCCAGTCTCTAGTTTCTTGCCCCAGCTACCACTCCATCATGTAATTTCTCGAAACCCAGATTTTTGCCATTGCTGCTGTCATTCTTGCTAAATCCTGGAAAGGTGGGGGTCCATCCCATAGCCCTACCCAGCTCAGATCTTTTGCAAATTTTAATCTCTACCAGGGTGAAAAGATAAACTCTGTCCCAGACTGTATTTCCCTTAAACATACAAAGCTCTGAGCAGTTTTACCTGTTGATGGGGACTGTATCAAAAGCTAGTTGCAAGAGAGTACAATATTGTATTAAATTAATATTTATTAAATACATTAGATTTATTAAATTAACATTTTATTCTGAATTGGAGATTAATAAAACCCCCCCAAACAACCCACCATTCCTCCCTTCTTCCTTCAACTTCCAAGCTGAAATTCTGGTTAAAAATGATTTAGAGCTTCTAGGCACATTCAGAATAGGAGGGCCCTAGTGGACCTTTTGAGCGTGACATCAGATCCCTCAGTGGGAAGAATTCCCATATCAGATTACACCATTGGATATGATTACCAGTTTTTGTTGTCCACTGTAATTTGTTATACTCATAGGGCTGATTCATTTCCTGCCTTAAGCTCTTTTCTTTCCCTTCAGTGTGTGTTTCTCTGATGGATACTACAAATGGATAATAAACTTGGCCCAGGGACCCGGAGGAGGAGAGCAGGCTGAATTGCCTTTGGGAAACTACCCGGATCTTTTAGTGACCTTAAATTTCTCTCTGAAACAGAAGCTCTCCTTAAGTCCAAGCACGATATGGCAAAAGATATTTGTGAGACAGGGAACACCATGGTCTCTAAAGAAATGCAGTTGACTGCTCAAAAGGGAACAGAGGCTCATGGCAGGTTTGAACAGTCTGTGATACATGATAAATGAAGAATTACAAGGAAAAGGGGTGTAAGATATATCAACAAATAAATGTATGATGAAAAAGAGAAGTTTATTGTTTGCCACAACTGAGGGGTAACCAGTGAATACCTGCGTGCTTCATTGATAGCCTCACAAGGAATTCCAAGAGAACTTGAAGACCCCTAGCCTGTTAGGTATGTGACCTCCCTATGGTTAACTTAGAGGATGTGGATGCAAGTTATTTGGGATGGGCAGGTATAGATAGGTTTTGATCTGCACTGTAGTAGAAAATACCCTCAGTGCTGAAATCATGGATCCATTGGAATGCTGGAGTAAATTTGCTATACATTTCTTTTTTTAATTTTTTAAAATTTAATTTCTTTAATATATTTAGTTTTCAGCATTGATTTTCACAACAGTTTGAATTATGGATTTTCTCCCCATTTCTACCCTCCCGCCCACTCCAAGATGGCGTATATTCTGGTTGCCCCATTCCCCACTCAGCATCTTCTTCCTCCTTCTTTCCTGTGGGTAAGATACCCAGTTGAGTGTGCATGGTATTCCCTCCTCAGGCCAAATCTGATGAGAGCAAGATTTACTCATTCTTCCTCACCTGCCCCCTCTTCCCTTCCTACAGAACCACTTTTTCTTGCCACTTTTATGTGAGATAATTTATCCCATTCTATCTCTCCCTTTCCAAAAGACCAATGAAGAAAATACTACCTTAAAAATTAGATTGGAGCAAGTGGAAGCTAGTGACTTGATGAGAAATCAAGATATTATCAAACAGAACTGAAGGAATGAAAAAATGGAAGACATTGTGAAATATCTCATTGGAAAAACCACTGACCTGGAAAATAGATCCAGGAGACAGAATTTAAAAATTATTGGACTACCTGAAAGCCATGATCAAAAAAAGAGCCTAGATACCATCTTCCAAGAAATTATCAAGGAGAACTGCCCTGATGTTCTAGAACCAGAGGGTAAAATAGAAATTAACAATAGGCTCTATATAAATGTTACAAAACAACCATGTTCCTTCTATGAGCAAGAAATACAAATATCATGATAAAAATCAACAGTATAAATAAATAGAAGCCTGTGAATTATAAAATATTCAGTTATTGAACTCAGATGATGATTCTCTGTATTCAAAGCCTCTTGCAATATAAGAAGTGCTACTTATATTCTTTTAAAATCATTCAGTTAACACATATGATTTTCAGTTAATATGGAAACAATTCTTTCTAATGATAGCTTAACTTTAGGAAACATCCAGTTATCTGAAGAACTGAAAGTCTATTTTTTTTCTTGGAGATAACAATGATTAAGCTGATCATGGTCATAGAAGGGCCTGTGTTCTTCACTTAGGCTTTTGCAGATGAAAAATGTTGGAGCCTGAATTGAGGAAAGAACAGAGATAATGATGCTGAGGAGTTTAATGTTGTAACCTGAAAAGCAATTTCTATTTATGTTAGGGAAATCAGATTGTGGGGGAAATGAAATAAGTGATAGCAATCATAACAACAGGCAGAGTTTATATGGTGTTTTAAGCTTTTCCTAGCGCTTTATGGATATTAGCTCATTTTATCCTCACAACTTGGGAGGTAGATCTTATTATTAATGCCATTTTGCAGATGAGGAAACTGAGGCAAATAGGATTAAGAGACTTGGTCAGGGCCACATGGTTAGTAAGTGTCTGAGGTTGGATTTGAATTCAGGTAGATGGTGCAGTGAATAGAGTGCTGGCCCTAGAGTCAGGAGGACCTGAGTTCAAATCTGGCCTTAGACACTTACTAGCTGTGTGACCCTGGGTAAGTCACTTAACCCGTGTTTGCCCCAGTTCCTCATCTGCTGCAAAATGATCTGGAGAAGGAAATGGCAAACCACTCAAGGAGATTTGCCAAGAAAACCACAAATGAGGCTACAGTTGACTCAACAACAACAATAACTTCCTGACTCCAGGTCCAGAGCTCTTTCTGACTTGTCATTTAGCTGCCATGGGTACAGGCTAAGCAAGAAGATCATGGTAATTACCAGGTACTATCAAGGTTAGATTGAGAAAACCTGATTAGCGTCTCACCTCCACCCCTATGGGCATGACGAGATGCAAGGTTAAGGTCAGGTGCTGTCATGCTACTCTCTTGGCTTAAGCTATGGGGTCATATAAGGAACTATTTGTGCTGAGTTAAATCAAAAGAAATACCATTTTGTAGCAGATGAAATCTCACTTTAATTTTAGAAAAATCAACATTTCAAGTCATGCAAAAGGTGGATTTAAGTTGGTGATAACGCATTATGAATCTAACCAGTAGGTGGCATTGATAGCCACTATCACGATCCTGTACCACAAGGCAGCTCTGTTGCTGAGAATCCTAAACTGAGAATCCTGCTAGGTATTGTATTTCCACCCTGAGGTACAAAAGTACTGAAGAGGTTCCAGACTTTCGTTGCTTCTCAGAAAGTAGATGATGTTTCTGTTGGATTTTCACAGCAGTGTGTTTGTAAACGTTTAACAATCAGCTTTGTTTTTTAAAAGTACAAGTAACACGCTCTTAAGTTTTGTCTGCATTATTATCATTTTCTTAAATACAGATAATCAACTAAACAATAACTCAAGCTCTGACTTGCAGTGTTTGTCAGTTTTCAATGTGTAAATGCTCACGATGAGTATTTAACAACTGAGTCACCTGAGCTGATTCCAGCTAACTGAAGCACTTCCCTGGATTTGCATTTGCTTCTCTCTCTGTGCGGGCATCTATGATGCATTTTGTAGGTGCTATGAAGCATTGTAGGTTTGCATAATCTAGACCCTCATCTCTTATCTGTACTCCATGGAGACCTAATCATATAACTTCAGCTCAATAGAAATGACCTCTATCGAAACAGACAGGATGTTTAAATGTTATATGTAGCATTTACTTTTAGCACAGTAGCAATAGAAACAGAAGACGCAGAGGGGCTGCCATGTGTATAGATGGGGGAAGTATCTACATTGATGAGATCACAGATATATCATAGTATCAAAGAAGTGTATATAGAAGGTCTATAAGATGATATGGGGTCACACAGCTAATACAGAAAGCTGGGAGCCATACATCCTGGTTTCCACTATCTCATTCCCTTCCTCCACCATGATCCCATGGCTTCTTTGGTTCTTTTCGCTGATCTTCACCATACTTTCATAAAGTAGCTAATGCAGTTGCATTTCATATATTCAGATTGATCTCTATCACATGTGATTCATATCAATGAAAATTCGACTAGTGAGGAATCTGGTGAGATTTTTTTCTTCCATTTGGTAGAAGAGAGATTGGCTGCTATACAGGGACTTACTTCTTCAGCACTTCGCTTAGATAGAAGGGCCACTGAGATTTTCATTATTCACTACCTGTAGGACCTTGGACAGATCACTTTACCTCTGGAGTCTTATTTCCTCAGGTGCAAAATGGGGCAAACAATTGAGTTTATCTACCTCACAGGATTGTTGAGATTTAAAAGAGATCTTGGATTTAGAGGGCTTCGTAAACTTTGAAGTACTATATAAATATAACCTTTTATTTTTATTGCTATTACAAGCTAACACCAATAAAATTGATATCATAATTAGGGACCTGATAAAGGAGATTGCCTTGAGTGACAATATTATGTTCCTTCAGTTCTATCCCCTGAGACTTTAGACCCAAGGCATCACCTGACAAGAGGAAAGGAAAACTTTTCCTCTTTAAATCTGAAGATTTTGTCAAGAATGTAAAAAGATTTTGTTATGAAAGTAGTTTAATTCACTCAGCTCAAGCTAGTTAGAGCCTGTTTGTTTGCTAAGACTTGATATCTAGGTTTGTAAGGGAGGGAGAAGGGGGAGAGGTTGTAACATGACTAAAAACCTAAAGATGTATCAGACATGGAGAGAATGCTGAAGATTATATCACCCGTGACTGAAAGTTGCCTTAGTCTTGGAGTATGCTGCCCTTCATCTCTAGTTTGGCATAGATGTTTCAATGTCTCAATGAATCAGCAAATTACAGAATCACAGATTCTGAGGGTTCCTCAAAGGTCATCTAGGCCAACTCATACTTGACCATGAATCACTTCTATAACTGCCCCTGCAAGTGGCTGTTAAAGCTCTGTTTGGAGAGCTATTGAATCAGCTGACTTTACTTTTGGATAGCTCTACTTATTAGGAAGATTTTTCAAAATATTAAGTGGACATTTTTTCTTCTGGTTACCACCATGTTAATTCTGTCCTCTGAGGCTAACCAGAATAAGTTTAATCCCTCTTATGGGTGACAACCCTTTAAACCCTGAAGTCAGATATTGTATCCCTCCTAAGTCTCCAGGCTATGTGCCATCAACCGATCCTTAGTGGCATCATCTTAAGGCTTGTCATTATCTTGATTACTCTCTTGTAGGAATGCTTCAGCTTATTAATAGCCTTCCTAGAATTCAATAGTCAGAAATGGAGACAAAATTCCAGAGGGTATTTGAACAGGGTAAAGTACAGCAAGACCCTCATCTCTGACATTTTGGGCAATAGACTTCTACTCATTTAACCTATGATCAAATTAACCCTTTTGACAGCCTCAGCTTACCCAACAATGGGAAGGTTTAGGTTCTCCACATTTCTATGTTGGCCAAGAGGGGAAAATAGAGATCAGTCACATGGGATTTAGTAACATGTCTTGAATTAGAAGAAACTAAGTATTACAGAAAGTTTCCTTACCTCTCTGCCTCTACACAAGTTAGACTAATTTTCCTTAAAAGGTCTTTAAACTATCCTTGAGAATTGACTGAGATTAATGACTTGGGTTATTGACATCACTTCTTAACTGAGTATAAAAGAGACATGAAGAATTCCAAGTGCTGTCTGATGTTTGGCTGGTGGGCCATAATGGGCAATGCAAGGGCAGGAGAGCTGAATCAATCTGAGATGTCCTTAATGCATATACTTGTTCAATATCTTTCCTCTGTTATGGCTAAGTAAATCTTTTGTTAGCTGCTGAGGGACGTTTGAATGTCTCATTTCATTCCAATATTGATGATAAATCACCAAAGACCTGTCCTGAATCACTTGAACACAAGGGTAGTAGATGAGGAAGGGCCAGAAGCCAAAAAAGTGCTAGGGAAAAGAAATATCAATAAATATCTGCCAGATAGATCACATAGACTTTTCTCATTATAGTATCACCTTTTTTTGTCCGCACCTGGTCAAACTAATTCAGGATAATAAGTAGAAACAAATTACTTGGAGAGCTCTGCCATTTTACTTTCACTCTTAGAATCCCTAACTTCTTTCAAAGCATATCCCAGGTGCCTTTTTTTCAGATCCAGATAATAATTTTTGCTCCTCAACCACGTTTGATGAAATGACTTTGTATTTATTCCATATTTTTTATTTATTTACCTGTACACATATTGTCTTCCTATATTCTGTAGAATGTAAACTCCTTGAGGCAGGAATTGTTTTTGCTTTTCATCTTTGTATCCCCATTGCTTAGCACGGTGCCTGGCACATTGTAGGGGCTCAATGAGTATTTGTCAAAATGAATTGAAATAAACCAAAGAATCAATTGAAGGAGAGAAATTTAGTCATTTCTACTGCTAGGCATTGTGTTGGCTAAATTGATTTCCCAAATTATATTAGCCAGTTGGGTAGTAGATCTGCCTTAGACAAAATGTCAAGTGAAATATCGTGAATTAGACATGATTTTAGGCTTTGGGTACAGGACTAAGAATCCTATGTGATGTTTGAGAGGTCCACTAATGAGAGGAGCTTAAAAGAATTGTGGATTTATTATATAGTTCTTCATATTTTTCATTCCTTGGTAAAGAATTTGGTGAAGGGCACCCTATATTCAACACCATTTTGTACTAGGGTTTATATGAAGTGTAGACACCTGGAGCCTAATGTCAGAAGATGGGATTTGAATCTTGGCTCATGGTTACTGGTTGGTTTTATGGTTGTTCTTGTCATCATTTCTGTTCAGTTGTGACTAACTCTTTGTGACCCCTTTTGGAGTTTTCTAGGAAAAGGTACTGGAGCAGTTTGCCATTTCCTCTTCCAGCTCATTTTACAGACAAGGAAACTGAGGCAAAAGGGTGAAGTGACTTGCCCGGGTCACTCAGCTAGTAAGTGTCTGAGTCTGGATTTGAACTCAGGAAGCTGAGTCATTCGGACTCCAGTCCCAGTTCTTAACTCTATCCTCTGTGCCACCTAGCTGTTGCTCTTACTAGCTTAGGTAAGTTTGGATTTTTGGAAGGGTAGTAGGAGAAAGAAGGATTCATGAACTCTAAGATAACATTTAGCCTTCCTGGGCTTCCGCTTCTTCTTCTGCATTATAAGGGAGTTGGACCAGATAGTCTCTAAGGCCTAAGGTTTCTTCCAATCCTAAAACCATGAACCTATGAAACTCCCCTCTAGGGTCAGTCTCTTTGCTGACCCTGTAGGTGGGGATGTGGAATCTAGAAATCTTGGCTGGGAAATGAATTCTCTAAAATGGTTGAGATACAGGACAAAAAGGATGTGACTCTATTCTAGTAGCCTTATAATTCCCCACACTTGTGCTTATTAGGTAATGGTGCTTAATTAAGCTATTTGGTGCAATATTTTGAAAAATAAATATCTTAAAATGGACATTACATGGCTGGCATTTATTTCTTCTGTCTCCAACATTGGATGAAGGGTTGGTGCCCTCATTACACATAGTAGCAATGCTCAGTAATTACGTATTTGCGAATGGTTATATTGTTCAGGAAATAATTGGACTCACTTCATGGGAGAGCATTCGTGGACTGCTGAAAATAGAAGTTCAGCTAAAAACTAGCCCAAGAATTTGGAGAAATAACAAAGCAAATCAGAGAAAGCAAGCAGTCACTGTAAACATCTATGCCTGGATCCAGATTCAGAGGAGCTGGTTTCAACTAATGGCTTCCTCTTTTTAAGTGTTAGGCATAGCATGAGCAAAGGTGCAGAGAGCAGTCTGGCTTGAATAAAAGGTTTGTGTAGAGAAGTTATTGAAGACCAAGTGGGAAAGGCAGAGTTTTCTCTTCTAGGAAGGTCATTAGAAAAAGCTTCAGAGTTATGAGTAACTGGGATGATGGCCTTCCATGTTTGATGGACCTGCGGAGTTTCTGGACAGTGAGCTACCAGTGCCGGTAGGAGCACAATGGGTCTTTCGTTGGGTTGGACAGGTCACCAGGAAAGAGGCTTCAGGCAGGATGGCAGTTTGTCAGGCACACAGGGAACAGAGATTGTGTTATCAGTAGAGCAAAAAGCTCAGGGGCATCAGCCTAGTCAATGAGAGAACAAAGCCACCTACGTTGGGTGGGGTGGTGGATGGGACACTGTAGATTCCCATTTCTACCCCTCCCACCCCCCCACCTCGGGATATGGGGCGGGAATTGCATCCCACAGGGTGCAATATATCTCACCTTGGACAGAGAATGACAGCTCCAGAGTGTCTCTGGAGGCAGGAAACTGTATTATGATGATGATGATTATAACAAAGCTCACATTTTACCAAGAATATTACAGCGTACAAAATGCCTGCCATATATTAGTCTTAGGAGGCAGGGAGAGTAACTCTGAGATCTAGGACTTCAAGAGGTCTTTAAGATCATTTAATCTGATGCCCATATTTTCAGAGGAGAAATCTGAGGCGCAGAGATGAAGGTACTTGTCCTTGGTCATGTGGTAATGAATAGCTGAGCCAGGACTTCAGCTAAATTAAGAAGAATTTCTTCTTTAGGTCTGACCATGTCAGCTCCCTGCCAATAAACCCCAGTGGCTCCCTATCACCTTTAGGATCTGTTTGCCGTTCAAAGCCCTTATAACCAAAGACTGCTACCTTTCCAGTCTTCTTACACCTTAGTCCTGGACACATACTCTTTGACCCATTGGCTTCCTGGCTGTCCCGCAAGCAAGCCACTCCATCTCTTGGCTCTGAGCGTTTTCTCTGGTTGTCTCCCATGCCTGGCATGCTCTCCCTCCTCAACTCTGCCTTCTGTCTTCCTTCAAGACTCAGCTAAAATCTTACCTTCTGTAGGAATCTTTTCCCAACACTTCTTAATTCTAGGGCTTTCCCTCTGTTAATTATTCACTCTTCATCTCAAATACAACTTGTTTACACAAACTATGTCTGTTTGCTCATTGTCTCTTCCACTAAATTGTAAGCTTCTTGAGGGCAGAGAATGTCTTCTGCTTCTTTTTGTATCTTCAGTGCTTAGCACAATGCCTGGCACATGGTAGGCACTTAATAAACACTCATTGACTGACTGTGATGTTCTAGACATGGAGCATATAAGAACAAAAAAGAAAACATTCTCTGCCTTTGAGGATCTTACAATCAGATCTCTACCCCCTGTGACCTTGGACAATCATTTCACCCCCTAGACCTCAGTTTCTTCTTCAGTAAAATGAGAAGGCTGGACTAGATGGCCTCTGAGGCTGTTCCCAATTCTAAATCTAGGCTCCTACTAGGATTTCACTGTGGGGAGGGGAAAGGAACAAGTACCTACTAAGTGCCAGGCACTGTAATAAGTGCTTTACAAATACACATCTCATCAATCTATGAAGTAGATGCTATTATTATCCTCATTTTAGAGTTAATGAAATGGAGGCAGGCGAAGATTAACACACAGTCACACAGCTAGGAAGTTTCTGAGATTGGATTTGAACTCAGGTCTTCCTGACTCCAGATTCAGCACTCTATCCAGTGCACCATCTAATTGCCAGAGTAGGTGGAACATGGAACATATCATAGAAAGATGAGTAAATACAAATATGTATCAAGTAAACACAGCGTAAAATTTTTTTTTGTCAGAAAGATCCTTACAACTAGGGGAATCTAGAAAGCCTTCATGTAGAAGGAGGCATTTGAGCTGAGTCTCAAAGACAGCACAGGGTTTCTAGTAGCAGAGGTGAGGAGGAAGGACATTTCAGACATTTGCACATGCTTGTTTTGGAGATAAAACATTGTCTGTGGGAAATAGCACTTTTTATAGGAGCAAAGACCGGGAAGCAAAATAGGTGCCCATCAACTGAGGAATGGTCAAACCAATGTGAATGTAATGAAGTATTCTTCAGTCATAAGAAATGACAATGATGGATTCAGAGAAACATAAGAAGACTTGCATGAACTGGTGCAGAGTGGAATGAGTAGGATTAGAAGAACGATTTTATATTATGACAACAATAATAGGAAGAAACACAACTTTGTCAAACTTCACAATTCTGATCCAAGTAATGAATAATAATGACTGAGAAAATTTGATGATGAAATATAGCTTCCCTCTTTTGACAGAAAAGTAATGGATTTGAGATGCAGGAAAAGATACGCAATGGCAGGCACTGCCAATGTGTGATTTGTTTTGCTGATATACACACATATGCATATATATATAATATCTATACACACACATGCCTACACACATATATTTATTTGTTAAAAAAGAAAGCATCTACTAAGACAGGGGGAATCAGGGTGGTAAGTAAGTGGGTGATGATAGGTACATTTAGAAAAAGAGAACAAAATATCTTTTAAAAAATTCTCAGAAGAAAACAAAGGTCTAGAAGGCGACACAAAAAGAAAAATCTTGTTACTAGTCTGCTGAAGTTATGTGTGTATATATGTATTTATGCTTCTATATACAGAAGTGTACATAATATTTGTAGTATATATAGTATACATAGAAGTATAAATATATATAGATACATATATAGAAGTACAAATGTATATAGGTATGCATGTATGTCTATATATATATTTCTATATATATGTGTCTATATATTTTTCTATATATAGCTACAAAATAAACTATACATATCAAAAGTTCAGCATTTCTTATACAAGCTCTTTCTTGTTCTTGTTCTTTTTTTTTTGGTGTATGAAATTTAGTGGGGGACTGGCCAATTAGAACCCAGTCCTTAGGAGTGTCTACTGTGTACTCTGCTTGGACTTATCCCATATGTGAATGCTGGTGAGCTTGTTTGTGGGCTTGTGTAACAGAGAACCCAGCTCTACATTTCCTAGCATATGAATGTATCCTTTGAGTATTCCTTGTCTAGTCACGGTGTGGCAAAAAGGGGCCTTTTGATTGGCTGTTGAGCTGGAACCAAGTGTGCATACAAAAGACTCTAATGATTCAATGATTCAACCTTGCTTTCTCTTTTCCTGTTGTTGATTGAAGCGTTGACTGCTATAAGCCTTTGAGAGAGGGGCAGGAGAAGTAGCACCAGGGCCAGCAGCCTTATCTTCCCAACCCGAATCCACATATATCTATCACTATATGATGCCTATTTTTCTCCTCTTAGTGTTTGCTCTTGCCTCCTCTTTGGTGAAGGAGTACTGAAGGTGACTTTGAGCTTTGCAAGTAGCCCACGAACTCCTTATACCAATGAAATCACAGGTTAATATCCTGGAAAATCTTATATCACTGTATGTGTGTGTGTGTGTGACACACACACGCACACAGGGAGAGAGAGAGAGAGAGTTTGAGGGAGGAAGGCCTTTTTTGCTGCTCTTTGACATCTGCCATGTAGGTAGATGGCTGTCTCTTCCTCCTGTACAGAGACTAGTCTTCCTGTCTGTGAAATGGAATTCCCTGCCCCCTTCTCCCCCAACATGAAATATTTGTGTTCCAGGAGCCATAGGCAGCCAGGAAAGAGTGGTTAAATCTAAAAACGGGGATAAATCTTCTCATGTCCTTCCCCATTGCCCGCTTTCACTTCAAGCTGTTTGATCAAGGTACAATCGATGCCTCTATACAAAATTGTCAGTGTGAATTTCACCTGCCATGCCTCTGAGGTGTAATTGGAAAGTTAAAACAGATCCACTTGTCCTTGGAGGTTTTTTCTCCATCCTCAGGTTGTCCATGTGGGAGCCAGGAGGGCTCAATTTTGAATTTTCATTTATTTTCTGGATGGATGAACTCTCAGCTCTCCAGACTTTAGACCATCTGACTCTCCCCTCCCATGTCTCATCATAGTTCAATATCTCAATTACAAACTTTATTAAAACCTCAGATGTCATGGAAGAATGGGTCAATATCACCAAAGACTTGGGTACCTCATACTAAGAGCCCTGAGGTAGCAGATGAAGGGGAGAATCATGGCTTCCCTGGACTCTACAATCAACAAAGCCCCCTTTTTCTATAGGGATACTGCTTGCCTGCAGGCAGGCAGCAGAAGGTTGTTAATTGGCTGGTGGAGTTGAGGTAAAGGTGTTCCATCACTCAGGGCAGGAGGCACTTCCTTGTTCAGGTGACAGCTTCAAGAGTACAGATAGTGAATTTCCTCTCCAGAGCAAACTTGGCTGGGCTGGGGAATTAGCCTGGGCTGCTGAGCAGAGCTAATCCCTTTGTTTCTCTTTAGAGGCTTCAGTGAAACCAGCATTGTCTTAAGCTGAAGCAGCATTCCGGGTGAGGGCTTGCTTTCAGTCCTGCCACAGAAACTAGCATTTGAAGTAAATTATCATAACCTTCGCATCAGGTGAATAAGGTAATGAATCACCTCGGGTGTCTCATACTAGTCACTTGTACTTGTCTTTGTCTTGAATGACACCTGGTGGAAAAATCACCTACCTAAATGAGACGCCCTGGGTTTGACTCTCCCAAGTTACCTAACTCCTCCGAAGTCTCATCTCTTTATCTGTAACATAGGGATAAGAATATTTGCATTGTCTGCCTCACAGGGGTGCTGTGAGGATCAATAAATCAAGCGACTAGTTGGTCAGCAAGCATTGATTAAGATCTCATTGTGTGCTAGGTGCTAGGGATACAGTGACTAAAATGAGCCTACAATCGACCTGAGGAGACAGTATGTACACATACACATCTAGCGTGGATGTATATACATCGTTGTAGTGTTGTACCTCAATTACAGAGCCTTCTTAAAAGCACTGAGGCCCAGGTTCAGCTGGACCTGAGGGGCTGTAGCATTCATCAACTCTGGATCCAAGCAAACAATTTGGACTAGGTTCAGTCCTAAGGGAGTTTGCTTCTAAGGAGACAGGTTAGATTCCCTTTAGAGAGTAATATGCATAGGTGAGCAGTTATTATTATCAATAATTGAATGAGATAATCTATGTAAAACAGTTTACTAACCTTAACATGCTATACAAATGTTAGCTGATATTATTATTGCTAATGACGAGTAATATCTGGCTCTTCCTCCCTCCACCCCTATCTATCCAAGCCGATCTACTTGCCTCTGTATAAGCTTAGGTTATGAAGAGATTTGGGCAGCCGAGGGACCCCTTTATCATCTTCTTTCCTAAGGTAATATTGTGGAAAGAACACTGGATCTGTAGTCAGAAAATCTGGGTTCAAATTTGGGGTCCCTACCTAAATCTGGGTCCCCTATACAGTGAAGGTGGTTAATTAGCTCAAAGGTCTCTTTCCAGCTTCTGATCCTATGAACCCAAATGGAGGCAATGTGGTATAGTTGAAAAAGTGTATGGAGTCAGATGACCTGGATTCAATCCCATCTCTGTGTAACCTTGGGCAAATCATTAATCTCGGCCTCAGTTTCCTCATTCGTAAAATTAAAGGGTTGACTTCAATGGCCTCTAAAGTTCCATCTAGCCCCCAATCTGTGATTTATTGAAACTATTCCATAATTTTCACTGGATTGTGTCCAGGCCCTAGAAAAACTGAAACTCCTTGAGGGCAGGCACTATTTCATTTTGTTGCAAGGACCTAGCACAGTGCCCAGTTCATAGTATGCGCTTAAGAAATGTTTGTTGAATGAATATCATTGGCATTACTTAGAGTTAAGTGTCTAGAGAACTTCCATCACTAAGGGATTACTGAGTTTCTATGGGCAAAATCACTCAATTACTTGGATCATGGATGAAGGGATCTTAGAGACCTTCAAATCCAAGGCTTTTTCAGTTTTTTGTGTGTCATGGTTACCTTTAGCAATCTGGTGCTTAGCACAGTGCCTGGCACATAGTAGGTGCTCAGTTAATGCTTATTTTCTGACTGACTGATGAAGCCTATGGATCTCTTTTCCAAATCATATTTTTAAATGCATAAAGTGCATAGAAATATGAAGAAAACAGATTGAAATCAGTATCATTTTAAAAGCCCCAACAGGTTCATGGACCCCAGGATAAGAATCTCTTGCAGAGGCAAGACTGACTTGCTTATGGTCATATGGGCAGTGAATGGTAGAGCTGGGATTGGAGCACACAGATCCTCTGGCTCCAAATTCACTATTTTTTCCACTGTCCCACGTTTGAGCCTGATTCAGCCCCCACTGGCCAGCACACTGATGCACACTCTATTCCAGCCCAACAGCCAATCCAAAGGCCCCTTTTTGTCCCATGATAGACAAATAATAGTCATAGAATACCTGCAAAGACTCTGAAGTGAAGAGTAATAGGCTCGCCAAGCATCCAGCCAAGAAGGGATCACTCTAGGCACAGGACACCATGGATATTCAGCAGAACTGGGCTCTAGTTGGCCAGTCCACTGTATTCCATGAGCTTCTCTGTTCTTAGCTAGGCTAGTCCTGGGAAAGCAGACCTCATCTATTGCTAGAACTGTGCTCTAACATATAGAAAGGTGAATGTTTTTCTCTAAGCAGGATCTCCACATTTCTGTTCTCTGCTCCAGGGAATCATTTCAATTTGATGTCAATGAAAGAAGAATTGGATTTTGAAATGTGCTTGCAGCCTGAAGTCTTTGGGGAAATTTATGCATTTAAAGTGTGCCTCCACTCAACTGAAAACTTTTCTTTTGGAAAAAAAAATTAACAAATATTTACTTTCTCTCAATCGCTCCCCCGACCCAGAAAAAGAAAATCCTTACAGCACGTATCCACAGTCAGGCAAGCTTCCACATTGGCTCTATTTGAAAAATGTGCGTCTGCTTTTTTGTATTTAGCCCATCCCCTGTTTGGGAAGAGATGGGTAGCATGCTTCATCATCAGTCCTTTGGAATGATTGGCCATTGTATTGATCAGAGCTCTTTCTTTTTACAATCTTGTTATAGGATAAATTGTTCTCCTTGTTCTTCTCCCTTCAATTTGCATCAGTTCAAAGAAGGGTCCCCAGATTTCTCTGAAACTGCACCTTTCATCCTTTCTTGTGGCACAACGGTATTCCATTATATAGCATGTCCCAAAAGTCTTAGTGCAGGCTTAAGCTATTACAGTTTCCTGTTTCCCCATCTTTAAGTGAAGGGATTGGACTAGATGATATCCAAGGTTCCTTCTAGAGCTAGCGATCTATGAATCTAAGTGGCAGCATGATTTATTCTGAGATGAATGACCCAGGCAGGAAGTGTTGTGAATTTGGATGAGGGAGAAAAACACTGCAGGCTGGAGGGGTCTGGGAAGGTTTCCTGAAGGAGCTGAACTTTGAAGGATGGCATTGACAAGGAGTTGGCATTTTTGGGGAGAGGTTGGGGAGAGACTCAGTTGTTTCTAATACATCAAATGCAAACTCTGTCAATAAGAGCCCTTCACCACCAGCGCTGGCTGGCCTTTACAGTCTTATTGCATATTGCTCAATAACATCATAGATCAGGAGCAGGAATGGGCCTCAGGGACCATCGAGTCCAGTCTCCACATTTTACAGTTTGGGAAACTGAGGCCCAGCGAGGTAAAGTGATTTGTTCAGGGTGATACAGCTAGTAAGTCCCTGAGAAGGGTGTGAACTCAGGTATTACTGACTACAAGTTCATTCCTCTACCTTATATGACACTGTTAATTAACTTTCATCTATTCAATATTTCAGCCAAACCCATTTGTGAGAACAGCTCCTTATACATGAAGTTTCATCTCCCATCTCTAGAGCTAACATTTATATGGTGTTTTAAGGTTTGAAAAGCATTTTACATAAATTACCTCATTTGATCCTTACGACTATGCCACCTGCAAGGAGCCTTTATCAAGGCTTATCACGTGCAAAGCATTGGGGATACAAGCAGAAAAGCCAGACACTCCTGCCTTCATGAAGTTCACATTCTAATGTGGGAGGCAGCACAATGAGGAGCAGCAGTGGGGTTAGGGCACAGTGGCAAAGCAGATGCTGATGTACTTTCTTTAATGTCATCTCCATTGATAAACCCATTCTTTCTTTTCTTCCTTTCTTTCTTTTCTTTTTTCTTCCTTCCTTCCTTCTTCTCCCCTTCTTTCTCTCTCTTCCTTTCTTTTTCTTTTTCTTTCTTTTTTCTTCCTCCATTTCTCCCTTCCTTCCTTTTTCTTTCTTCCTTCAATCCCTCCTTTTCTCCTGTCTGTCTCTCTATCTCTCCATCTATCATCTATCTCTCTACTTATCTATCTGATTACCTATCTGTCTATCTTCCTGTCTATCTATCTATCTATCTATCTATCTATCTATCTATCTATCTATCTATCTATCTATCTATCTATCTGTCTGTCTGTCTGTCTGTCTGTCTGTCTGTCTGTCTGTCTATCTATCTGCCTATCTATCTATCTATCTATCTGTCTGTCTGTCTGTCTGTCTGTCTGTCTGTCTGTCTGTCTATATCTATCCATCATCTATCTACAGCTCTATCTATATATCTCTCTCAGGAAAAAAAGAACATCCCTGTTCTCGAAGAGTTTACGTTCTAAGCGGGGGAGGGAGGGAGAATGGGAAGACAATGTTACTATGTAGCAGGTGCTAAGTGCTGGGGACACAATCCACATACAAGTGAGAAAGCCAGTCTCTGTTCTCAAGGAGCTTACATTCTGATGGGGTAAGGCCGTTCAAAAAGGGGAGCTAGAATGGGGGGATCGACATGCACATGACAGCATGGTATGGAGATAGATAGCTGGGAAGCGATGGCAGAAGTGGCATGAGGATGATTGGAGAGGGACCAGTGGTGAAGGGAGGGGGAGGGAGCAGAGCACTAGGAACCAGAAGGATCCCATATTCCAGGCATGAGAAATTGTGCAAAGACATGGAGGAGATAGAGTGTGATATGTGTCAAGTCAGGCCATGAAGTATTTATTAAGCACTTACTGTGTACAGCTCTGGGCATACAAACACAAGCAGAAAGAAAGATGGTCCCTGCCCTCAAGGTGCTTGTGGGGGAAGATAACACATATTGTTATAGTTGAAAAGTGGGGTGGGGGAGAGGGGATGAGAGTAGGGTACCCTTTCATGGGTAACCTGGAGACCAACGATCACATGGCTGGCCTGGGAATCCTCCTCACAATTGGAGGTTCTAGGAAGAACCAGCCAATCATAAGGGAAGGTCATGGAGTGGAGGGTACTTTCAGAGACTAGAAGTCTGGGAATGAAGAAGTTTCCCTGACACAGCAAATAAAGTCGAGAGTCAAGAGTGCAGTCTGGTGAGGAATGAATGTGGTCTGTGATTGACTGAGTGAATAAAGTGAAATGTCTTGAAAATGGATTGGAGCCAAATTGTGAAGGGCCTTAAGTGCCAGAGTGAGGAGTCTTTACATTTTTTATCTGAGATAATAGGGAGGCACTGAAGATTATTGAGTGAGGAAGTCCCACGTTGAGACCTGCACTTTAGGATTAACAGTTCAGCAGCCTTTCAGAAGGAAGGCAATCTGCAGACCTAAAGTGCCATTATGACTACCCACGTATACACCCGCAATGATCACACACAGAAGCTTCCAGATTTATAACAGGCATGTTTTCCAATACACGCGAAGAAACAGCAGCATTGGGTACTAGCCATGTAGCCACAAGAGGAGCTCGGTGGCTCAGATTCTGAGCTGGGGAATAGCCCAAGGGCCCAGTTTGGGGCCAGTGGGAGGCTTCTAATCTCTTCCTCCGACTTTCTGCCTATTTTCCCTATTACCTGCTTGGCCTGTCTCTGGGGTATCTTCCAGCCCCCATGCAGAGCCGCTCGTTTAACTTCTGTGACTAAGTAGAGAAGTCTGGATGCAAACCCTGATTGCAGTTTTGACAAGATGCACACAGAGGTTCTGGTGACTAGTTTTAATTAGGCCATCTTTGTTTACGTTTGATGTTTATCAGCTAATTGGCATGGCAAGGTGTGAGTCACACAGCTTCCCCCTGGCATGGAATCAGTTGGTAGGAGCAAAACTGGGAGAACAAATGATCCCAATTATGAGAGAACCCACTGGGCTAATTATCATCCCACTGAGGACAGAGCCTCCCCCACTCCCCCCCCATCCCCCCACCCAGCACCACTCACCCTTGCCTCCCCTCCCTGCTTTTCCTAGTCTTGGAAAGCCAGAAACCCTGGAGCTGTGCCCCTAGGGTTGGCTGCAAAGGAACATTTCTGGCCTCCAAAGTCATCAGCCAGCCAGGGCTCTCTGGCTCTGCCCAATCAAGGGTGATGTTGGCCTCTCCATAGATGGTGCCCCCCCACCAGAACACCCACCTAGAGCCACCAGCTCCTTTCCATCTCTTCCATTTGGGTTGGTAGGTCTGGTGCCAATCTTGAATCCACCATTTGGTCTCTGAGCTGAATACCTGGAGCTTGCGGGAGGTGGGCTAGGGAGGGGGAAGCTATCCTGTCCACTCTGTTGGCACAACTGCCTCCCAACAGCCCGGCTCTTATTCACTGGAGAGTAAAAGCAAACTACACAATAGGAACCCCATTTGGATGTCTTCCCAGATGTCCCCCTTCTGTATTGGCCATTCCTTAGTTGGTTTCATGGTCCATTTTCTAGGCCCTGGGGTTCCGGTAGGGTTTCCAGATCCCTCCTTTTTGCCCTGAGCAGAAGGGCTAATGCCGAGGAATGTGCCTTGGCGGTCCTCAGGTTGAATGATGATCCCGGCCCTTTGGACCCGCCACAAAGCTCCATGTTCACTCTCTCTCTTGTCTTCCCTTCTCCGTCCGGGGTAACAGATGGCTGAGGCTTTCACCGACAAGCCCGAGCACATTGTCACCCCCAGCTGAAAGTGAAATATTCAGTGGCATTTAAATTAAATAGACTCTAATGCTCCAGTAATATTAATTACGTTTTCATTCATCCCTGGCCTAATAAATCAACGTGTGGAGATAGGATGATCCGGTGGCTGGCAGCAGAGTCAGGCGATCCTGGGCTTTTGTGAGGCCGGCCGCACAATGCCTCCATTCTTACAGGGACATGACAGCCCCTCTCAACATCTGTGCTCGGCACCACTTGAGGACCAGCCAAAGTGGTAACATTTAAACTCTTCTTGTCCAACTGGTCTGTGCAATAGGGCTGGCTTTAGTAAGACTGTGTCCGGGCCATAGAGGGAAACCACAGCAAAGGATGGGGAAAATGTTCAAGGTTTCTGCATGTGTATTATCGATTTGCCTTGAAAGCACTCAACACAGGGAGGCCTTAATTCCTGGTGCAGAAGGAAGGGAGGGGAGATGGCCCCCAGAGAGGTAGATGGGGTGGGCTGGACGGGAATGGGGGTGGGTGGGGAGGGGAGAGGAGAACTGGAGGTGGGGTGGGGGTGGGGGGAGGGGAAGCCTGAGGACCTTTCCAATCTTCCACCCACTCAAGTGTATTTTCATCTCTTTGGTGAGCTCCTGAGTGGGCTGCTGATTTTAGGCAAAAGCCACAGGAAGAAATTGACTTTGTGTATCATCAACAGGTTGTGTTTTCCCCCTCCCCCTTTTACCCACCACCCTGCCCTGGTTCCACAGCTATACATATGTAAAAGAAGGCCAATAAAGCAGTCTCATGAAAGCTCCTAGCAGTAAATCTTCTCCAGACAAAAAACTCCACTTGTGATGTTTCAAAGCTGCCCAGAGTTACCAGTTTACCCCAAAAGTCCCAACTCAATGCCCCCTGATTGGAAAATAAATAGCCTCTTTCACAAAAACTTCAGGCTGATTGTTTGGGGGTGGGGAGGGCTGTGAAGTTGGAGATACCCCTGGAGTCCGAAGCCATTTTCCTTGCCCAAAGGACAACCAGATTTTAAAGAATCCTCTTTCCTTAAAAAGGAATGTATCTTTTTAAGGGAACGTTCCACCCTTCCCCTAAAAATGAGACAGTTTAGAACAACAATCTTGTTAATTGAGCGCCTAAGCAATCAATCACAGAGAGCTTATTTTAGCATCTACTGTGTGCCAGACCCTGTGCTGGGTGCTGGGGAAACAAAGCGAGACAATATTTGCCCTCAACGAGTTTACATTCTCCTAGTGGAGACAATGCACACACAAACAAGTGTGCTCCCGAAATAAATACAGGGGGATGATGGCAGGGAGGTGCTAGCAGCTGAGGAGGTGGGTGGGATCTTTCTTTGGATTCCCAGAGCATAGCAGAGTGCGGGCGCTGAGGGAGGGCTGGCTGCGTCGAATCTTAGCTGACCCTAGAGTGTAAGCTCTTGGAGGACCGGGACTGTTTTTCTTTTCTGTCTTTATATCTACAGAGCCTAGCATGGTGCCCTGCACAGAGGATCAGAGATGTTGAGCTAGAATAGACCTCAGATGTCATCTAAGAACCCATAGAGGTGGCACCTGGCAGGGCAGTGGCTAGAATATTGGGCATCAGGAAGATCTGAATTCAAATCCAGTTTCATGTTCTTACTGGCTATGTGACCACTCTATTTGCCTCAGTTTTCTCAATTGTAAAATAAGGTAATAATAGCACCTAACCCTCAGGGTTGTTAGCTCACTGGCTCCTTACAATATCCTATGAAGCAGATGCTATTGTTACGTCCATTTGGCAGATGAGGAAACTGAGGCAGACAGTGGTTAAATTATTTACCAAGAGTCACACAACTGTAAGTGTCAGAGGCAGGATTTAGACCTTGTTGTCTTGCAACCAAAGCCAGGGCTCCTTCCTATGCCAGCTGCCTCCCCTCACAGTAGGCACTTAGTAAATGTTGAATTGGATTGAAAAGACTTTCTGGGGGAAAAAAAGAGTTGATAGACTGATAACATACAGAGAAATATGATATTCATATGCAAAGATGTAGGGTTGTCTTATGGCTTGGAAGCCAGAGTCTGGACTTGGCTTCCTTGACTAGTACAGCCTCTGGCTTTCCTGTTCCATAACTAAGATATCTGAGATTGGCATTCCCTTAAAAACCTGGGCTCATGGACCTTTCTATTTTGCCTGATACATTTGCTGCCAGCCTTCATTCCTCCAGATTTCTCCTTCATAGCCCAGAAACCTCTTCATCTTGGAGGATCCCTTCAACTCTAGACCTCACACTCTGCCCACTCCCCAGAACCTCCCTTTAAAGAGATGCCCAGGTCAGTCAACTCTTCATTTATCATTCAGTTTCACCTGTCTGGAGCTCTCTATCATGCCTCCTCACTGGGGACCTTCTCTCCCTTGCCTCTTCCTTTTTCATCTGCCTTTTATGTGTTGTTGTATCCTAGAACAAGGGGTGGAGTGTGTTGTTAAG
>CM053623.1:433804788-433844101 GCA_028646595.1 Phalanger gymnotis
TTCTTCTTCTTCTTCTTCTTCTTCTTCTTCTTCTTCTTCTTCTTCTTCTTCCCTCCCTCCCTCCCTCTCTTCCTTCCTTTCTTCCTTCCTTCCTTCCTTCCTTCCTTCCTTCCTTCCTGGACTCTCTGTTTGAATCAAAATTGCTTGTTAATTGATCCACGACTATGATACTTTCTATCTCCCTGCTTTTGTTTGAGTGCCCCTTGCTTGGAATTTCTAGGAAGAGAGCTCTCATTTTCCTTTCTATTTCTATGTTCTAGAGACCATTTAGTGAGCAGTGGATTTCAGTCTAAGTGGTTTCGTTTGTACTCCTATGATTTTATTTTATGCATTTAAAAATATGAACCCAAGAAAGCTTCACCAGACTGCCAGTGGAGGATAAGACACTAAGCAAGTTAAGCCTTAGATCTAGTCCACTATCCCACCCCCATTTTACACATGAGGGATTGTGTGGCCAGAAAAGGGAAGTAATTTACTCAAGGCCACACAGGTAATAATAGACAATCCTGAACTTGGGCCCAGTGACTCCATGATCACAGCTCTCTCCATGATCACTGTCCCATACTGCCACCCATCTGGTCTTTTTTTCTCTGTCTAGTATTGCATAGCATGGTGGAGTTCAAAAAGTGATGTGTGTGTGTGTGTGTGTGTGTGTGTGTGTGTGTGTGTGTGTGTGTACATATACATATTTTTTTCTCTTTAAAATCCTTCGCTTCCTTCAAGGCTAAAATCAAGAGCTACCTCATCCTACAAGAGAGAAATTAGGTGGCATAGTAGGATAGAATGCCAGCCCTGTAGTTGGGAAGGACTGAGCTCAAATCTGACCTCAGACTAGTACTAGCTGTGTGATCCTGGGCAAGTCAATTAAATCCTATTTGCCTCAGTTTCCTCATTTATAAAAGAAGCCGGAGAAAGAAATGGCAAACCACTCCTGCTCTATCTTTGCCAAGAAAACCCCAAATGGGATCATGGCGAGTCAGACATGCCTGAAAATGACTCAACAACAACAGCCTATAAGAAGCCTTTCCTGACTGTCTTCATTGCTAGGACTCTTCCCCTTCTCCAATCTTGTTGTATTTATTTTTCTACTTAAATGCTGAAAGCCTTCAGGCAAAGGTAAGCTCATTAATGGCAAGAACTAATTTTTGGTTTTTGTCCTTTTTTTTTCTTAGCTCCAACACAGTGCCTGAGATGTGCTTAAATGCTTGTGGTGTAGAACTAAATTTCCGTTAAGAGCTTTATCCTAAATGGTGGCTGAATAGGATTGGAGCTGAAATATCTATTGTCTCAGGGACCTTTTTGCTTCAAGTGAGGAAAAATATCGAAGCTAACATTTGGATGTTTATATTCAATTTCTTTCTTCTTTATTGAAAGCAGACGACAGCAAATGGCTAAATATGGTTCCTAAGGACGAAGACAAGAGCAGACCTGAGATGTGGTGTCTTAGGTAAATGTAATTGTAGAGTTAGAAGGCTCTTTAGAGACCAAAATTTAGCTGAGGGGCTCTTTCCCTTGTGATTGGTGAACTTGTTTTTTTAATTTTTTGACTATTTAAATGTAATTAGTTTCCTTTGTAATGCTATGCATTTTATTTTATGCCTTTAAAATATTATTCTCAGAAGAGGGTCATAGAATTCAGCAGACCGACTGCTCAAGAGGTTCATGGTACAAAAAAAAAGGTTAAGAACACCAGATCCTGTGTAGCTGAGGAGCCCAAGACAGGTAAAAGGGTCTGCCCTCAGTCACACAGGTCACAGGGGAGCTAGGATTGGAAGCAAGGTCTTCTACTGTCCAAGCCCCCCATTCTTTTCTACTGCTTGCCTTCAGTAGACTCTGACAAACTTCTCCCCTTAAAACTTGCTCATGTGCTCAGCCTCCCACATCTGCAACCTGCCACACTCTTAGCTGGGTGCCAAGAGAGCTGCTACCTCATCCTCTTACATTGGGAACTCTAACGAGCCGTGAGGCTTTTCTCTGCCTCCAAATGAGCACCGCACACCATACCCGGAATCATTAGTCCTCCAGAAAACCCTCTGGAGGAAACGACCTTGGGAACTGCTGGGAAGAACAATTTGTCTAGAAAAGAAGCTGAAAAATAGACCTAGACCGGTCAGCTCCAGGAACACAAAGGCTCTGCTCCTCTACCCCTCCCTCCAATAACCAGCTCTGCTGAGGGTCCAGGGAGTTCTTCCCTCACAATAACTCCTTCACCCTGGTTCATTTTTAACTTTTAAAAATGGTCTCTGATGACCCAGGAGGGCAAGAGACTGGCCCTTTTGCTCTGAGGGGCTGGGTTATTCTGAGGTGAACCTTGGGTACCACACACATGAGACTTTCCATGGTGACCCTGAGCTGGACCTCTTATATATAGATTAGACTCTCTGGTGGTTGAGTGGTTACAGCTCTCTGACCTCCCAGAGTCCAGAAGCCACTGGTCCTATGGAGTAAGGGCACAGTTTTTTGGCCTAGTTCCATCTGAGCTGGTCTTTGGTCATGCTCCCTTCCCCCCTCCCTCAGTCTTTCACAATCTGGCCTCTCTTTCCAGACTTCTTTTCATATTACTTCTTGTCACAGAGCAGTCAAACTGACCTACTTCTTGTTCATAGCACGTGACATTGCACCTACTGTCTAAGCTTTTGCACAGGCTATTGTCCCGCATGACAGGAAAGCATGCCCTTCTCACTCTCACCTCTTAGGGCATTCTTAACCTGGGTACTATGAACTTGGGCATTTTTTTTATATTGTGGTAACAGAGTTTCAATAGTGCATTTCTTTTGCAATCTATTTATCTTATTTTATACATATAAAAACATCATTCTGAGGAGGGGGGCCATAGGTTTTACCAGACTTCCCAGGTGGTCCATGATACAAACAAGGTTAGGAGCCTCTGCCTTATAAATGCAAGAATCTTTTATGGATCAACATGGGTGCCATCTCCTATACAATGTTTTTCTTTACTCCTGTCCCTCCAGTTATTAGTACTTCCCTCTGGAAAATAATTACTTTGTCTTTCCTTCTCTATGTACATGTTTGGAATGTTGTCCCTCCTCCCTTCCACATCTTAGAACCCCTAGCTTCTTTAAATAATGATAATGATAATAATAATAATAATGATGATGATGATGACGATGATGATAGCTAACATAGTAGGCATTATTTGAATGTTAGCTTTTATTGTTATTGTTGGTGATGGTGATATTGTTGTGTACCAGGCACTATACTAAGTACTTTACAAATATTATCTCAGTTAAATCTCACAACAACTCTGGGAGGTTATTCTTCCCATTTTATAGATGAGGAAGCTGAGGCAAATAGAGGTTAAGTGACTTGCCCAGGCTCTCATAGCTGGTAAGTGCCAGAAGCAGGATTTGGACTCAGATCTTTCCCACTTGGGGCTCAGTGCTCTATTCAGCACACTGCCTAGCTACCCCTTGGTCTTTTAAGACAAAGCCCCAACCCTGCCCTCCTCCTTGAGTTCTTTCCTGAACCCCCCCCCAACTGCTACTGTTTCCCTCATTTTACTTTTTATTTACTTTCTGTATATTTTGTGTCTACTTATATATTTGATGCTGTTTCTTTTATAAAGAGTAAGCTTCTTGAGGGCAGGCATTCTTCCTTTTTGTCTTTGTATCCCTCATAAAGTACAGCCTCTGACACATAACAGGTACTTTAACAAATGCCTGTTGATTGACCTTGATGTTGACATTGCTTCTCTCTAGAATAAGGCAAACCCCGTGAGGGCAGAGAATGTTTCCTATTCTTGCCATTGTATCCCAGGTATTGATCATAGCATCTGGCTAGAGCGTGGGCTCCATAATTGCTTGTTTATTGACCGGATGCCACTCTGGACTGGCAGCCCGGAGACAGAGAAGATCGAGATTTATCCCAGGGCATAAGTTGGAGCACAGTGTGCTTCATAGGCACAAAAACACCTGCCCTATCTTCAGTAACATCTACCCTAGTGCTCAGTAATTACATGTGTATGTTTGGGAAAGTCTTTGTCCATTTCAAGCAGTATGAAGTAAAGCTGCCCATTGTTATGACGGAAGATTAAGTGTTCTGCTCTATTAGCTTCGAATGTCATCAAGGGGTCCTTGGGTACTCTGTTTCCTGGCTTCTCCATAGTAAAAGAGCATGTCTTTGTGGGCATTACTAATTTATCATTGCACAGAACAAAGTTTATGAAGTCGTAATATTTAATGTTCCTTGAATTTAATAGTAAAAAATTAAGGACATATAACAGAACTCTCTATCTCTTTCTCTGTTTCTGAATCTTTCTATCTCTATCCCTTTCTCTATCTCTTCCTGTCTCTTTCTCTCTGTTTTCTTGTTTTGTATTATTCATTATACTTTATGCTCTTAGCAAAATTTAGATTTATAGAGGGCAATATAAATACTGTCTAAAGTCTGTCTGTCTGTCTGTCTGTCTGTCTGTCTATCTATCTATCTCTATCTTATAGAGGGCAATATAAATACTGTCTAAAGTCTGTCTATCCATCTATCTATCTATCTATCTATCTATCTATCTATCTATCTATCTATCTATCTATCTATCTCTATCTTATAGAGGGCAATATAAATACTGTCTAAAGTCTGTCTGTCTATCTATCTATCATCTATCTATCTATCTATCTATCTATCTATCTATCTATCTATCTATCTATCTATCTATCTCTGTCTTATAGAGGGCAATGTAAATACTGTCTAAAGTCTGTCTGTCTGTCTGTCTGTCTATCTATCTATCTTTTTTTGGAGGGGAGGAGGACACACAGTTCCTACCTGCAAATTCATGGGGGTCCAGAAGGGCTCCCAAAGTGGAGACTCTGTTTACCAACATACATCATCATCATCATAATAGTTGAAATTCATGTAATGTTTTAAGGTTTTCAAAATGTCTTATATGCATATCTCATTTTGATCCTCCCAATAACCCTGTAAGGTAGGTGCTATTTGTATTTTCATTTTACAGATAAGAAAACTGAGGCTGAGGGGGTTAAATGACTTGTCTAGAGACACACAGTATCTAATGCAATATTTGAACCCAGATCTTCCCATCTCCAAATATAGCACTCTTTCAACTATACCGGGTAGCTTCTTAGGAACTCATAAATTAGAGTCTTAGGGAGTTGCCTGGGGGCACTGAAAGTTTAAGTGTTGTTAAGTTAAGGTTGAAGCTGTCAGATGTCAAAGATGTCTTGAACCCAAGACATTCTGACTCCAAAGACTAACCCCTATCTGCTATATCATGCTGCCTCTTCAAAGCAAAACCAAAAAAGAAAAAAAAGAAAGAGAAAAAAGGAGAGAAAGAAAGGAAATAAACAGTGCTTAAAGCTTCCAATCACTTATTCAACACAAGGTGCTTAGGAAATACAAACCTGCATAAACATGGCTTTTTACAAGGCTGTAAAACTTCTGGGGATTCCAGCTGTGGTCTTTGTGTGATCACATTAGCCAAGGCAGCTGCCCGTGTTGTCAGATAGTCTTCTGGGCATTGGAAAGCCTCTAGAGGATGGCTGGGATTTCACTTGTATTCTAATAGAAAGAATGGAGGACTTGAAGTTCCAGTAAACTGGCTTCTGTCCTAGTTTGTCATTGAATTCCATACCTTGGGACACCTCAATGTTCTTCCCTGTTCAGTGAGGATGACAGCAGATATTCTACCTACCCTATTAAGTCAGTATTCTTGGCAGCCTAACATAGTGTTGAAAACACTGGGCTTTGAGTCCAAAAGATCTGGGTTTGAGTGTGATTCTGCTACTTGCCAGCAGGGAGGTCAAGAGCAAGACACTGAATTCCTTGCCTCAGTTTCCTTATCCGTAAGACAGGTCAGTGAGGCAGTCTGGCGTAGTGGACAGACTAAAGCAGTCTTTAGAGTAAAGAATCAACTAGTCAGCTAAGCAACTACTGTAAACCAGGAACTGTGATAAATCCACCAGATACAAAGAAAGGCAAAAAAAGGAAAATCTGGGTTCAAGTACTGTCTCTGACACAAATGAACTATGTGACTCTGGGCAAGTCACACAACTTTTCCATGCCCTGAGACAACTCAAAGACTATAAATTACACATGAGTTGCTCATCTGTATCCATGATGGGAATTTTTAAATTAATTTTTTTATTCTGAGCTTAATGACAAATTAAATGAGCATTTACAAAGACATAGTAGAACAGAAGAGTATTATACCTAAAACTTACTATCTATTATGTACAACTTGTTTTTTCTTTTAATTTAATTTATAAAATATTTAATAGTATAATATATACAGGCATACATTGGAGATATGGTGGATTCAGTTCCAGACCAGTGCCATACGAATGACACAATAGAGTCACACAATTTTTTTTTGTTTCCCAGTGCATATAAAAGTTATGTTTACACTATATTGTGGTCTATTACGTGTGCAATAGTATTATGTCTAAAAAATGTGCATAGCTTAATTTTAAAATATTTTATTGCTAAAAAATGCCGACCATCATCTGAGCCTTCAGTGAGTCGATTAATGCAGCAAACTTCATCGCTGTCTTATTTTAAGAAACTGCCACGCCGCCCCAATCTTCAGCAGCCACCACCCTGAGCAGCCGGCAGCCATTGACATTGAGGCAAGACCCTCCGCCAGCTAAAAGATCAGGATTTGCTGAAGACAACGATGAAGTTTGCTGCAGTGATTAACTCTTCCTTTCACCTAAATGCTTAGAGGCCATTGTAGTTTTATCAACTGTTCTGATTTCAATATTGTGTTTCAGTGAATAGGGAGGCCTGAGGAGAGGGAAAGAGTTGGGAAGAGCCATTTAGTGGAGAAGTTGGAACACATAGATTTATCAATTAGGTTTGCCATCTTATATAGGCGTGGTTTGTGGGGCCCTAAAGAATTACAATAGTAACATCAAAGATCACTGATCACAGATCACCTTAAAATAATAAGGAGAAAATTTGAAATATTGTGAGAATGACCAAAATGTGACACAGAGACACATACTGTTAGAAAAATGGCCCCGATTGATTTGTTCAACCTTCAATTTGTAAAAACAAAACAAAACGAACCCAGTATCTGTAGAGAGCAATAAAGTGAAACACAATAAGACAAGGTATGCCTATATGTTACAAAATATATATTTATGTTTTATAAAATAAAATATAATACAAACTTTATTTTTATATTAAATTCAATATGTGACTTTCAAAGCTGTCCTGTTCTTGTTTTCCTCTGGCCTTCTTTCCATTTTCTTCCCATCTTCCTTTTCTTTTTTAGAACCATGGAGAGAGTTTCCAAACCTTGAATTCTCTACATAAATATAACCACAGCGGAGAGTGGGGTAGGAAAGATGGACGAATGAATGAATGAAAAAGCATTTGTTAAGCATCTACTATGGGCCAAGCACAATGTCAGGCACTAGGAATGCAAATGTGAAAGTGAGGATTCTTCTGGTCTTCAAGGACTTTTCCTATTAATGGGGACAAACAACACATATAGGGCAGTGATGGCCAAGGATGAGTATTTTGGTTTGAAAGTGATGGGGATGGAAAGTAGAGGCATAGATGACTTTCCAGGAGCAATGACAATATGAAACTGATGATGCTTGTACTATGTAGAGAGGCAGCTGGGAAGGTGTATGGGGCAGGAGCCTGTGGCCTTGAGGCCACATGTGGCCCTCTAGGTCCTCAAGTGCAGCCCTTCGACTGAATCCATTTGGAGGACTTAGAGAGCCACATGTGGTCTCCAGGCTGCAGGTGCCCAATCCCTGGAGTAGTTGATAGAGTGTTGGCTTTAGATTTAGGGAGACTTGGAATTGAATCCTGCCTCAGACAGCTGTGTGATCCTCTCAGGCTCAATTTCCTTGTTTGTAAAAAGGGATCAATAATAGCAACCTTGCAGGGTTATTGTAAGGATCTAGTGAAATAGAGCATGGAAACCTGAACCTTAAAGCTCTACGTAAATGGACGCTTTCATTATCACTACTACCTATCCAAAAGAGATGTGGAAAGGAGAGCATGCTGTCCATTAAAGGCCATAGACACATCAGCAGTTATGACAAGGACATAGAAGAAAAGCTTCTTCTAGTCCAGAGCTTCTTAATCTTTTTTTGGTGCCATGGACTTCTTGGGCAGTCTGGACCCTATCTCAGAATATTACTGTTAAATGTATTAAATAAAATATATAGGATTAAAAGGGAAACCAATTATACTGAAATATAGTTATCAAAAAAAGTTCTCTGACCTCAGGTGAAGAATTTCTTCTCTAGAGCCTGATTTTGCCTCTATTTATCCTTACATATTGCACTGAAGGGAAGGGAATGATCAAGGAATAATATTTAGAAGACACACAGTACCTGGTATAAGCAGGAAGGTACTTGCATAGGGCATGGTATAAAGTTCAGAGAAAGTTAAGGTCCCAGGAGGTTCTCACCATTGGAAGAAGGGGACAATGGGAACAGAGGGAGAAAGCATTTGAAGCGTGGTGGCCAAGTCCAGAGAGTCCAACCCCTTCTACTAGGTACCTCCCTGCTTTCTTCTCTGCTTTTTGATCCCCTCTCATGTGGCACTTCATCCACTAGAATATAAGCTTCTTGAGGGCAGGGATAGTCTTTCTTTTTCCCTGTATTTGTATCTCTACCCTTTACACAGTGGCTGATACATGCTAAGGGTTAAATAAATGTTTGTTCACTTGACTTGACGGGGGAGTTCTTAACCCTTTTGTGTTTAGGATCTTTTGTCAGCTTATGGATTCCATTTCAGAAGAACATTTTTAAATGCATAAAATCAAGTACATTGGATTACAGAACCAATTATATTAAAACACAGTTATTAACATTTTAAAAGTTTATGAATCCCAGGTTAAGAATCAATCTGATGATCTCTAATTTTTCTTCTAGCTATAAACTCTATAATCCCCTATAAGTGGACAGAATGTGAGGTGCACATGCCAAGGCTCTTCATAAAGAAAATTTGTTTAGCCTATGGCCCTTGGGAGCACATCAGCTGGGCCAAGAAGCAGCTACCTCTCCTCAGGGGAGGAGCTTGCTGCTCAGCTGTTGGGGAAGCATTTTTTTTCATCTAACAGAGGAGAGTTTCTTCTGCCAGTGATTGAGGATTTTTTTATCCTGGCCCTCCTTTCCAGGGACTGGTTGAGAAGACTGTTTAATTTTCATTTTGAGCATTTATAATTTTGAAATCAGCAAGCCCTACAAATCAGGACTTGATTTATTGTTTTGTTGATTGTCTATCCTTAGGAAAGTGACAGAGAATATTAATAATGTAGATTAAACTTAAAATGTATCTTGCATGCATTTCTACCCCTACCCACCTCAGAGGGCCAGCTGTTAAACATTTACTAGCATTTACTACTGTCTGGAAGGACCCATATATTGCAGATGAAGAAAATGAAGCCTGGAGAGTTTACAGCAGTTTTCTTAAGGTCACATGGGTAATGAGTGGCAGGGCTGGCACTTGGACCCAGATTCTTTGACTCTAGAGGCCTTTTCCATTCTGCTATGCTCGTACTTATTATTTTCATTTTACAGATAATGAAACTGAGGTTCAGAGAAATTCAGTGACTCCCCTAAAGTCATGCGTCTAGTAAGTCACGGAGCCAAGATCTTTTTGCTTTATTTGTATCTGGGAGAGCTCATCTCCTGTGTCAGAGGCTATGCTTTATAGGGAAGGGCTACAAGGCCATATGGCACTGAAAAAGGGCCTCCTTTGCTTTCTTATTCATTCTTTTCTGTTTCAGACGCAAGGAGTGGAATCTCTGACTTGTTCAGGAGAGTGAGCCACAAGAATCTGAGAGTCAGAATCTAGGTTGGGTGTTGCTCCCAGTCCATCTTCAATACCCCAAGGAACGAGGAATGATCTTTTGGAGAGACTGTTTGGATGGATTCCAACCTAGCGAAAGGACTCATCCAGCAATCGTGCTGCATCTAGACATAAACTTGGTGGGGCCAATGCCATGGATGTATTGAACTAAGTTAAAGGCCTAATCCCTTATTCCGCCTGTAGACCGGGGTGATATAGCGGGGTTATGCTCATTGGGAAAAGTGCTTGTACATTTGTTCTTGCTATATCTGCGAAGTGAATACCCCTTCAGACAAACCTGTTATTGTTTTTGTTACTCGGTCGTGTCTGACTCTTCGTGATCCCATTTGGGGTTTTCTTGGCAAAGACACTGGAGGGGGTTGCCATCTCCTTCTCCAGCTCACTTTACAGACGAGGACACTGAAGCAAACGGTGGCCAGGATCACCTGTAAGCGTCTGAGGCCCCATCTGAACCCAGTCTTTCTGACGCCAGGCCTGGTACTCTATCCACTGCACCACCTAGCTACCCAGCATTAAATGGATCTGTGCTACTAGTTATGGCCTCCTTAACAAATAAAAGGGGGGAGTATAGCCAGTAGGGGCTGAAGTTGGCAAGAGTAAAGAAGAAACAACCCAAACCCTTCAAGGTACCTGGAACCCAGATGGGCAGATGTAGCAAGCATGGCTCTGGGAAAAGGTATAAAAGGACAGACATCTCAATCTAAATAAACACAGATATGTCCACAGATACAGGTATAATCTCAGAGAGAGGAAGTGAGAGACAGAGATAGAGACAGAGACAGAGACAAAGAGAGAGGAAGAGAGAGACAGAGAGAAAAAGAGACACAGAGAGAAAGAGAGAGAGAGATAGAGGGAGAGAGAGAGAGAGAGAGAGAGAGAGAGAGAGAGAGAGAGAGAGAAAGGGGAGGGAAGAGAGACAGAGAGACAGAGAGAGACAGAGAAAGAGAGAGGAAGAGAGAGACAGAGAGAAGAGACAAAGAGAGAAAGACAGAGAGAGAGAGAGAGAGAAGAGGGAGGGAGGGAGGAAGGAAGGAAGGAAGGAAGGAAGGAAGGAAGGAAGGAAGGAAGGAAGGAAGGAAGGAAAGAAGACAGAAGGAAAGAAAAAACCTTTTAACAAATAAGTATAGTGGAGCAAAGTGAATCCACATGTTGAGTCGTGTCCAAAAAAGTGTGACTCTTTCTGTGCCTTGAGTCTATTCCTTCTCTGCTGTGAAGTGGATGATAGGCTTTGTCCCATGTTCTCTGAAGATGTGGTTGATCATTGCATCAACCAGAGTTAAGTCTTCCAAAGTCATTTTTCTTTACAGTGTTGTTGGCTTTGTACGAACAGTTCTCCAGGTTCTCCTCATTTCTTTCTGTATCAGTTCATACTACCCAGAATTCTCTGGAATTGTTTCAATCATTATTTCTTACTGCAAAATATTATTCCGTTACATTCATATACCACAATTTGTTCATCCATCAGTTCTGTTCAATTTAACAAGTCTTTCAATGAGCCAAAGCTGCTCTCTGATTTGGAAAAAAAGTCCATTGTCTCCAACATAATATTCTCTTGGTTTTGCTGTGTGCCTGTGAGTAGTGGAAGACCATGATTTCCAAAGAATAAAAAGCTGAAAATGACTTAAAAGTCAACAGAAAGACTCACAGTAAGTGGAAGCAGGTCAGCACATTACTAGTTATGACTTGTTCTCCACAGGTGTCATGTGTGTCCAGAAAAGGAAGCGATTAGTGATGTAGTTGGAGTAAGAGATCATAGGTAGGCATTCAGAGTGTTGCATTGGTATTCCTGGTGACCTTGGCTAAGTCATTCTCCTTCTGTGGGTCTCCGTTTCCTCATCTGTAAGATGAGAAGTTTAGACTAGATGGCTTTTTAAGGTGCCTTCCAGCTCTTAATCTCTAATCCTTAAGCAGATCCTCTGTGGCAGGTGTAGGTGGGCAAAAATTGGAGAGAATGAGAAAATGTGCTTTGGTTGTCCTAATATGCACTGGTGAGGTTAATTGCATCCGAGGTAAAAGGATAAGAGAGATTGATTTATGAATTAATGATTTATTTATGATTTAGTTGATATAGAGAATTCTTGGAGGAAGGAAATTTCCTCTAGTAATGTACCTTCTTTGCAGTTTAGAGGACATTCACAGTTTAGAGGTCACGCAGTCAGCATGTGTAGAGGTGAGACCCGAACCCAAGTCTTTCTGACTTCCAAGCTGGCTCCCTATCCATTGAGTAGTGCCAACTTTTGGGGGAGATATGCCTGCTTTCTTAATATAATCATACTTTATTCATCTGGTATCAGTAGGGCATGAGAGAATTTTCCATTTAGTCTATTAAGCACCAAAGACATTAGAAATGTTAATCACGTTGGATTGAAAGCCTGCTGCCTGTGGTCCTGATTGAGGCAGCTGCCTTTCTGGTTCTGCATGAGGCTCCCTCCCTATAAACAGCGGATAAAATCAGGAAAAGCCATAACTTCTGGCTTGGTGCTTGTTACAGGCTGGCCAATTTTTAATCCTTTTCATGGGTATATTTCTTGGTAGCAGAGCAGAATGACTATGGAGGTCTATTGTTCTAAGGAGCCTTCCCTTGAGTGCTTCTGATCTGGACTGTGCTGCCCTGGGAACATATAGTGCTCTGACCTGTGCTGGGGCTGGCCTGGGGTCTGGGGGGCAGACAACATGGAAGGCTTTGGCAATAACGAAGACAGCTGTGCTTTTGTCAACACCTTCCGAACCCTTTCTCAATCTCTTGGTTATGTTTGTTTTAGATGCTACTGTGTCCCTGGCAGTCAGAGGTAGTAGGATTCCAAGAATGTATCTGTGAGGGGAGCTGAGCTTAGAACCAGGAAGACACAAGTTCAAATCCAACCTCAGAAACTTCCTAGTTGTGTGATCTTGGCCAAGTCACCTAGCTTTGGTTTGCCTCAGTTTCCTCAATTGTAAAAAGGAGATAACAATAGCACCTCCCTCCCAAGGTTGTTGTGAGGCTCAAATGAGATAATTATAAAGCACTTAGCCCAGTGCCTGGTACATAGTAGGTGTTTTATCAATGGTAACCATTGTGATGATGATGATGATGATGATGATGATGAGACCCTAAACAGTGGGAGGAGGAAGCTAGGTTGCATGTGGATAGAGTCCTGTTCTTGGAATCAGGAAGACTCATCTTCCTGAGTTCAAATCCTGCCTCAGATACTTACTAGCTATGTGACCCTGGGCAAGTCACTTATTCCTGTTTGCCTCAGTTTCCTCATCTGTAAAGTGAGCTGGAGAAGGAAATGGCAAACCACTCCAGTGTCTTTGCCAAGAAAACCAAGAAAGAAATGACAAACCACTCCAGTGTCTTTGCCAAGAAACCCCCAAATAGGGTCACAAAGAGTTTGACATGACTGAAAAATAGTGGGAATCTGTCATTCCAACTGGACAATCCAGGTGAAATGGTGACATCCTCCCCTCTCTCAAGCTCTCCACACTCCAGGGCTGTTCTGGGTTACTTCCTATTTAAAAATCACTGGACTGAAAAGTAAAGACAGCTTGTGAGAGCCAGGGGCCTTGGCACCTCTCTACATTTTGCAAAGGTCAGGACAATTCTTATCTCTGTCTCTACCAGGGAAGCAATTTGTCAGAATATTTGTGGCTGGGAGGAGGACTCCCACTTCCCATGTCCCTTTTCATCTTTATTTCTTCAGAAGCAGGCTTTTTCTGTCCTGTGCTCTGCATTGATAAAGTCTTTGGATGGAGAGCTGAGGAGAGGTACAATCCTTCAAGTCAAGGGAGGATAGGTGTTTTTAAAGGCCCCCTTCCTCTCCCCACCCCTAATAGAGTTCTGGTTTGACTGGGTTATTTTTAAGCCTGAGCAGCAGATGAGGTATGATGGAATGGGAATAACACTGGGAATCTGAAGACCCATTTTAGTTCTGGGTCTTTCACTTACGGGGCAAGACAGAGGAGAAGACATGGGTTCAAATCTGGCCTCAGATTCTTACTAGCTGTGTGACCCTGGGCAAGTCACTTAACCTTGTTTGCCTCAGTTTCCTCATCTATAAAATGAGCTGGAGAAGAAAATGCTAAACCACTCCAGCATCCTTGCAGAGAAAACCCCCAAAAGGGGTCAAAAAGTTGGACGTGCCTGTAAATGACCGAACAACAACTATCACTTACAATCTGTGTGACCTTGTGTAAATTACTCAACCCTTCTTGGCCTCAGTTTCCTCACTTGTAAAATGAGGGCCTTGGACTAGATTGCCTTTTCCAATATATCAGTCAAATGATTGTGGAATCATGGAAGAAGACCGTAGAAGTCACTGAAGCCAAACCCCTAATGTTACAGGTAGGGAAAATGAAATTCACACTGCTGAAGTTACTTTCCTAAGTTTACGCGCATGGCAAATGGCAAGATTGGGATTTGAATCCAGACCCTCTGATTCTAAAGACAGTGTGCTCTTTGTAATAGACTCTATTACCATTCAGTGAAGTTGCCTTCTACAGGGCATTCAAGGGCTCTAGCACAACATCAGTGTGGTTTTATGATGATGCATTTTAGACTTTTCAGATGCTTTCAGAGGACCAAGCCCTGGTGCTTTTAGAACATAAAATCTTACCAGGGCCTGCCCCACTGTGCTATGATGATTGAGATTTTTCGTTTTGATTAAAATGAACATTTTCTAAGGACCTACTATCTGCAAGGCACTGGGGGGAAAATTAAAAAAAAAACAAATCAAAGTTATCATGTGAATATCACATGAACCACCCTCCCCCTGCTCCTCATGAATCCATTGGACCCACTCTTTGCAAGCTCTTTGGAGGCAGGGCCTTTGTAGTCCCAGTGCTTGGCATCTGGTAGTCCCTTAATAAATGCCCATTGGTTGGTTGACACAGAAAAATATACTCACAGGTAAGTAAAACAAGATAATTTGAGGAAAAGGAGAACAGGAACAATTATAGAGATCAAGAAAGGCTTTCTGTAGAAGGTAGCACATTAAAAAAAAGCAACTAGGAGGCAGAAGGAGGAGGGGTTATGCTCCAGCCATGGTGGGAGGGGCATCTTGTACCACGGATAGAGGCCAGAAATGGAATGCTAAGTTAGGGGAACATCCAATGGGCCAGTTTGATTGGAATATCAAGGGTACAAAGGAAAGTAAGGGGAAAACATCCAGATAGGGAAGGGCTTAAAATGCAAAGTTGAAGAGTTGGTACTTAATCGTGGAGGTGGTGGGATCCAGCGAAGGTTCTTGAGGAGGGTAGTGACATGACCAGAACTGTATCTTAACAACAGAGCAGTTTGGGCAGCGATGTGAAGGGTATATTGATTAAGGCTTAAGGAAAAGCCTTAAAGGAGGTTTTCCCTGACCTTGCCACTAGATGAATTGGGAGTATTTGCTGGAGTAGTAATAGCCAGCATAGAGATTTAGGTTTAGACTTTGGCTCGAATAACTAAAGAAAATACCTTCCCAGGACTATAAATGAGCTTTAGCAGCTTAAAACTGCACTGACTTTTGGGATGCCCTGTATAGGGATGGGGACTAGATTTAGAATTTCACTGGTCATAGGTAACTCCCAGGTGAGGAAACTCCGGCATTGTGAGGAAATTGCTTTGCAATCCTTTATATAGGAATCGCTATCACTCTCATTTTAGGGAAAAGGAAATGGGGGCTCAGAGAGCCTAAAAGCCTTGCCCACAGTCACAGTCACACAGCTAGCTATGTAACCAGGATTTGAAATCAGATCTCCTGACTCCAAGTTCAATGATCTTTCATATTGACAAGAAGAAAAAGGAAAAGTTGTTCATGAGCAATAATCCCAGAGGTGAATCTCACCAGTCTTCATGAACTTGTGGCATTATAAGACTGGTTATCATTCAATTCAACCTCCATATTTTGTAGGAGTTAAAGCTCCCAGAGATAAAGGGACTTGTTCATGGTCATAGAGCCAATTAGTCAAAGAGTAGGTTGTTCTGGTCTACCTAAGTCTCCTAGCTTCTGGTCTACTGATCCTCAGTACCGCCTTAGTAGTAGCAATCATGATCTCAATAAAGCAAAAGCAAAAATAGACACAATTACAAGAGAGTATCAGAGAAACTACATTTTTTTTCTAAAAGAACCATGGACAACAAGGTAATATAAACAATTTTTACAGCAAATTTTTCTGACGAATACCTAATTTCTCAACTCTATATGGAACTGAGTCAAATCTATAAAAATAAGAGCCATTTGCCAATCAATAAATGGTCAAAGGATAAGAACAGGAAGTTTTTGGAAGAAGTCAAAGCTATCTATATTCATAGGGAAAAAACTTTCTAAATCACAATTGATTAGAGAAATGCAAATAAAACAACTCAGAGGTGCCACCTTACACTTCTCAGAAATGAAAAATGTTGGAGGGGATGAGGGAATATAGGTACACTGATGAATTGTTGGTGGAATCGTGGACCGGTCCAATCACTCCAGAGAACAATTTGGAACTATGCCAAAGGGCTGTAAAACCTTTTGACAAAGCAATACCACTAATAGGTCAATATCCCAAAGAGATGAAAGAAAAGGGAAAAGGACCTATCTGTACAAAAATATTTAAAGCATCTCTTTTTTCTCGGTGGCAAAGAATTAGAAATCAAGGGGGTCTCCATCAGTTGGGGCATGAATGAACAAGGTGTGGTATATAATTGTGATGAGATACCATTATGCTATAAGGAATGATGAGCAGGTTAGTTTCAGAAAAATCTGAGAAGACTTGTATGAACTAATGCTGAGTGAAGGGAGCAGAACCAGGAGAACATTGCACACAATAGCATCAATATTGTAATGATCAATTGTGAAAGATGTTGATACTTTGATCAATACGATGATCCAAGGCGATTCTGAAGGACTCATGATGAAAAATGCTCTCCACCTCCAGAGAGAGAACTGATGAACTCTGAGGAGAAACTGAAGTATAATTTTCTCACTTTATTTTTCTTGCTTTTGGGGGCAATATTACTAATATGGAAATATGTTTTGCATGATTTCACATGTATAATTGATATCACATTACTTACTTTCTCAAGGGGTTGTGGAGGGCTGGGAAGGAGGGAGAGAGTTTGGAACTCAAAATTAAAAAAATGTTAAAAATAAATAAATGATAATTTAAAATAAATAAATACTGCCTCTTCTGTTCTCTATCAAGAGTAAGTTTTAAGTCAGTGAAAAGCAGGTTCTTGCACACCGCTTTCCCTGGAAAGGATACTATTACTGGCTTGGACTAAGGTTGGCAGTCACCTAGCCTATTTGGAGGCTAGATTGAAGCTGGGCTTTAAGGCGTCAAAGATTCAGGCTCTATTCCAGATATGGACAAGCATCCAACTTTGGAGATATTACAGTGTTTATTAAGAAGTTTATGAGTTAATCAGGAACAAAAACAAAAGCACATGTGTTTGAATGTCAGGATGACACTTCATTGGGAAGACGATGACGCTGGTGACCTGTATGACCCTTCCCAGGTGGGTGATTTCCTCATTGAGTCAGCTGCTGACCTTTAATTGTTGCTGAAAATGAACTCTGTTATTTGCCAGCTTGACTTGCCTTCCACCACGTATCGCAGATGAGATTAAAGATAAGTGGTACGGGGAAACTAGAAAGGTGAGAATCTGGGAGAGACCAACTTGTTGGTGATTCACCCTGAAAATTGTGAGCAGGCAGAGGCAGAAATTCCAGGGGAAAGGAATGAGAAAAAGTGATGGCAGCTTGACATTGGCATGATGATCCTCAGGGCAAAAGAATGAGGTGGAAGGAGGTGACCCATCCCCCTCCCACAAAGAGGAAAAGTGCAACCCTCCTGGAGCCCTCTGCAGAGTGTGTGGTAAAATATGTAACATACAGTGGATGATAGGAAGACATGTCCATATTGGGGCTGGGCACTTGTATAAAGGGGCCCAGAAGGGGGAGAAAGAAAACATTTTATTTTTATTTTATTTCTTTGAGAATTGCAAGGTTGGTTTCCAGGGAAGACAACTTCAAATTATTATCAATTTAGTGAACATCAAATAAAATAAACACTTCCATATACAAAGTAGTGCAGAAAAAGAGGATTGTTCATGAAACTGCTACTCTCTCTTATGCATGGCTAGCTTTTCCTTTTAAGTAGGTATTTGGGAGAGGAGCAAACATTAAGTGCCTACTATGTGCTTAGCAATGTGCTAAGTGCTTTACAAATATTATCTCATTTGAAACTCACAACAACTCCAGGAAGTAGGTACTAGTATGATCTTTTTACAGATGAGGAAACTGAGACAAACAACTTAGATGAGTTGCTCAGAATCACATAGCCAATAAGTGTCTGAGGTTGAATTTGAACTCAGTTTGTCCTGTCTCCAGGCCCAGAGCTTTATCCACTGACTCTACATATAACTTTAAGAAGGTCATTTTTTCTGTGACAAATGGTTCACTTCTTCCCCAATGAACAGAAGAATGTCAAAGAGACCTCACTGATGTCAGAATCTCACCTGATAGATTTCCAAGATGCTTGCACTAACCCACAATTTAGAGAAGATGTTGGTAAGTTGGTGAGTGTGTGGAATGGGGCAGCCATGTGGGTGGAGAGTCTTGACATCATGCCATATGAAGATGGGATTTTTATTCAGGTAGAGTTTGGACTAGGTGGCTTCTGGAATGTCTTTTGACCCTGGGATTCACTGCTTATGTGATTTGTCCCTGTAAGAGTCAGCTTCTTATACCCCATCCCCTGCTTTCTTCCTGAATTCCAGTCCCCCATTACCAGATGCTTGCCAGACCTCTCCACTTGGATGTCTTGTAAAAATCTCAAATTTTTTCCATGTCCAAAGCAGAGTTTATTATATTTCCCCCAACTCATCCTATATCCAAATATGCCTATTTATGTTGAGGGCCCTACTGATTTTAGTCACTGAAGTTCATCCAGATGAAGAAACTGAGGCAAACAGAGTTATGTGACTTGCCCAGGGTCACACAGCCAGCAAGCGTCTGAGGCCAGAGATGAACTCTTTGAAGATGAGTCTTCTTTGATTTCAGGCCCAGGGCCCTGTGCACTGTGGCGCCACCTAGCAGGGAGTTCCCTAAATCGAGAGTCCAGTTCTTAGCCTTATTATTCCTATGCTGTTCTATGCCTGCATTTCACAGGACACTGCAATCCCTACAATCCTTCCTCCTTTTCTTCATTAAAATGAATGATTTTCCAAAGATGCACGCTTAGATTCATGGTGGCCATGAACACATTACAAATAAAGACTTACAAAGAAGATGAGGCGTAAAGCAGTTTGAAGAAGTGTCAAAAACTCTGAGTGTGGTCCGAACCAGCTTAAATGTAATTGGGAGTTACATTTTGCAATATTGCAAATTGTATGCAATATGAAAATATTTAGTTTGCAAAATTTTGCAAACTAAATAAAAATACAACATAGATGATGTTAATTTGTGGTGTTTTGTGTGTGTGTGTGTGTGTGTGTCACTTCGTGGCCTGCAGGGATCCATTTCTATTTGAGTTTGACATCACTTTCTGTAAAGGATGTTATCAAAGAAATGTATAAGTGAAAAATAAAATGGACTGGGCACATGTTGAGAGCAAGGGATGACCACATGCTCAGCTGGTATCCTCTAGATGTCAAGAAAATATGAAGAAGGCCCACAGAATGACAGGTAGTAGATCTGTGTCAAATGGGAACTTACAGAAGGAAGAAAGGAGCTGAGCACTTATTAAGCTCCTACTATATTCCAGGCATTCTGTTAAGTGCTTCACAAATATCATTTCATTCAATTCTCACAGCATCCCTAGGAGGTAGGTGCTATTATGATCTTCACTTAACAGTTAAGGAAACTGAGTCAGCCAGAGGTTAAGTGATTTGCCCAGGGTCACACAACTAGTAAGAGACTGAGGCTGAATTTGAACTCAGGTCTTCCTGACTCCAGGCCCAGTGCTTTATTACCCCATGCCACTCTCCGGGAGGCTCTGGACCAGTCCCACAGAATGGGCAGGTATGGATATGTGCTGCATAGAATCTGCATCCCTCGAAGGAATGTCTACATTGAAGAGATCACAGACTCATTTGAGTATTTGAGGATGGTTAAATAGCTTTTGTTGTGAATTTATATATCCTCTGGTTGGCCTGGCAAATTATCATTCAGAGTAGATTCTGATCCACAGGATGCCTCAAATCTGGAGTAGTTTTCTGACTGTCCATGTAGGAGATTTCCCCCTTCTCTCCTTCTCTCCCTGGATAGGTGATGCAATTTGCCCAAGGTGCCAATTAGTGGCAAAATGGGAAGTAGATACTTGAAACAGATCGCCCCCTCAGTAAATTGCCCACCATACTGGTGCTAGCATCCTGCCTGGGAAGTTCCTTCAATGCAAACTCCCAACGGAGGCCCTCCCCTCCCCCCACCCGGGACCTAGTCTTAGACAAAGCCTCCTCCTGTCTCCTCTTTGTCTGAGATTGGCAGGATCCCAGCCTGGAAGGTAGCAGCTTGTCCTTGCTCTCTTTGGCTAAGATTAGGTGTGAACTAAATAGCTGTTCAGGGCCAGGAGAGGTGTCAGGGAAGAATGATAATGAAGACAGCCTCAGAGGCAAAAGACCGGTTAAGATGTAACCACATGGATGGGTTGATTTTTCTAAGAAATACAGCAAATAGCAGTTTTCACCTGTTGTTTTTTCTTTTTTCCCTCCCACACTTGCCATACAGTCAAGTGTTTACAAGCTGTGAGTGGTTAGAGCCTGGTGACAAATATTTTGTGCAAAAAGGAAAGAATAAATGATTTCTTAGAATCACAGACATCAGATCTGGAAAGGACTTCAGAGCTCAGCTCATTGGGCTCATTCATTTTGCAGAGGACGAGGTAGAGGCATCCGGCTGGGGCCCAAGGTCACAGAGCTGGAGGGCACCTCAGAGGTCATTGAGTCCATCTCCCTCCACCATTTTGAAGATGAGCACAATGAATCCCAGAGAAGGTAAATAGTGAATTGAGAGCTAGGAGGCCTTGTTTTAATCCTAAATCTGCAATTAAAATGTCTTATCACTTTGGGCAAGCCACTTCCTTTTTCTGGGCCTCTGTTTTCCTTGTTTGTAAGATCAAAGTGTTGAATGAGCTTCTCTCTGTGACCTCAATCTGACAATGAGATGCTTCTTGCTGGTTCTCTAGAATTATGGATAAAATGAAAGCCTCTTATTTAGGTGATGCATCAGGTAGAGAATGGGGGATAGAGTCAGGAAGACATGAGTTCAAATTCTACCTCACACTTAACTAGCTTTGTGATCTTAAGCAAGTCACTTAATTTCTGTCTGCCTCAGTTTCCTCATCCGTAAATGGGGCTAATAATAGTATATACCTCCCAGGCTCGCTATGAAGATCAAATGAGATAATATTTGTAAAATCTCCTGGCACAGTGTCTAGCATATAGTAGATGCTATGCAAGCCCACAAGCCTGCCATGACCTCTGGAGTACAATCTGAAATTGGAGACTAAAGCTGTGTGGATAATGGTTTGCTGAAGGTGGAGTGGGGCCAGTGGAGCTTTGGCCCAGGATGGTGACACCTAGGTGGGTACTGTATACATCTTCTCTGCTGAATTGCTTCCCTTACATCTTGCTTAGTGGTCTCCTGGTGAATATAGGAGTAGGAGGAGGCAAGCAGCTAGCTGCTGTGCTTCCTTCCTCCTAGGGCTCATCTGCATCTTCAAACAAGACCCCCTGGGAGATAGGGCACCCCTTCTCTTAGCTTGACGCATCCACCATCACTTGCCTAGCCTGGGTACCAATGCTGCTCCTCCTACTCATCGCTCAATACTTTTCGTAGCAGATGAAAGAATTCCTAGCCATGTTTCTGACGGAAGGCATTTTTTCAATTGAATGGCCTCTGTGAATTGTGATGATTATCCTGGATAGCTTTGTCATCTGCAGAGGGTGTCTGTAATTAGTCCATTCTGGTATCTGGTGGCAGGTGCTTGGGAGGCTTTAACATTGCTGATTGGTCCCTGAGACTCAGTAACACTCCAGAGGGATGGTAATAGTGCGGTGAATTGTCCAATGTGGTGTGTTGCCCAACAGATCAGGCTCCATGGTGCTGGGGTCTGTCTGGAATGCACCAGACCATCAGCTTTCAGTGCAGTAATTCAGATCTCAGGAGCTCCACAAAGGTGTCAAGCTGCAAAGGACTTTTGAAATCTCATTCTTTTGTTGACAAAGAATAGAAATAATTCCCTGTGGTTGAGCTCTGGAACAGAAGGGTCCTGCTTTGAAAGGAGTACTACCAACAGTTTCATGAAATATATAGTAAAACTATTATTATACTTATTGACCAGAAGAAGAAACTGAGGTTCAAAGGTTGTGATTAAACAGAGTAACAGAATTGGAAGGAATCTGGGAAGCTATTTAGTCCAAACCCCTTCCGTCACCCCATCCCCATTTTATAGATAAGCTCACTGAGGCCCAGAGAGGGAAGGTGATTTGCCAAAGTCACACAGCTTGCAAATGTTTAAGCCTGCATTTGAACTTTGTCTTCCTGACTCCAAATGCCATGCTCTATCCACTACAACGTGCTGCCTCAGCACAGAAAAGCACGTTTTCCCTGTATCATCCCCATTTTCTCATTTGGGCTGCATGAGAAAGAGATAGTTTAGCTTTCAACCCCCAAGTTGCACACAGTTTTGATTGGGTGTGAAACCAAATATTTTTCCCAGGCTTTTGCCTTTCAGGAGGCATTGTGGTACACCAGAACTCAGACTGACCTTAGAATCTGAAAGACTGGGCACATGGCTCAGGCTTGGGATCTGCCACTAGCTAGGGATGTGATGTTGGTCAAATGGCTTAGCCTCTCTAAGACTCAGTTTCTCCATCTGTAAATTGAGGACAATAACAACAACTTGCGTTTCTATATATTTTCCTTATAACAAATAGCTTACTATTATAGGTAACTAAAATATATTCTTCTCATCTGTAAATGGAGGAAACTAAGACTGAGAGAATAAATGATTTGACCCAGACCATAGGATTCAACCTAAAATTGTAGGATTTAGAATGGGAAAAGACCTTGAAGGTCATGAAATCTAACCCCTCCCCCTTTTACAAGTAAGGAAACTGAGTCACAGAGGGGTTTAATGACTTCCCCAGGGTCACACTGACACTCACGAAGTATCTGAAGTGGGATTTGAACCGAGCTTTAATTGTTAGAATTTTTTTTCTTTTTATCAAGTCTGAATTTCCCTCTTTGCAACTTCTGCCCATTGTTCATCCTGAGCGAAAAGGGACTGAGCTTATGATTTCATTGGTTTGGGAAACTCCTAGGGTTATTCCAGAGGGAGCTGTGGACCACATTTGGGAAAATCCAGGCTGAACCTAGAATTAATGTATTTAGACATATTCCTGAAGTAACTCCATCAGTCCCTCCACCACTCCCTGATCAATTAAATGAGCTGTCCAATTAAGCTGGAGAGATTACAAGGTTTGGGGGCATTAAAGGGACATCTCTCTATTGATGAATCAACAAGCATTTATTAAGCACCTACTGTGTGCTAGGCACTGTGCTAAGCACTGAGGGTACAAAGAAAAGCAAAAGTTTAAACAGTCTCTGCCCACAAGGAGCTCCCATTCTAATCAGGGAGATGATATGCGTATAATGATGTACATATAAATTATATGCAATATAAGTGGATGGTAATCTCCGAGGAAAGGCGCTAGATGTTGGGGCATGTCCAGGAGTGCCTTGATGAGAGGATAAAGGGAATTCCAAGGTGCTGGTTGACTGAGTCTCAAAAAGATGGTCAGAGGAGCTGCCTCTGATCTCTTAAAAGGAGTTAGGAATCTATCTTTTTTCTTTCTTCTGGACCACCTTTCTCCTTTCCCCAGAGTTCTTCTTTTGGAGTTTACCATGTCTATGCCTGTGGGTGGAGTAGATGAGAGGATTTCTCCCTCTTCTCCCTTTTTGTGCCCAACAGCTAATAGAAACTTGCCACAAAAGAATGTGGGGCTCAGGTTACCCCAAAGGGAACTTCATCTATTCAACTCCTGCCCCTCCGTCTCTTGCATAGAGAAGGGAAAATTCTGATTTCCCAGGCAGTGAGTTCTCAGACTCTAACCTTCTAGCTAGAGAAGGGAGATTTCCTGAGTAGCACCAGCCTTTGGGAGGTGGGGGAAAGGCAGGTTGCCTCATTGGTAATCCCAAGTTAAAAAATTCCCAAGTTTGCGAATTTGGGCACCAGCCTCATAGAGGAAAAAGATTTATTTAATCTTGTGATTCCTGGAGAAGGCAGACGGTCAGCAATGTAATTCTGCAGGTGAATAATTAGTCATGGCAAAGAAGAAAGGAAGAAATGGTGCCATGGAATCTCATTATACTTATTCCTCATCAAAACCACCAGAAAAAAAACCCACCAGAGATCCTTGTGTTACTGACTTCATAGAGCTGTTGGGAGAAAATGGCTTTATAAACTCCAAATCACTTTCCAAGTGTGAGTTCTTTCTACTACAAGGTCATAGAGAAAATGCTCTTTCCAATTCAAGGCGACTGCTCATTGCCTGTGGCTGTGGCTCAATCCAGTCTACAAGTTGGCTTGCAGGATTGACTGGTTTATGAACAGCTGGAAAAGAAATCAGTTAATCAACAAACATTTATTAAATGCCTACTATGTGCCAGGCACCGTACTAAGTGCTGAGGATCGTTGTTGTTTGTCCTTCATTCTCGAAGAGGATCATGACATCAGGAAGGTGATTTGATGACTTGCAAGTGAATTGGATTAAAGTGAGAAGGGGCTGTGCAAAGTCACAAACCTCACTTTCTCCTCCAAAGCCATCTGGATTCAGTCCAAGATAGAAATCAGGATGTCTAGAGATGGCCCCCAAGTGCTAGGGATACAGAAAGAGACAAAAGATGGCCCCTGTCTTCCAAGAGCTTACAATCCAATGGGAAAAATAACATTCAATGGGAAATAATTAACAAAAGGAAGGTACTAGAAGGAAGAGGGGTTGAGAAAGGTGTCCTTGGAAGATAATGTGGCCTGTGGGAAAGATGACTGAGCTAGATTCCACTCAGAGCTCTGCCACTGAGTTCCTCTGTGATCTTGATAAAATCACTCAACCTCTTGGTAGTCTCAGGTTCTTCTGTAAAATGGGCAGATTTTACCATTCTCCACCATTTTACCATTTCTCCCTCATAACCTCTATTTATTGATGGATAGAACTGAGTTTTAAACAGGAAGGCAAAGACGGTATACCATCATGGGAAAAGACTAGAGTGAGAAGAACCAAAGTCAAGTCCCTTCATGTACATTTACTGTATGACTCTGGGAAAGTCAATTAACTTCTCTGAGCCATAGTTTCTTCATCAATATAATGATAAGATTTGCCCTACCTACCTTAACAGAATGTTGAAGGAAACTCTTTGTAAGTCTTAAGCACACTATAAAAATGTGAGTTGTTATCAGCACAACTAAGTCCTGAAGAATAAACCACAGGAAGTGGCCTCATGTATTTGAATTCACCCTATTTGAAACTATAATGTGTACAATATGCTAATTGGTACCAGCCCAATGGAAATATGCAGTATGAACTTGAATAATATGTTAACTTTATGGGATCCATTATTTACTCTAACCAAGACTTAGCAATATCCCACACTTGTTTCTAGCTTAATGCAACTATGCACAGAAGTGATCATACCTTAAATCCCCAACACAACTCAATTGAATTTGCTTCAGGTGGCCCAGAATTATTAGTTAAGGGTCTGGTCAGAAAGACTGGATTTGGTTTTCAAATCATCCTGTCCCTGATGCTTAGTAGCCATGGGGTCCTGGGCAAGTTACGTGACTTCTGAGTCTCTGAGACAATTCTCCAAGACTGGTCTACTAAGGCAACTTCAAGAGAAAAGACAGCTATGGGTTGGAATAGACCCTTGATGCATTCCTTGTGACTGAGCAGGGAGCTCTGCACATGTACTCACCTCTTGGCTCTAGCCTGTATTGTTTCGCTCTAAATACATTGCTGTTGTTGCTCAGCCATTTTAGTCATGTCTCACACTTCACAATCCCATTTGGGGTTCTCTTGGCAAAGATACTGAAGTGGTTTGCCATTCCTTTCTCCAGTGTGCTCCCCATTTCACAGATGAGGAAACTGAGGTGAACAGGGTTAAGTGACTTGCCCAGAGTCACACAGCTAGTATGTGTCTGAGACCAAACTCAGGTCTTCTTGATCCCAGGTCTGGCATTCTATCCACTGTGCCACCTAGCTGTCCTCGTTCACACAGATGCATTCATGGGCTTGCACTCCAACTTTGGTTTGCATTTAGAAATAAAAACTATAATAATTTTCTCTTCTCCCTGCTCTTTTCCCAAGTCCTGGGGGGCGGAGTAGGCTGTGCATGGGGGATAATGCATTTGGCACTTGGACAAGGACTGAATGGCTTACTTGATTAAGTGTGATGCTTTCAACATCTTCATTCTGAAGATGTTGTTGTAGTCAAAACTACAAGAAATTTGTCCACAAAATGTGTCACTGCCAGGAAAAAGATAGTTTATTTCCCAAGAATATAAGTATAAAGTAGAGATAGAAAGAGAAAGGGAAAAAGAAGGGGAGGGTTAGGAAGAGGGGGAAAGGGAGGAGAGAGGAAGAGACAGGGACAGAGAGAGAGAGAGAGAGAGAGAGAGAGAGAGAGAGAGGCCAAAGAAAACCAAGGAGTGTGTGTGTGTGTGTGTGTGTCTGTGTGTGTCTGTGTATGTGTGTGTGTGTGCATTGCTGTCATCAGTTTTTAGACCCTCGTAGAAGCTCCTTGTTATCCCTCTTACAGATGCCTCCCACACAGACAGCCCTGGACCCAATTTTCTTCCCAGTGGTCTAGACTCCTGCCCATAGCTTCCTGAGTGGCCCTCTCAGAAGCACAGTTCCAACTGTAAATATGATATGTGGCTGTAAGAACATTTGAATGGTAATACTCAGGCAATTACTTTCTTTTCAAGATCATTAAACACCAATCGGACTTGTAGTTTAATAGGACTGCCAATGTATTTAATGGGGGGCAGTAAAGGGTAGTTTTTTTTTCTAATGGATGAATGTTTATATTATTATCCATCCTGAGAGATGGCATTAGGGAAGGCTGGCTAGTGCTATGGTGTACTGCCTCAGTGCCTATCACCCTAGGACTCCATTTTCCTTCCTCCTCTATTATTGCATCTTTCAAACATTTAGGAAAAATGACAATCAACATAAATGGTAGTAACCCCCCTCCCCCCAACATAGTCCACACCCACCTTGCAAACCTAACTGCCAGCCAGGAGGTTCTGATGGCAGGGGGATGGAGGCAAGTGTAAATGAGCAGTGCCTTTTTATTAAGGGCTTTGCTCTGACTCCCTTCTGAAACTTGTTCTTAGAGATGTAACAAGGGTGAGGCAACTGGAGCTTTGCCCAAAGGTACCCCAAAAGTGGAGGATCTGACAGCATTTTATTCCTTTGGCAGTTACATAGAACTGAGATTGGTACCTAGTTAGCAAGAATAATTTGTTAAAATAAGAAATTACCAATCTGGTACAATTCCATGTCTCTTAGTGGGCTCCACTCTGGCCTAGCCTTGTCCTGATTCCTAACCCAGCATGAACCCTGTGTGTGTCTTGAGGTCTCTGCCCATGGGGATGATGGTCTGAGGTATCTATGTTCACTCCATGAGGAATTGTCTTAGTATCTCTTTCTTTATGTAGCTTTATGTCCTGAGGTCTGAGAGCACTGCTCTCTCTCTCTCTCCCTCCCCCTTCCTTCCCTCCTTTCTTTCTTTCTTCCTTTCTTCCTTCCTTCCTTCTCTCTCTCTCTCTCTCCAAGTCCTCTCCCAACCCTCACCCTCCCTGCAGTGGAAATTGCCCAGGACACCATAATCACCAGATACGGCTCTTCCTCATTTCCCTGTTGTTTTTGGTGAGCATTTGGTGCTGGTGTGAATGAAACTGAAATGAATGCAAAAGCAGTAATTAAGCACTCACTGTGTCCCAGGCACTGTGCTAAACTCCAGGGACCATAATACAAAAAATTGACAAAATATACAAATATATCACACATAAAATTAAAAAAAAAAGCAAGGCAGTCCCTGACCTCAAAGAGCTTATGTTCTAATAGTAGAAGACAACACACATAGATGAGTGGTGGCCAGAGTAGGGAAGCTTTGGCCTGGGAAGTCACAGGGTTGGAGAGTAGAGACAGAACAAATCAGCCAGCAAACTCTAGCTTCCTAGGCATGTGTAGAATAGCGGAGCCTAGAGAAGACAGGGAAGCTTCTACTGGGTTTTCTGGCTTGTGTATAGAAGGGCTTCTTAAAGTCCTTGTACAATTCAGATGCAAATAATTAGGTTTATAAATTCGATGGACATGAACCACAACAAATTGACAAAAGTTCAGGACAGCTTCACTACATCCTTGTATATAGCATTTCCATTTCAAATGCTGTGATAAGGTCAAGGGCACAGGCTGTGTCATTTCATATCTTTGTAAAAGCAATAATAATAAGGATGATGTGAGCAACACCTGGAAAATTATACAAAAACAGTGGAAATAAGCTCAAAAGGGGGCATAAAGATGCAGACCAATTTTGTAACTACCTGGTTAAAATAAAAGTATACATTTAAAAAAGCCTAAGTGGTAAAAGCTTATAATTTCATGTCAAGTTATTTACTTTTAATCTTAATTATGTGTTTGAAGGCTTGGGTTTGCTGATGGAAGCTTGTAATAAAAAATCCATCTATTTGGTAATAATTTTTTTTAATGTGACGAGGAACTGGGCATGCCCTTTGGCTCCCTGGGATTTCCATGTGCCCCGGTTTAGCTCTGAAAGATTTGTGCTTGAGGCTAGCACAACAATCTCTTATGAATCTCTATAGCTAGTGAATGTATCAAAGAAGACTGATGACCAAACTGGGAAGAACAGATCACTCTCTGGCTCTAATGAAGAAAGAAAGAGCTTTCAGTTTCTTTTCAGGTGATCTTTATTGATGTGATCACCTTCGTGGAGGTGATTATCTCTTTATTAGGATATGGCCAATATCAACTCTTCCTCGGACTTCCATTTCAAGGGGGAAGAGTTTTTCTCCCTTCCTGACTCTAGGAGTAGTGATAGTTCATAGTAACAATATGGACATGCTCATTGCTTGTCTAAGTGGGCCTGACATTGGCTGTCTTTTTCCCTTGTTATTTCTTTCCTTGAACACAGGTGACCAAACAAGGTTTCTAAGAGATGGACATTTCCAGTCATGGTGGCTGGCTCTTTATGGTCCTAGTTTCCTCAAAGATCCTGAGATGATGCCAGATGCCCAGCAGGAAGCACTACCTGCCTCAACACCATTTCTTTGAGTATATGACCACTAACAGGAGAAGGTTGCTTCTGAAAAGACCAAGAGGACCCAAGCCATTCTGAGATAGCCAGAAAATCAGGATTTTTTCAAGTTGCCCAGACAGTAAAGATCTGGAGTATATGTGAAATTTCTCTTCTGGTCTTTCTTGTCTTTACAGTGTGATGAGAATCTGTTTCATGTTGTAAATATTTTTAATATGTTCTTATGAGTCTTTTGTGTTTGAAGCATTTCTTTTGTGATATAGGAAATAAATAGCTGTCCTATGACTGATATCTACTTTGTATATTTTTCTAAGAGGGACTCTGCTAATCCCTTTTTAGTGGAGACTCTAAATATGAACCATACTTAAGCTTTTTAAAAGAAAAATTTTCCAGATCCTGAACTGGGAATACCATAAGGAAGTTTTCCAGGGAAATGGGCATGAGAGTGAAAGAAAGTCCTCACTTCCTTATTAGAGGTCAAGCCACCCTCAAGATAAATTCAAGTTTGATGTGTGTTCAGACCTGAATCCCACATCTCTATCTGTATTTATATCTGTGTCTGTATATATCTGTATCTTAATCTATTTCTATATCTATGTCTGTTTCTATATCTACATCTGTATCTGTATCTTTATCTGTTTCTATATCTACATCTGTATCTATATCTTTATCTGTTTCTATATCTACATTTGTATTTTATCTGTTTCTATATCTACATTTATATCTATATCTGTATCTTTATCTGTTTCTATATCTATATCTGTATCTTTATCTGTATCTATATCTGTATCTTTATCTGTTTCTATATACATATATCTGCATCTTCTTCTGTTTCTGTGTCTACTTCTGTATCTATATCTTTATCTGTTTCTATGTCTACATCTGTGTCTATATCTTTATATCCATCTTTCTCTACCTCTCTTCTCTCCTCTCTCTCTCTCTCTCTCTCTCTCTCTCTCTCTCTCTCTCTCTGTATTAACTTCTCTGGGTATATATTATTCCTTCCCTTCCCCAGTAGAACGGAAGGGCCTTGAGGTCAGGGACTATTTTGTTTTGCCTTCACATCTACAGCTCCCAGCATGGCACCTGGCACACACTGGTTGTTTCATACATGCTTATTAAACTGAATTGGATTGGATTGGACTGAGTACCTCTAAGGCAGGAGTTCTTCACCTGTGGACTTGATTTTTTAATATTTGAGTAACTATATTTCAATAGAATGGGTTTCCTTTGTAATCCTATGCATTTATTCTGAGAATGGATGCATAGGCTCCACTAGATTGCTAAAGGAGTCTGTGCCACAAAATGAGGCTAATAACCCCTGTTCTAAAGGAACACTTGTTCAAATACTTTCTGGTGGACTGTCCTGTGGGTCACTTTTGGTCTAGTGGATACTAGGGGTTCTGGGACACCAATCAGTCTTTTTTTCAGGTATAGCAGGGCTGACTATGCATAGGCTGAGTAGGTGACTCTATATGCTACTACTTTGGGGATTCTGGGAAGGCTCCTAGCCTAAAACTATTCCCTCCCTCCGCTGAGACCTGAATTCTATCTGTTGTCGTTCATCCTCGTTCTCGAAGAGGACCAGCGACATCATAAGTGTGATGTCTTGACTTGCCCATGAATTGAATATGAATGGGGCAAAGCTGTGAAAAGTCATCAGCCTCACTCTCTCCTCCAGAGTCAGCAAAGTCTAGTGGCAAGAGAAAGGTCAAGATGACGGTCAATAGCCCAGGCTGCAGTGGGTGACCTTGGCTTTGGATTATTTATTCCATGCCGAAAGGCTCAAACTATCTCTTAGAGAGGAAATCATTGACTGAAGTTCCTACTAGGGTTTAAATGACTGATATCAGGAGCCTTCAAAGGGCAGAATTCTGGAGGTATGGTAGGGGTAGAGGGAAGGGAGAATGCAAGGGCACTGGGGAGGTGTTGAAGTGAGGGCAAAGGGCATTGAAAGAGGAGACAGAGGTTACTAAAACCTGCCAGTTCATAAAGCCACCTCGATCTTACATTACCTGTCTCTCCCTCCCACATCAGGGGCTACTTGGGCAGTTATTCATGCCTATGAATGTGAGTCAACCTGGAGAGGCTTCACTGAAGGAAACAGGCAGAGCCCACATACCTCAAGCTTCCTCAGGCAGAAAATTGGCTCATTTCAGGGGTGTTACCTGTTAACTGCTTGTAGTGATAATGTCGAAGTTTGTAGTGGTAGGGACCAAGTCATGTGGAACATGGAGGTGAGTGGCAAGGGGGTGAGACTCCCTGCCCTGCCCCACATTTATGGCTTACACAACCCCATCAGTTCCCTAAGGCTGAACTCCCCCTTGGCTTGACAATCGTGTCATTTACATTCATTCATTCAGTCAATTGATCAGTCAACAAACATTTTTTTACCCCTTTCTATCATCATAGATAGAGCACTGGGCTTGGAGTCAGGAAGACCTGCTTTCAAGTCCAGCCTCAGACACTAGCTGTGTGACCCTGGGCAAGTCACTTAACCCTATTTGCCTCAGTTTCCTCATCTGTAAAATGAGCTGAGGAAGGAAATGGCAAATCACTTCAATAGCTTTACCAAGAAAACCCAAAAAGGTTCATGAGGAGTCAAACATGACTGAAATCCAACTGAACAACACCACTTGCAATTTCATTGGCATAGGGAATTTCTGGATGTGGACACTTCCTGTACTAAAGTAGACATGGATAGGGAGTTGCCTAAGGCACGGAGAGGCTAAAGACTTGCCCAAGGTCACTCACTCAGCCTCTGGCTGTCAGAGGTGGGATTAGACTATCTTTCTCATTCTAAGGACAGCTTCCTGCCCAATATACCAGATTGTCTCTCATTTTATTTCTAAAAAATTCACCAACTATTTATTGGGTATTTATTGTACCATGTATCAAGGCACTGGGAATACTGTCCCAGAAACAAAAATAATTCTTGTCTTCAAGGAGTTTACATTCTATCAGAGGTGGGGAACAGCATGTACACATTAAATAAAGACATCTCTGTGGTGGGGGGAGGGGAAGGAAGAAAAAAAGGGAAAAAGAAAGTTACACGATAACTTTATTATATATTTAAAAGCAATAGCAAGTTGTACATAATAGATTTACAGTTTCATGTACAATCATCTTTGTTTCTATTCTACTATGTTGGAGAAATGCTTATTTCTTAAGTTCAGAATAAAATAAATAAAATTTATAAAAAAGACAAAGTTGTTTTTTCCCCCAGGCTGTGTGGGAGGATTAGTAACTAGTTGATTTAAGAAAAGCCTAATATATGAGGTGGCTCACTCAGCTCAAACTGAGCAAGGAAGCCGGGGATTCTGGGAAGAAGTGAGGAGTCTGGGCATTCCAAGCCTAGAGGACAGGCAATAGGAGGGATCTGAATCTAGCTCTTTCTGACTTGGAGCTCAGTTCTTTATCCATTAAGCTGTACTGTCTTACCTACCCCTATCAATTCATGGCAAACTTCTGAATCTGCAGCTTACCATCTCTATGACCCTGGGAAAGTGACTTTCCATCTCTGGGCCTGGGTTTCCTCATTTATTAAAATGAAGGGGTTAGTTTAAATGGTATCTAAGGTCTCTTCCAGCTCTGAACCCCAGGGTTTGTAAGCAGTAACCTCTGAGCATCGTCTGCCACATCCCCTCCTCTTTTCCTCTTTGATGAATATCTCTCAGCGCTAAATGCCTTAGGCAGAGATCAGGTCTAATTCTGGCCCCACCCAAAACCAGTGGGAGGGAGGGTTTTAGGAGCATCCTCTCTCCCACAAGAATCTCGCTGTTTTGGCAAGAGTGAAAAGAAAGGGATAGAGACAGAAGTTATTTCAGGGGGGGAATGGATAGGACATGGTGAGAATGATTGGATGTGAATGAATGAATACAAGACAATGACATTCCATATCACAGCTCTGTCATCATAAATTTAGAGCTGAAAGAGATCTCAGAGGTCACCCAAACCACCCTCCCCCTAATTTTTCAGATGAGGCTCAGAGACACTTGCTCAAGGTGACACAGGTAGCGTCAAAGGTAGGATTCGAACCCAGGTGCTATGACTCTGAAGCCAAGGTTCTTTCCATTATTAAACTCTTCCTCTCAAAAAGGTTCAAACACATAGGAATTCCAGATTCTGGTCATTCACGGAGGGAAATCCCTTTTGTAAACAATGCCAACAAAAACGACTCAGATTTCTGGATCATTAAAGGTTTATGAAATTGCTTTCTTCAAAGCAACCTTTTGAGGTAGGCAATGAAAATGTAATTGTGCTTCACCAGATAAGGAAAGCAGGCTTCAAGTCTGAGGCCTCACAGCCTGTAAAGCTAAGCTAGGATTTGCAGGAATCTTTTGGTCTTGGGTCCAACTCTCTTTCCATGGAGTGGCACCAGGATGCCAGGAAATGATTCATGCACATCTCAGATCCTGAAACAAGTGATTAACTCTGGTTGGGGAGTCCGAGGATCTGGCTTTAACCTCCAGCTTTGTTCTTGAAACAAGGTGCTATAGAATAGAGAAAACTAAACTTGGAGTCAGAGGTAGTGGTTGTTCGGTTGTTTTTTCAGTCATGATTCCATTTGGATTTTTGTGGGGTTTTTTTTGGCAGAGATACTGAAGTGGTTTGCTATTTTCTTCTCTAGCTCATTTTACAGTTGGGGAAACTGAGGCAAACAGGGTGAAGCAACTTGCCCAGGGTCACACAGCTAGTAAATAGTGTCTGAGGCTATATTTGAATTCAGGTCTTCCTGACTCCAGACCTGGCTCTCTATCCACTATGGCACCACTTAGCTGCCCACTGGAGTCGGAGGACCAGAGTTCAAATGCCAGCTCTGCTACTCACTAGTTCTAGGACATCAGACAAATCTTTGAACTTCCTGGGCCTCTAGGAATGAGACACAGGACTAGATGAGTTCTAAGGGCCCACCATCAAGAGCCTTCCTAGCATTTGTGTGGCCTTGGGCAAGATACTTCTCACTTCTGGGCCTTGGTTTTCTCATCTCTGGGTAATGGGGATAGGAACCTTTTCCCTCGTGTTAGGGTTGCAAATACAACCTAGAAGAGTGGCTGGTGGCGACCCCCCAGGTTTATGTCTTTCCTTTTCTATCTTTCTAGCACTTTCAGAAGGTTTCTTCAAGTCTCAGGGTAAGTTGACTGATTGACCCTTGGGATGGTGAGGACACGATTAGAGTAGTGGGTATGATAGGACTTGGAGAGGTAAATGGTCTTCAGTATTAAAAAAAACTCAAAAAACTTATGGAACAGAACAAACTAAAGATAGCCCTTTACAGGTATGACCTGTATGGACTGACAGATGTGCAGGAGAAGAAGAGACTCTCTGTACTTGAAGTCTGGAAAGAACTGGTCTCTGACAATTAATAGGTGTGTGTGTGTGTGTGTGTGTGTGTGTGTGTGTGTGTGTGTGTGTGTGACCATAGATAAGTTGCTTAATCTCTGATCCTCAGTTTTCTCATCTGCAAACTAAAGATAAAAACACTTCCAGTACCTGTCTCACAGAGTGGAAAAGCTCAAATGAGATAACAGATGAAAAGTGCTTCATGAGTAGTCCAACCATACTGGAGAACAATTTGGATCTATGCCCAAATGGCTACAAAATCGTGCTTACTGGAGGGGCAGCTAGGTGGGCAGTGAGTAGAGCACCTGCCCTGGAGTCAGGAGGACCTGAGTTCAAATCTGACCTCAGACACTTGACACGCTTACTAGCTGTGTGACCTCGGACAAGTGACTTAACCTCAATTGCCTTGCTTTCCCCCCTCAAAAAAAAAACTGTGCATGCTTTGACCCAGCAATACTACTACTAGACCCCAAAGAGATAAAAGAAAAAGACCTATATGTAGAAAAACATTTATAGCAACTTTTTTGTGGTGGCAAAGAATTAGAAATCGAGAGGATTCCTATCAACTGGTGAATGGCTGAACAAGTTGTGGTGTGATTATGAAGAAATACTACTGTGCTGGAAGAAACGACAAGCAGTATGGTTTCAGAAAAACCTGAGAAGACTTATACAAACTGATATAAAGTGAAGTGAGCAGAACCAGGAGAACATTGTACATAGTAACAGCAACATTGTAACAATGATCAATTGTGAGACTTAACTACTCACATCAAATACAATGATCCAAGACAATACCAAAATGAAATATGTTCTCCATTTCCAGAGAGAGAATTGAAGAACTCTGAGTACGGATTGAAGCATATTTTTTTTCACTCTCTTTATTTTTCTCGGTTGTTCTTTTCTCTTTTTTGCAACATAGCTGATATGGAAATACAGTTTGTATGACTTCACATTGAAATCACATTGTTTGCCTCTCAATGGGTGAGGAAGGTGGGGGAGGGGGAGGAGCAAGGAAGAGAATTTGGAATTCAAAATTTAAAAATGAATGTAAAAAATTAATAAACTTTAAAAAGATTTAAAAGTGTTTCACAAAACTTAAAGGGTTTCAGAAATATCTGTTATTTAAAAATAATTCTTAACTTCCCTAAGTTCTTGGAGGGGGGGGTAACCCCAACTCCAGAATGTCAATGAAAGTCTAGAGGGACTGTATCAGTCCCTAGGGATGGTAACATCCACCACAGGGAAAAAGGTTTCTTGACTGTTTATGGGCTCAAGTATACATACTTTTCTATATTGTATGTAATAAATTTGTCCTATATTTCTTGGTCTTGTTAATTTGTTGCTTGCGAGGTAATTGAGGACAACTACTTGAAAGCTGGGTCAACTAGGTGGTGCAGTGGATAGAGCACCGGGCTCAGAATCAGGAAGACTCACCTTCATGAGTTCAAATCTGACCTAATAATCTTACTAGCTGTGTGACTCTGGGCAAGTCACTTAACTCTGTTCGCTTCAGTTCCTTATATCTAAAATGAGGTGGAGAAGAAAATGGAAACACTCCAATACCTTTGCCAAGAAAACCCCAAACATTGTCAGGAAGAGTCAGACATGATTGAACAACAAATGAAAGCTAGAAATCAAATGTTCTTGGAGAAAACCTTGGAGAAAGAAAGGCACTGTGCTATCTTACCTGGCTTATATGATTTTATCGTTGAAGACAATAGTTAACAACAAAAAAATTTATAGTGTTTATTTACTATGTTCCAGACCCTGTGCTAAGCATTTCACAATTATTATCTTATTTGATTCTCATCCCTGGGAGGTAGGTACTATTATTATCTCCATTTTACAGATGAGGAAACTGAGGCAAACAGTGGTTAAGTGACTCGCCCAGGGTCACACAGCTACTAAGTGTCTGGGGTCTCGTTTGAACTCAGGTCTTCCTGACTCCAGGCCTGACTCTATTCTCCTAGCTGAAAAGCTTTTCAGATAGAACTCTGGTTCATACTTAGTGTCTTGCCTAGATCAGAGAGTGCTTAAATGCTTGTTGATTTGTCTTGGTGTTAGTCCAGAGCCGGGGTGTGGCCTTTTGACTGAGTCTAAGTTTTACAGAACAAATCCTTTTACTAAAGGGGATTTGTTCTATGAAGTTTGGATTCAGCCGAAGGGCTATATTTGAGGACCTAGAGGGCCACATGTGGCCTTGAGGCTGCAGGTTCCCCATCCCTGGTCCAGAGCCTTCTGTTCTAAGTGATAAATTACATGTAAAATGAGAAGCTGGGACAAGATGATATTTTAGGTTCCTTCAAGCTCTAGATTGTGCTATCAATTTATCATCCAGGGTAAATAGAGAAGCCCAGGGAGCACAGTCATTGTGAACTATGAACGCAACATATTATCTCTTCATCAGAGAAAATCTTCAGGGGTTTGTGGGAAACAAAACTCTCATTCTGCCCCCTTCCCTAGTTCTTCCCTAGTTCTTCTACTCTCCCCACTCAAATGACCCAGTATCTACATACTGAAACATATGTAGTATCATCTTAGTGAAATGTAAACTCCTGGAAGGTAAGGATTATTCCTTCGGAAAAAAAAATATCCACCAGAGGATTCTGGGAAAATGACAGAGTAGGTCAGAAGACTTTTGGTTCTCCAAATTTCCTTTACAAAAAAGGACAGAACATTGCTGCAGAGCAGCAGAAATAAACACAGGGTAAAGCAATTGTTCTCCTAAGACATTTTGAGAAGACCCCAAGAACGACCTGACCTCTAGGGCCCAAGGTTTGACCTGAGTGAATTGTAGACATCTCCAGGCCGACTCTATTGAATCAACAAACAAAAATCTTCAGGTGCCGCTGAGGTTGGGAGGGAGCCTCAGCCTTAGAAACTTGCATCTCACTGACAGTGTGGTGGTCTGATGGCTGAGGAGAAGACTGAAGGACCTTCCACTGTCAAGGGACACCAAACACCACTGTGCTGACCAGAAGTATCTTGTACTGTGGGCTGTGGGGAGAAGGAGCTAGCACACACTGGTGAGTGCAGTAGTAGAGGGGTAGAGACTCTACTAATTGTGGGCACGTGTAGGAGAGTGGAGTCTCTGGTTTCAGTTCCCAGGAAGAGAGGACAGCTGTAGTTTGCAGCCACCAGAGGGACTACAGGGACAAAGACCATTTGTGGGACAGTGGGGCTGCGAGCCCTAGCTGTGGCTTAGGAGGAGAGAGGAGAGCCCAAGGTTGGGCTCTGAGACAGACCTCAGAAAATAACAGTATAAAGAACCTAAGGCTTGGGGCATCATTCCCCATACCTCAGGACTGTAACTTGATTATACTAATAACTGCTAAAAACAAAATGAAACAAAAATAAATAAAAATAAGTAAGTAAAGGAGAACTAGATAGTTACTATGGAGATAGAGAAGATCTGGGTTCATATTCAGGGGAAGATAATAGAGCTAAAAAAGCTACTCCTTTTTTGATGAGAAATGTCAAATGGTCCCAACCACAAAAAGAGTTCTTGGAAGAATTTAAAAAGAACTTTAAAAATGAAGTGAGAGAGATTGAGGAAAAATTAGGAAAAAAAAATAAGAGCGACCCAAAAAAATCAAGAAAATTGTGAAAAGAATGAACTAGAAATAGAGAATCAAAAACTTAAGGAAGAAAAGAATGCCTAGAAAACTAGAATTGGGCAAGAGGAAGCTAATGACCTTCTACGACACAAAGAAATCATAAAACAAAATCAAAAAAATGAAAAAAACAGAAGAGAAAATGACACATCTCATCAGAAAACCAACTAATCTGGAGAACAGATCAAAGAGCAATGATATACGAATGGTCAGGCTACCTGAAAATTACAATAAAAAAGAATCTTGGTACATATTACAATAAATTTATCAAGGAAAATTGCCCTGAAGTTCTAGAGCAAGAAAGCAAAGTAGAAATAGAAAAAAAAATCCACTGATCACCACTCAAAAGAGATTCCAGGAGGAAAACTTACACAGGAATATCATAGCCAAGTTTCAAAGTTCCCAGGTTAAGGAGAAAATATTGGAAGCAACAAGAAAAAGCAATTTAAATATCATGGAGCTACAAAAAAGATTACACAAGACCTAGCAGCTGCTACATTGAAGGACCACAGGTCCTGTAATACTATATTCCATAGAGCAAAAGAGCTGGGGTTACAATCAAGGGTAGCTTACCCAGCAAAGTTAAGCACAACCCCGAATGAAAAAAAGATGGATATTTAATGAACTCAAAGACTTTCAGGTTTTTGTGATAAAACCTCCAGAAATTAAGGGAAAATTTGACATACAAATTCAGGAGAAATATAAGGCAAACATTAAATACCAATTATAAGGGACTCAATATGGTCAAGTTGTTTACTTTGTATCTGTGAAAATATTAGCAGTATTGTTATGATTATCATCATTATTTGGGTAGCTTGAAAGAAAGACGTGGACTGAGCTGAGTATGATGGGATGATTATAAAAAATAAAACTGTGTAAGGAGAGATAAAAAGGAGTAATTATCTCATACAAATGAGGCATAAAGGGAAAAACTGATACAGAAGAACCTAGTAGGGGGAGGGGGGTAGTGCGGGAAGCTTAATTCTATCAGGAGTGGTTTAAAGAGGGAACAACACATATATCTAGAAGGCTACAAAAGCCTTCTAAATTGAGAAAGGAATAAGGGGGCAAGGGGATTGGGTTGGGGAAGAGGATAAGGGAGAGACTTTTAGGGGATGGTATGTTAAGGAATAAGAGGGCAAAGTAGGGGGTAGAAGTGAAGCAGAGGAGTGAGGAGGGATAGGGTAAATAGTGTGAGAAGGATAGTGAGGAAAAATAGGAAGGAGGAAAATATACAAGTAATTGTAGCTTAGAATG
>CM053623.1:433844601-433863193 GCA_028646595.1 Phalanger gymnotis
ACTACAGACACATTGATTCTGTGATGACTTTGATAGACTTGGCCCTTCTCAACAACGCAAGGTTCAAAGACAGCTCCAAAAGACTCGTGATGGAAAAGGCTATCCACATCCAGAGAAAGAGTTATGGAGTCTGAGTGGAGACTGAAGCAAACTACTTGCAATCTTTTAAAAATTTTTTATTTTATTTTTGGTTTTGTTACATCTTTCTCATGGTTTATTTCATTGATTATAATTCTTTACAATTTGCTTATTGGGAAAAGAAGTTTAATGTGAAGGTATATGGAGAACCTATATCAGATGACATGCTGTCTTGTGGGGGAGGGGAGGGGAGGGGAGAGAGAACTGGAGGAAATTTGGAACTCAAAAACTTGTGGAAGTGAGTGTTGTAAACTAAAAAAAATAATAATTAATAAAAAATATTTGTGTTTGGCCACACCTACGAGTGACAATCATGGCACCTATTCCTACAGTGCTTTAAGTTTTAAAAACACTTTTCCTCCTGACCAATCCTGTGAGGGAGGTGATGAAAAAGCTATGATCCCATTTTGCAGATAAGAAATCCTAAGTCCAGAGAGAATGACCCAATGTCGGTTGGTTGGTGTCCTTTGTGCTCAAAGAGGATCAAACTGACATCACTATGTTGGGGTCAAAGTATCTGGCTGGCTGATCAGACCAATGCAAGCTCAGAAGGTTCTACCACGGCATGGGCACAAATGGCCCCTATGAATATATAATATAATATAGGCCCAAAGTTACACAACTAGTTAAGTGTCAGAGCCAAGACTTGAATCTAGGTCTTTTGACTCTAAACCCTGTGTTCTTCCTTCCCGCACTGGTAATGATGGAATGAAAGAAATACCTTGACCTCAAGCAGGTTATATATCACTGACAGCTTCACCCCTTCTTGGGCAGCCTGGTGACCCCCTGATTCCTAGGGGACCCCATACTGGTACCAGACTTAGTTTAGCCAGCACCTGATTGGCTTAACTCATTGCAACTCAGAACTCCTGAGTTTGAGTGATCCATAAGCCTGGGCTTCCCCTGTAGCAAGGATTTCAGGCTTGAACTTACCATTCCTGGTGTGAAAAAACTTCATAAATTATAAAGCATTCTGCAATGAAAAGCCTTATTGGGTACTTGCTCATTAATTAGCTCTTGGAGAATATGTGATTAAACTCACATCTATGGTTCTTTTCATCCAATGATGAACTGATCCCTGGGCTTGAAATCGTGAATTCTCAGCTCAAAGGTAAAGGTTTTTCTGTTTTTTTCCAAAGGCCCAATTTTTTTCCCCTGACTTTGATATATCATTTATGTATTTCATCCATTATTGATATGTTACAGCTCTTACATTAGACACTGACCTTTCGAAATAAAAAATATAACTATGCTGCCCTTCTCCGCCTCTTGTAGTTGTTTCTTAGGTTGTGAGTGATCCTTGAACTCAATGGAACTCCATTTGTATCTCCCTTCTTGGAAATGAAACTGAATTTCAGGACCAGAGTGAACTGGGCTTTCCTGTGTCCGTGGAAGAGCTGTGAGGCTGTTTCTAATTTTAAAAGCTCATGGTGCAAATGTCACGTAAAATGAAAGTATCCACAGTTACTTAGCCATGGTTAAATATGGAAACTCGGCGTAAAGTCGATGTTTATTTACCCCCAGTGACAGGGATCAGGGCCAGGCACTCAAGGTAAGTGGCTCCAAGCCATCTCTAATTTGTTGATGGATGGATTGATGTGAGAATGGTCAAAGAGATAACAACCTAACTCTCTGTAATGGACCGGGGTTATTCTGACTGCTGGTTGTCATAGAAGACCATTTTCTCTGTGTGAGCTTTGATTCTGCTCTGAACAGCTTGCTGCTCTTGGGCTGAGCTGCAGCTAGGAATTTTTCCACCTGTGGTGGGGTGGGGGAGGAGTTCATGCCAGCAGACACCTGGTAGCTTCCTATTTTAACTAATTATTATGATTAACTAGGCACTAAGCTCTGTTGCTTCTGTGTTACTGGAGTGGATTGGTTGAAGGAATGGACACGTTTAGCCTGGAGAAGAGAAGACTTGGGGGGCGGGGAGGGTTTCTTCAAGTATTTGATGGACTCCTATTGGAGGAGGGACTAGCTTTGTTTCTATTTTACCCCTGAAGTTAGAACCAGGAGTAATGGGGAAGCTGCAGAGAGGCAAACATAAGCTTGATGTCAGGAAAAAATTTGCTAACAGTTAGAGCTATCCAAAAGTGTAATGGGTTGTCTGCAGGGGTAGTCAGTTCTCTGTCCTGGCAAGTTTTTGAGGAGAGGCTGGATGACCTCTTGTCTGGTGTGTTATAGTGGGGAAGTCCTTTCATGTACGTTTGGACGAGGTGGCCACCGAGGTATTTCCAACTCTCAGGTTCTGTGAATATCATTTGGGGAGTTCAAGTCCCATCTTCCCTCTCTAAAGCCACTTCTCTTAAATCTATTGCGCTGGGGGCACAATCTTACTTGCCTTACCTAGTTACATTTCTGCTGTTGAAAGAAAAAAAAAATTGTGGGTTAAAAAAAACAGTTTTAATTTTAAAGAGAAACACATATTTATTGTGAACTAAGATTTTAGTTTGAATTGACCATGCTCTTTCTTGGTATGACATTGGGCCCCAGTGCCATACTTCCATCTGTCACATTTCTCAGAAGTTACTTATGGCTTTGTTTCAGGGAAAATAGAGAAGCCACTGATGGTTATCAATTTTACAGTTATGCTACTTAATTCCACAAACAAATGAATCTTGATTTCTGTGAAACACCTTCAATGGAGCTTTCAGTTACTTTGACACTCAAGGAGATTAGTGTCTTATTAGTGTGAATATTCTCTTTTGCTGGGCAGATTGTAACTCTTCTGTACCTTAGTAAGTCACTTTGGTGAAAAAAAAACAAAAAAAGGAAGAAGGAAGTAAAGAAAGAAGGAAAGGAAGGAAGGATAGATAGAAGGAAGAGAGGAAGGAAGGAAGAGAGAGAGAGAGAGGAGAAGAAGAAGAAGAAGAAGAAGAAGAAGAAGAAGAAGAGAGGGTAGAGGAAGGGAGGACTAAAAAAAGAGAGAAAGGGAGTGAGAGAGGGAGGGAATGAGAGAGGGAGGGAAGGAGGAAGGTAAGAAGGAAGGAAGGAAGGAAGGAAAGAAGGGAGGAAGGTAGTAAGGAAGGGAATGAAGGAGGAAGGACAAGAAAGGAAGCAAGGAAAGAAGAATGAAGAAGAAAAGTAAGGAAGGAGGGAAGAAAGGAAAGGAGGGGGGAGAATGGGAGAAATAAAGAGTTATTGCCTGGTGGTCAGACCTCTTGTGACAAACCATTCTGAATGCTCTGATCTAGACTTCTTTGCCATCCCACAAGACCTTTGCCAGCCCATCCTAGAAGACTGTATGGCTTAATAGGACTTGTCAAACTTTCCCTTTCCTTGGCATGGGCTTTGAGAAGCCAAGACCATCTTTGTGACTCTAAATGAAGCTTTGTAGGAGGACTGCAGAGAAGGAGCTCTAAGTTAACCGGCTGATTGTGTTTGCTCTAAACTTTTAGGAGAAAGAAGAGGATGAGTGAGGGGCCAGTCAAAGGATTTCTGGATTGAGAGCCAATGGGCTCCGATCATAGGATTATAGATTCAAGGCTAGGAGGGACCATTGAATACAATCCCCTCATTTTACAGAAGAGGAAACTGAGGAACCAAGAAGTGAGTGACTTTCTCAGAGTCACATAGAGAGTATCTAAGGACAGGATTTGGACCCAGGTATTTCTGACTCCCAGTTGATCCTTCTAGATCATTCTGCTTCTTGGACGACCATGGAAAAGTCACTTTATTTTTCTGAGCCTCAGTTTCCTCATTTGTAAAATGAGGACTGTGAAGGAGATACAATGGACTTGTGAACTTCTTAAATTTTTTTTTGATAACTCTATTTCAACACAATTGGTTTCCTTTGTAATCTGTGTATTTTAACAAGAAAAAGTATTTATGGGGCAGCTAGGTGGCCCATTGAATAGAGCACTGGCCCTGGAGTCAGGAGTACCTAAGTTCAAATCTGGCCTCAGACACTTGACACACTAGCTGTGTGACTTTGGCAAGTCACTTAATCCCAATTGCCCTGCCTTCTTCCCCCTGCCCCCCCCCCCAAAGAAGAAGAAGTATTTATTAAGGGCTTATTCTGTACTGAGCTGGAGACAAATTCTGGGTATACAAAAAATACTTTCCTTGCCCTCAAAGAGTTTCCATTCCCCAGTGCTCAGCACAGCGGGTAGACAGAGTAAGCACTTATACATGTATATTGACTGACTGACTAACATAATGGGAAAGGCAACATGTAAATAACTCTGTCTCACTTTCTTTCTACTAACCACTGGTCTGCTCGTGGAATCACAGGATCTTGGGGACCCCAAAGGCCATTTGGTCCAGCAACAATGACAATAATATTTTGAGGAAGATCTTGACAATTGGTCAACAAACCTTTATTAAATCCTTATTATGGGCCAGGCGTTGTGCTAAATGATGGGAATATAAATATACACAAATAAAACAGCCCTTCCTTTCAAAGACCTTACATTCTAATGGAAGGAGAGAACATGGACACAGATAAATATGTACAAAATATATGCCGATAGATGAATGGGATGATAGACAAATAGACAGATAGAAAGACAGACAAACAAAGCATACCAAGTCCTTGTTATGAGCCAGATACTCTGGTCAGCCCTGGGGCTATGAAAAAGGCAAAAAATAGTCCTTGCCCTCAAGAAGCTTACATTTTAATAAGGGAGACAGTATGCAAATAACTAAGTACTTTATCTGGAAGGGGAGGGTCTTAGAAACTGGAGAGGGAGGGGAACCAGACTAGAAAAGGCCTCCTACAGAATGCAAGATTTGAGCTGGGAGCAGCAGGTACAAGTCACAAAGAGGCAAATTCAGGGTCCATGTAGGAGAAAGCTTCCTCATGAATAGAGCCAGCCCCAAATGGAATGCACAGCCTTCTCCTTCACTGGAGGTGTTTAAGCATAGGCCAGCCGACCACTTGTGGGTGAGTTGTAGAGAGGATTCTTGGTCAGGCTGAGGTTAGACCACTGAGGTCACTTCCATCTCCAAGACATGTTGGTTCTGACCATGATTTGGAGGATCGTTGTTATCACCACTTGCCACTGAGGTTCAGTCTCCAGTCACCCACGTGGGTTTTAAAAAGACTAGTCCCAATCAGCAGGTGGGCTGCTTGTAGCAGAACTCTGCTGATACCCAAGACACAGGAGCCCTTTGGAGGAAATGGGAGGGACCCATTGTGTCAGTCAAGATGCCCTTTGCTTCTGCGAAGGAAAACCACCATCTACCAAGTCATACTTAATGGGGGAAAAAAGGACAATTCCTTGAATCGCCAGGATTGTCTCTTGGGGCTTGTGGTTTGTTTCAATATAAATTAGAAAGGAAACATGTTGAAATGTGTTCATCTGCTCTGGTCATGTACTAGCTAGAGTGCTGTGCTCAATTCTGGGCACCACAGTTCAGAAAGGCAGCGGTAAGCTGTCACTGTTGTCCCTCCACTTCCAAAGCTTATGGATGGCGTCATGGGGGATGTCTTGACTTGCTTGTGAATTAGGTTCAAGTGAGGCAGAGTGATAAGCTAAAGAATGTCCAGAAGGTAATAATGCTAACAGGATTAATTTAGGGTTCTGAGGTTTGCAAAAATGCTGTGCATCTGCTATGTCATGTGATCTTAACAGAAAGCCTCTGAGCTGGGTGCTATTAATATTTCTATTTTAGAGAAAACTGAGGCAGACAGAGGTTGTGATTTGCCCTGGATCAGTCAATCAATAATCAATCAACACATATTTATTAAGTACGTACTATGTTCAATGCTGGTAAATGTCTGAGGTGAGATCTTTCTGATCTCAAGCCCAATGCCCTAACCACTGGGCCACCTAGCTGCCTATAAAGGTGGTGAAGAATCCAGAGTTTACATCATATGAGAATCTGTTGGGAAAATTGGGGATATTTAGCCCTGAGAAGAGATATCTCATGGGGATAATGGACCATAGACCTAGAACTGGAAGGGACCCCTGAGGCCATCTAGTGCGACCTCATTTTATAGATAAAGAAATGGAGTCCCAGGTGAAGGGACTTCTCCAGGGTCACACAGGGTCAGAGGCAAAATTTAAACCCAGGTTCTCTGACTCCAGAACTAGTTCTCTTTCCATTACACTGGAAAGTTGTTTAATAGTAAGTGAATCACAGAAGAGAACTGGATACAATGATAACAACTTATGTTTCTATAGCATCTTAAATAACATTATGCAAGTATTACCTCCTACCCCCATTTTGCAGATACGAAAACTTAAGGTCTAGGTGTTTAACTGATTCATTCAGGATCATTAAGTTCAGAATCATTAAGTGCTCCAGCTAGACTCAAACCCAGAAGAACAAACTCTGGCTCGAGAATCAGAGAACCTGGATTCAAAGCCTAGCTCTGTGTTTACCACCTGTGTGACCCTGGGTAAGTCACTTCCCCCATATTTTCATTTATAAAATAAAGGGGTTAAATACAGGAATCCATTTTGCTTGACTCTGCATTTTGTTACAAGAACTTTCTTTTTCTAGTGTAGGGTTTGGGAGGGAAAGGACAGAAAGGGATAAGATTGTAAAAGAAAAGGTTATTGAAATACTGGTGTGTTTTTGTTTTTAGTTCAGAGAACAGAAGAAAGTCTAGAAAAAAGCACAGACCAGCAAGACAGCTTTGAAAGTCACAGGTTAATTTTACCTGTACATTTGAAAAAGCAAACTTTTCTTTTTCCCTACTTAGTAGTATTTTATTTTTTTCCAATTACATGCAAAAATAGTTTTCAACATTCACATTTATAAGATTTTGAGTTCCAATTTTTTTCCTCTTTTCCTTTCTCCCCTCCCTACTCCCAAGACAGCAAGCAATCTGATATAGGGTATACATGTACAATCATATTAAACATATTTCCACATTTGTTATGTTGTATAAGAAGAATCAGAACAAAAGGGAAAACCATGAGGAAGAAAAAACAAAAAAAAAGAGAAAATAGCATGCTTCAATCTGCACTCAGACTCCATAGTTCTTTCTCTGGATGTAGATAGCATTTTCCATCATGAGTCTTTTGGAATTGTCTTTGTATTGCTGAGAAGAACTAAGTCTACCAAAGTTGATCATTGCACAGTGTGGCTGTTACTGTGTACAATGTTCTCCTGGTTCTGCTCAAATTTCTTTCTAAACTTCTCTTCCACCCCCACCCCCCTCACCAAGGCATTCAGTGACTAGGAGGATCTTCTGGTTCTTTTCATCATTCCATCATTCTCTCATTTCACCATATTTTCACAATAGGCTATGGTATGATCTTCCCTCTTTAAAGCCATTTTGAAAGCTTATCTGGCATGATGGTGATAATTTAAAAAGCACTTTAATTTCTCATTTGTTGATGTTTATTTTAGTGCCCATGTGCAGACAGCATTGTGCAATATACATGTCACATAATCATAGATTTCTGAAGTGGACATTTATTTTACTTATACCAGAAAAAGAGTCCTACAATAACATCCTCAACAAATGGCGATTCAATCTCTCTTGAAGACATAGAATGAAGGTGAACTGGCTACCTCTTAAGACAGCTAGCTCATTCCAATCTTGTAGGGAAACAGACCTCAATTTACTAGATTCTACCCTCAGAGTAGCCAAGTAGACTAACTTATCTTCTATGTGAGAGCCCTTCTAATACATAAGCAAAGCTATCATGCCTGCCCTGAGTCTTCTCTTCTCTAGGCTGAAAATTCCCAGTTCTGTCAATTGATCCTCATATGGCATAATCTTAAGGCATTTCTCCTAAAAAGCCCGGGGTCAAGAAGAGATCTCTAGGGAATCTCATTGGAGACCTTCTTCCAAGTTGGCACCCAATCATTAAACAATCACTCTTTCTGAACATTCAATAAATTCTAAATCCTTCTAATTATATTATCATCTAGCCCATGTTTTCATAAGAATGGCTTGAATGAATTTGTTATATGCCTTGATAAAACCTAGGTAAGTTGATGCCACTCCCTCAAGGTAGCAGTCTAGTAACAGTACCAGAAAACGCAGATGAGATTAATAATAGCAATAGGTAGCATTTCTATAAGTCTTTAAGACTGGTAAAGTGCTTTATTTTGCTGTTGTTCAGTCATTTTCAGTCATGTCTGATTCTCTGTGACACCTTTTTTGGGGGATTTCATGGCAAAGATACCGCAGCGGTTTGCCATTTCCTTCTCCAGCTGATTTTACAGATGAGGAAACTGAGGCAAACAGGATTAAGTGACTTGCCCAGGGTCACACAGCTAGTAAGTGTCTGAGGTCCCATTTGAACTGAGGTCTTCCTGACTCAAGGTCAGGTTCTCTGTCTACTGCACCATCTAACTAACTGCCCATAAAATGCTTTACAAATATAATGTTATTTTATCCTTGCTGCAGCCCTGGGGTGGTGGTGGTGGGGTGTTATTTTTGTTATCCTCATTTCTGCGGATGAAGAAACCAAGGCTGATGGGTTAAGTGACTTGCCCAGAGTCACAAAGGTAATAAGTGTTTGAAGTTGGATTTGAACTCAGGTCTTCCTCACTGTAGGTCCAGGACTCTATCTATTTTGTTTCCTAGTTTCCTCATCTGGCAAGTTCTTGATGAAGTCATACAAGATCATTGTGATTATTGCTACCTTTTCTATATGTTAATTAGCCATTCCTTTAATCATACCTTCTAGAATTCTATCAGACAGGGAAGCCAATTGAAACCCGGCCTGTGATTTGTAGATTCCATCCTCTTCTCTTCTTTGGAAACCAGGTCATGTGTCTTATATCAGTTCTGTGATACCACATCTGTTCTCAGCAATCTTTGGTGGCTTGGCATCATTTGACATCACATCTTTTAGTACTCAAAGGTATAGTTTATCTGGGTCTTGAAGTTATAAGGGTCAGCTAGATGTCCCATTCTATGCCTGTGCCATTATATTCTATGCCATTTTATTTTGCTTTACTTTTTTTTGCTTTGCTTCTGCCCTTTCTAGTCCAGTGATCCTTCTCCTTGTCAGAGAAAGCAAAAGCAAAATAAAGACATGAACAGTTCTATCCTTTATCCTTTGTTCATTACTGCCAGCCCACCCCATTCTGAAGTGGTCCTATCCCCTCTTTGATCTTTTCCTCAAGAGAGCCAAAAAAATTACCCCTTTTTGTTGTCTTTGGCTTTCCTTTCCAGCCTCTGCTCATTCTGAAGTTAGCACTCCTGACACTCTTCTCATATGTATTGTCATCCTGTCGTATTAATCCCCAAAGGCAGATTAATTTCCTATACTGATTGATTAACTTTTTAAAGAGAAAAAAACCACTAAAACCAATCAATACATCCTGAAAAAAAAATCTAACATCGTATGCATTGCTCCACACTCTTGGATTCTGATACCTACAAAGGAGCAGGAGGATGTGTCTTCTCATCTCTCTCTTCTTTGGGGCCAAGCTCATTCTTTATAATTTTGAAACATTCAGTTTCAGTTGTTTGTATCTGTTGTTCTTTTCATTTACATCGTTGTAGCCTTTGAGCATATTGTTTTCCTGGCTCTGCTTACTTCGCTTTGTAATCAGTTCATGTAAATCTTTCTATGCTTCTCTGTAGTCTTCACGGTATTATTAATTATAGTGTAATAGTATTTCTTTACATTCATTTACCACAATTTGTTTAGCGTTCATCTAGTGAATAGACCTCTGCTTTGTTTCCAGAACATAGAAGTGTTGCTTTAAATAATTTGGAGTATATGGAACTCTTCTTTTTGTCCATGAGCTCTGTATGCTATATGTTTAGCACTGGAATCTTTGGGTCAAAGGGCATGGATATTTTAGTCATTTATTTTTAACATAGTTTCAAATTATTTTCCAGAATATTTGTACCAATCCACAACACCAACAATAAAGCTATTTTTCTATAGCTCTTCCAGTATTGATTATTTCCATCTTTGGTGTTCTTTATTAATTTGTCGGCTGTAACCTGTAACTTTAGAGTTGTTTTTATTTGCGTTTCCTTTTTGGTCATGATTTGGAGCAATTTTCACTCAGTTAATAATAGTTTGCAAATCTTCTTTTGATAATTGTTTGTTCATCCACTTTGACCATTTGTCCATTGGGAAATGGCTCTTGGCCTCGAATATTTATGTTAGTTCTCTGTATCATAGATATCACACCCTTAGGAAAGATATTAGATGTAAAGATTTATCGTAAATTGATGGTTTCTCTTCTTATCCTACCTGTATTGATTTTCTTCATTCAATAGCCTTGAAATTTTTTGTGTCATCACAATTATTTAATTGTTTTTTTCAATCACCTGTTACAGAGAAATATTCACTGCTTCGTGCATCAGAGGATTTGGCTTCAAATCTTAGCTCTGACACTCAGTGTGTGACCTTAGACAAATCTCAACCTCTCTGGCCTTTCATTTCTTCTAATCCAAATGAGTCTTTGAGGCCCTTTCCAGATTTCGAGCTATGAATTGTCTCTAGGTTTGGCTTTCGAACTAATGTTCACTTCAAGTTAGGGTGGTAAAGAAATGTCCCAAGTCAAAGGGGAAGCAGTATTCACAACTGAGTCTCAGACGTGGAGAATTTCCTTACTGTCTAACAGGTCCACTCCCTGCTAGAGGGATGACCTCTTGTCATAATTTCTACTACTCTATCTTATTCCAGCCAGGCTCTGAGAGTACTTTGCTTAGAAGTACCACAAATTCACTAAATTGTACGATTGACAATTACTGTAATAGTTAGATGACTTTTCTCCTGGAAAATTTTTGTAGACGTTTGTATTTGTAACTTTGCCATATCTCTACTTTGAATTTATGCTCTCACAGATGTGGGTAATCTCTCCAATGGTGCTGATTATGACATATTCTGATTTTCTCTTCCCGCGTCCTGCCGTGGATTCTCCCTAGGGTTTCACCTAATATTCTCAGGACCTTTCTCTAGGTTTCCTGATGTTAGGAAGGTGCCAGTACTTCATCTAGTTCTCCCTCATTCTCGTTATTTGACTGGCCCAACTTTTCTGGACATCTGTCTCTGATGATATCTTTTACTGAACTACAAGGAGAACATATATACTCCTATAATATCTAAATACTCATGCATCTCCCTCCCGACACATGTATATGTCATTAATGACCCATTCTAGGGTCCATCCCTGAGGAGTCTGCATACCTGTTCTCACTGTGTTGGTCTCTTGGTGCTGGGCTGAAACAAATGGATATCTGGTAGGGACAAGCCAAGCACCTTCCCCAATTTTTTCACTTAGCAAGGATTTCTCAAAAGTGATTTCCTTTCAGCTGTATTCCTAACCCCTAAATTCCTCATCCTCCATATCTCCGTCTCTGTCTCTGAAATTCTTGGATTCTGCCTCTGAGACACTGGGCTCTGATAGGTCAGCTTTCACTTTACCTCACCTGGAACCAGGTATCTACTTCACTTGCTGACCATTTACAATGTTCACCAAACCACATTTACAATGTGCATTACGCCCCCCATCTCTCCTTTGTGTATTGTCTTCCCCTCTTAAAATGTCAATCAATCAGTCTTTATTACATACCTACTATGTGCCTAAGCCCGTGGATACAAAGACAGACAAAAGACAGCCCCTGCCCTCGAGGGGCTCACAATCTAACAGGAGACAATAAGCAAATAGATATGTACAAACTATATACAAGATAAATAGGAAATAATTATTAACGAGAAGGCACTAGAATCAAGAGGGGTTGGGAAAGGTCTTCTGGTGAAAAGGGATTTTAGTTGGGACCTGAAGGAAGCCAGGGAAGTCAATGGGTGGGAATGAGGAAGGAGAGTATTCCAAGTGTGGGGAACTGCTAGAGAAAAAGCTGGGAGCTGAGAGTCTTGTTTGCATAACAGCTATTGTCACTGGATCACCCCACAGTGGTGGGGATGGCAGTGGAGGGGGGAAAGGTTTAAAGTGAAAGAACACTTGAAAAGTGGGGGTGGACAAGGTTATAAAGAGCTAGAAAGAAAGCAAATTCTTTCTGCGATTCCCCTCTTCTCATATGTAAGAGTCTAAGGAGAATGAAATTAAAGTCATGGGAGCAGGTATCCCCAAGCATTTGAGAAAGTTTAGAGTGTTTGGGGAGTCATTTTTGTCAGGGGACTCCCAGAGACCATCAGCTCACCCAGCGACACTTAAAAATAGAAACAGCAGCAGCCTGCATATTTCCTCCATTTGGGGCCTGGCACGAACCTGGCCTGGAGCTCTTTCAGGCAGGCGGAGCCAGCTTCATTCCCCGGGGTCTGAATCTCTTGGGAACAATTCACTGACTCACAACTGAGGGCCTTTTACAATGCTCTCAAATTAAGTATCATATGTGTCTGATTAGACTGAGGCTTCTGTGCCCAGATTCATCCCACACCCCCTTCTTGCATTGTGTTTCCTCAGCTGGACCGGTCTGGGCTTGGACAAATTTCTCTCTCTCTCTCTCTCTCTCTCTCTCTCTCTCTCTCTCTCTCTCTCTCTCTCTCTCTCTCTCTCTCTCTCTCTCTCTCTCTCTCTCTCCCGTCTTTCTCAGGCCGTTTCTCCTCTATTTTCCCATTCTCTCTTCCTTCCTTTGCCTCCCTTTTCTGTTTTTCTTCCTTCCCACTCTCCCTACTTCTTTGCTTCTTTCTTTGTCTTCCCCTTTTATTCTCTTATTCTTGCCCCTTCTCCTCCTCTCTCTTATTTCTATTAATCTTTTTGTTCCCTTTCCCTTCTCTTGCCCCCATTTCCTTTTACCTCTCTGTCCTTGTCCTCTGCCTCTCTCTGTCTCTTCTCTTCCTTCCCTTTCCAGTCACCCTCTTGGCCTCTTAAACATTCCTCTCTCCTTGCCATTCTCTTATCTCTTCTTCTCCCTTCTTTTATTCCTCCTCTCCCTCTCTCTTTCTAACTTTCTTCTCTCTATCTTTTCTCCTCCCTTCCCCCTCTCTTCTTTCTCTCATCCCCCCTCCTCCTTTTTCTGGTTTCTCCTCCTCTCTCTCTTTCCTCTACTTTTTTATCTCTTCTCCTCTTTCTCTCTGCTTGAAAGTTTTTCTCCTCTTCTGTCTCTATTTCCCTTTCTCTCCTCTCCTCATACTCTTCCTTCTTTGCTAATTCATTCCTAGAATCCATATTAGAAGTCAAGTGTAAGCAGGAGAAGGCCTTGCTATCTGCTGTCAGAGTTCTTTTCTGCTCTTTTTAAAAACATTAATGGAGGATGAGCTCACAAACCCTCCCTGGTCTTTATTCTCTACCTGTCAGCACCAACCTTCCTGGCTACTCCCCTCCCCATCCCTCTTGAGTAATGCCAAATGACCTGCAAAGGCCCACAATCGGACTGCCTCCTCCTGAGCAATGCCCATGACAGATTTCTCCCTGCTGGGGACTCTGGGTTTTTCCACACTCTTTCATCTGAGTGGGGTGCACTTGAGTCTTTAGCATGAGGCGGCTTCTGGAAGGAGCTGTGTTTAGAGGGAGAAGGGGCACCAGGCCAACCTTCGAGAGCTCGATAATAGTCTAGAATAAAAATGGGAAAGCAACACCTTCTTCCCCCCAACAAAACAGGTCAAATTTGTCTTTGCTAATGCTTAGCACTGTGACTGGCACACAATGAACATTCAATAACTGATTCCTGAACTATCTTGTGGTTCCACTCATCCTCAGTCCCTTATGGAGCTGGCTGCCCAGAGCAGCCCTATGGGCTGAGGACAGTGGGTCACATGCTTTCCTTTCCCTCTATTCCACATCAGAACAGACCTGTCCTTTCCCAATACTTTCAGGGCTTGGCTATACAGGTGGTAGGTATTATTGAGTTATACTAATTTGTCATTCATTAATTCTTTCAACAGATATTTATTGAGCTCTTACTTTGTGCCAGACATTGAAATAGATGCTGTGGGTATACAGAAACAAATAAAATGCAGTCTCTGCTTTTTGGGGCACAACAGACAAATACTTGTGCTTAGACCACCATTTGGGTGGGGAAGGACAATCTCCTCCTGGGGAGATTATCAGGTTTCAAGCAAGTATAAACCAAATAGCCAGGCTACCTTGTCACCAGGGCCTTTTTTGGAGCTCTGAATCCAGTGGAGTGAGAAAGCTGAAAAATTGGTAAAAGAGTGAAGATTCAAGGTGGTCTAGGTCAGTACTGGTTCCAGAAATAAGATATGGGCATGCCAGAAGAAGTGGCCACCTGTCTGACTTAACTCATCTCCAGTCTTCTATAGTATCTGCTAGAATGCCCCACTTTCATCCTGACAGCAGCGTGGTCCGCAGCCAGGACTGCCGTGTCCCTTTTGACTCAGTCTCACCAGTAGTGCTGTAGGCTTGGACCCCCAAAAGCTTCTAGTAGTGAGTTAAGATACATATGCAAATAATGACAATACAAAGCAAAGTGTAATAAGAGGGGGACTAATTAAGTGTTATACAAAGGAGGGATCACTTCTGACTTAGGCAATCAGGAAGCATAGCACAGAGGAGATGAGCATTCAAGCTAGAAGAATGGGTAGAACTTCTATAGGTATAGATGGGCATTCCAGGTGGAGTAAACAGCACGGGCAAAGGAATAGAAGTGGGAAAGCCCAATCCATGTCTAAGAGACAACGAGCAGTCCAAATTTTCTGGAACATTTTATATAGAGGGGTAATGTAAGAAAATGGCAAACTACTCCAGCATCCTTGCCAAGAAAACCTCATGGACAAGGTCTAGAAGAGTTGGACACAACTGAACAACAACAATGGAAGGAAGGTTAAGAAGGTAGATGAGAGCCAAGCTAAGAAAGGCCTTGAATGTCAAGCTGAGGGCTTGGACTTTAGACAATGGGGAGTCATCAGCATGAAAGAAGGGAGTGACAGAACCAAAATGATGCTTTAGGAAAATTTATTTGGTAATGGCACATGGGGAAAATAGAAGATAAGAGAGTCTAGATACAGGGAGAATAGTTAAAAGCCTAAAGAAATAGTCCAGGAATGGGGCAAAAAGGACTTCAATTAGGGTATTGGAAGAAGGGTTAGAACAAGGAGGAAAGATGCCAAAGATCAGTCTGAATAGATAGAAGGAAACTACCTTTCACTAAGGGTCTACAAGCAATGGCTGTTGACCCATTGTTGCGTTCATCATAGAATGGATTCCTGCTTGGGTATGGGTTGGACTAGGAAGTTCTTTCCTTTTCTGAGAATTCATGGTTCTATGACAGTCCCTGGAGACAGATTGGATAGAGGTGAAGAAGAGAACTAAATAAAAGATGATTCTAAAGCCCGCTTGACTGAGAATGGTAAGAGAAAAAGGAAACATAACAAGAAGATTGGATTTGGGCGGTGAGGAGATGATAAAATTTGGTGTCACACATGTGCAGTTTGACTTGGTTTCACATCCAATCTCTGCTACTTGCTTATCATGAAGAGGTTCTTTCTGTTGCCTGGACCTCGGGGGATAAGGAGGTCAGCATGAGCTGCCTTGAAAAGAGCAATTTCAATCCAAGCTACCAACAAACATATAGAAAAAGGTTCTTAGTCACTAATAATTAGAGAAATGCAAGTTAAAGCAATTCCTAGGTTCTCTCTTCTACCCAACAGGTTGACAAAGATGACTCAAGAGGAAAATGACAACTGTTGGAGAGGCTTCAGGAAAACAGCCACATTAATGCCTTGTTGGTGGAGCTGTGAATTGGTCCAGTCAGTCATTCTGGAAAACAGTTTGGAGCTATGACCCCAAAGTCACACATCTTTGCATACCCTTTGATTAAATTATGCAACTTCTAGGCCTATAGCCCAAAGAGATCAAGAAAAAAAAAAGGAGAAAAGGACCCATATTTATTAAATTACTTATAGCAGCTTTTTTGTAGTAGCGAAGAACTGGAAACCTAGGGGCTACCCATCTGCTGGGCAATCGCTAAACAGAACATGATATACAAATATAATGGAATATTGTTGGGCCGTAAGACATGATGAAATGGAGAGGATCCCAGAAACCTGGGAAGACCTGAATGAATGGATGCAGTCAAGTAAGTAGAGGAATATTGTAAAAAAAAAAAAAAACCAACAACTTTGAAAACTTAAGAATTATGATCAATTCAAGGACCAACTACCATTCCAGAGGACCAGTGGAAAAGGATACTCTCCACCCTTGACAGAGACGTGAAGGACTCGAGTTTCAGAATAGGACCTCCACTTTCAGGTGCAGCCAATGTGGAGCTTTGTTTTGCTTAATTGTTTATTTACAAGGAAGGACTTTCTTATTCTTTTTATAATGCAGGTGGTTGTGGGGAGACAAGAGGGAATAGAAATAGAGTAGCACAAAAAAGAAGAGAGGAAAAGAAGGTTATTGTGGTATCTTAAAAAAAATACAAAGAAGACAACAGAAGGAAAGCCATGAAGAAGCAGGAACTGGCAGGACAGCTTTGAAAGCTACAAGGTTGAACTTACATATTTTCAAAGGGAAGCAAGCTATGCATAATAGACAGCTAGAGCTCTTCCATGTTTGTGAAAACACTAATTTTATTTGCTAAACCCAGAATTTTAAAAATGGGTAATTGGGAGTGGGGATAGAAATGAAGTTGCAGAGGGTCCTGGAGGCAATGGGTGGTGAGGAAGTAGAATTAGTGAATTTAATTTACTTTTTTTTAAAAAGATATTTGTCAATGAAAGCAAGAAGAGGCGGCTGTAATATAGTTGGGAAATATTTAATGAACTACATAAATTGCAATAGGACTTAGATAATGTTAATATTGGGGCAGCTAGCTGGTGCAGTGGATAGAGTGGACATTAGAGGGGAATTAGGAAGACTCATCTTCCTGAGTTCAGATCTGGTGTGAGGCACTGTGAGCTGTTTGACCCTGGGCAAGTCACTTAACCCTGTTTGCCTCAGTTTCCTCTTCTATAAATAAGATGGAGATGGAAATGGCAAATCACCGTAGTATTTTTTTCTAAGAAAACCACAAACGGGGTCATCAACAGTTGGGTATGACTGAACAGTAATAGCAGCAGCAGCAACAGCAACAGTCTCCATCCTTAACTGGCTTCTTTACTTAATGACAGAACCCAAGGACACCTAAGGATGGGGACTAATAAGGGGGAATTTGGTGGGCTGCGGAGGGAGATATTTTGAGTGGCATGGGGACAATCTTTTGGCTTCAGACTTGGATTTTGTCTCCCTTTCCTTGCTGTGATTCTCTGCCACTTCTCATGCCTCTTCTTCATCCTCCAGGTGCTCAGTGCCCTCATACAGTCCCATAGCTGCCTCACCATGACACTCCACCCCTCTTCTGTGCTTATGGCTCAGAATTCGTCCCCCTCCCCCCACCCCCAAACCGCAACCACACATCAACTTTCATTCCTTCTGTGCAGATGTTAAAGAGGCAATCTGATAAGCCAATCCACAAGGCTTGAGGGTATTTACATTTTAAGAGAGGAGCCTTGTTAACCAAAACAAATCTCTAATTAGTGGAATTCCAGGCTGTGTGACAAAGGGAAATGAGACTTTTCCAGCTGTTTGAGGGAGATAGCTGCGGATTGCGGAGTAGGGAATCTGCTCAGAGGTGTAGAGCTGGCCCATTCTGATAGGCCATATCCTGGTTCCACAATTTTCAAGGAAAAGGGGAAAGATTTTCCTAACAATAGCAGATATCACTATGGCGTTTTCTGGGATGTAATGATCCTTTACATGCACTTTCTCATTTGAGTTTGTGAGATAGGTACAGAAGTTATTATCCCCATTTTTCAGATGAAGAAGCTGAGACTCAGTGTCACAAAGTTAATAAGCATGTGAGGCAGGATTTGAATAGTTTATCCACCAAGCCATGCCTCATCTATGGTTGCTTGAAGAAACTGAGGGAGAGGGGATGTGTTTAACCTAGAAAAGAAGAAGAGATTTAGGGAGAACATTTAACAGTCTTCAAGCGCTATAATGTGGAAGAGAGGGATCAGATTAGGAATAGCTAATCTAGTATAGCAGAAAGAACATCAGATGTGGAGTCAGAATTTTTGTGGTTGTTCAGTCGTATCTGACTTTCCATGACTCCATTTGGGGTTTTCTTGGCAAAAATCCTGGAGTAGTTTGCCCTTTCCTTCTTCAGTTCATTTTACAGATGAGGAAACTGAGGCAAATGGAGTTAAATGACTTACCCAGGGTCGCACAGCTAGTAAGTGAGACCAGATTTGAACTCAGAAAGATGAATCTTTCTGACTCCATGCCAAGTGCTCCATGCACTATGGCGCCACCAAGCCGCCCTATAGAGTCAGAATACCTGGATTCAAATCCTGGCTCCATCACTACCTGTATGACCTAGGGTGAATCAATTCACCTCTCCATTGCAAAATGAGAGAATTAGGGTAGATGACTTAAATTCCCTCCCAACTCTAAACCTACACCTCTTTGACTTGTTTGGCTTGACTGCAGAAAGTGGAGGGAAGAACAATGGGTGAACATTACCAAAGAAATCCCTCACCTTTATATTTGTATGGAAACAGTAATGAGCTATTTCAAGATGCAGCTTTCCCATCCCTGAGGGTCTTTCAAGTGAAAGCTAGATGACCTCTAAGAGGTGATGAGATTCAAATGTAGGTGTGGGTTAGATTTAGAC
>CM053623.1:433872257-433940019 GCA_028646595.1 Phalanger gymnotis
CCCTAATTTTTCATCCTCTCATTTACTGGGTCTTCCTCTGATACCTACAAATATGCCCAGCACTTCTATCCTAGAACAAAACAAAAAACAAACAAAAAAAACCTCAGAAACTGTCATTTGACACCACCATCCCCATAAACTATCATCTAACATCTCCTCGCTCTTTAAACCAGGGACAAAACAAAACAAAAAAATCAAACCTATCTATGCCTTGATGAGCCAATGAAAAAGTAAATTTTTACAGTATGAAAAAATAAGGGCCAGAATAAATGAGCTTAGCTGCCTAGGAGAGATATGGATTAGGTATAGGACTTATTTATATACATTGGAATTGTTTGCTGATGACAGTGATGGAATCTCCTCAATCAACAAGCATTTTAAAAAAATATTTTTCCCCCATTACATGTTAAAACAATTTTTTTCCATTGTTTTTATTTTTTTAAGTTTTCTCACCTCTCACTCACTTCTCAATCCCGGGCAATCTGACTTTTAACTGCACTACTAAATAAATCTACTGTATCCAAAATCATCAATGATTTCTCTGTCCAATTTAGTGACAGGATTTACCTGTCTTTTCTTAGTCATCACCTGTCTTGACCGCTGCAGCATTTAACGCTGTTGACCTCCTTCCCCTCCCACATATTCTCTTCTCCAGGGATCCCCTCTTCTAGATTCCCTTTTATTAACCCTTCTCAGGTTCCTTTCCAGGATCAACATCCATGTGCTATTGTGTATCCCCAGACCTCTGTCCTGGGACCTCCTCTCTTCTCTCTCTTTTTTTAGTGGTATCATCAGATTCCGTGGATTCAACTACCGTCTCTATGCAAATGACTCCCTAATCGATATATCCGACTCCCATTTCCCACCTGAGCACTGATGTTGCACCACCAACTATTGACAAGCTATCTCTATTTGGCTATCCTGCAGATGTCTTAAACTTTATATGTCCAAAAAGAGCTCATCTTTCCTACTAAACCCATTCCCCCTCCCAGATTCCTTGCTTCAGTCAAGAGCACCATCATCTTTCCAGTTACTCAGGAGCCTTCCTTGACTCTTCAGTCTCTCTCACCTTCCATATCTAATCAGATGCCAAGTCCTTCAGTTGTAACCTCGCACCCTCTCTCCCATTGGTTCCCCCCTTCTCTCCATCACAATCTCACCACCTTAGTTCAAGCCCCGTCCCTTTCACCCCAACTATTGCAATAGCCTACAAGTTGTTCTCTTTGCGTTGAACTTTTTTCCTCTCTAATCCATCCTAATCTGATGTACCCAGCTGCCATGTCGATATTCCTAAAGCATAGGTCTAAAAATGTGGCTCTAGTCTTTACCTCTTTGTGGTTCCTTATTGCTTTTTGTATAAAAGACAAACTTTTCTGTCTGGCATTTAAACTGGATTAAAGAATTAAAGATTAAAGAATCTGCTTTCAGTGTTTCTTTGCAGTTTGATTACATATCACTTCTTCTTAACACAGTCCATTTTCCAGTCAAACTAGCCTACTTAATATTTCCCTGATTTGGCATTCTCTCCCCTCCATTCCTTTGCCTTGGCTGTGCCCCATGCCTGGAATGCTCTCCCTTTTCACCTCCTTCTCTTAGAATCTCCACTGTCTTCATGGCTAAGTTTGAGCATTGCTTCCTACTCAAGGTAAGAGATTCACTTACTGACTCCCCCAGTTGTCAGTATCCTCTTGAAATTATTTTGAACTTAATGATTATTTTGTATTTACTTATCTATGCAAATGTTGCCTTCTCCCCCCTGTGCATCTCCTGCCAAGTTCCTTGAAAGAAAAGAAGACTGGTCTTCAGCTTTTCTGTGGGATCTTTGTGGCCTTGGCACTCAGAGCTATGGTTAACACATAGTAGGTGCTTAATAAATACTTACTTAATTGAATTTCGAACTCCTTGAAAGAATACAAAGGTGAAGGGCAGACTGTCTAGTTCAGGGAATTCTGAATCCAAAAAACTTCTCACTAGGCCTCAGAAAAAATGATTCAAATTGTTGTCATTATAGATTTAGAGCCATAGAGGACCTCAGTCAGTAAAGCTCCTCATTTTATAGATGGAAGTGAGACTAAGAGAGCTTAATTATCTTCCCTAAGGTCATGGGGAAGTCCCCAGAGTCAGGATTCAAACCTAGGCCTTCTGACTCCAAATCCAGTGTGCTCCCCACTGTATCATGCTCTTTTCTTGGATTTAGCAACCTTTTCATGGTACCAAGGAGAGAGACCTGGATTTGGCATCAAAAGGCCTGAGTTCAAATCCTCGTTCTGTTACTCACTACTCGTGTGCCTTAGGCAAGCCGTTTACCTTCTGTATGATGTATAAAAAGAAGATTGTTGAACTAGATGTTCTCCGAGATCCCTTCTGGTTTGAAATGCCTTGACGAGCCAATGAAAAAATAAATTTTTACAATATTAAAAAAAGGGCCAGAATAAATTGGCTTAACTGTCTAGGAGACATTTGAGTTAGATATAGGATTTATAGACATTGGAATGGTTCACTGATGACAGTGATGGAATGTCCTTAATCAATCAACAAGCATTTTAAAAAATATTTTATTTCCCTCCCCAATTACATGTTAAAACAATTTTTTCCAATTTTTAAAAAGTTTTGAGTTCCAAATTCTATTCCTCCTTCCTTCCTTCTCCTTCCCCCTCCCTGAGATGGTAAACAATCTGATACAGGTTATACATGTGCAATCATGGAAAATATTTCCATATTAGTCATTTTCAACAAACATTTATTAAGCTCTTACTATGTGCTGGGTGCTACACATACAAAAATAGAAGAGAATCAGTTCCTGCCCTCAAGGAGGATACATCCTATGGGAAGAGATAATATATTACAAAACAAGATAATTGTGAGAAGAAAGACTTTAAGCTGGGTTGGGGGAGGGTCAAGAAAGGCCTCATGTAGAAGGTGGCATTTGAGTTGAATTTTGAAAGAAATGAGTTTCTAAGAGGTGGAGGTGAGAAGGGAATGAATTGTAGGCATGGGGCAAAAGTAGAGAGGTGGGAGATGAAAAGCCATGAATGAAGAAGAGGAAGGAAGCCATTTCGTCTGCACCAGGGAGTATGAAGAAGGAGTATGAGAGCTGGAGTCAATTTCCTGTAGGGCCCTGTCTACTCCTAAAAATCTATGAACTGAAGGTGGTCTGTCAAGGTGATGGGTGCTGGTGGAGGCCAAGGTAAGAGCTTCATCTTGGCAGAATCCATAGCCCAGCATAATTCTTACTTCATTTCTCCTCATTCCCATCTTCGTTCAAAGTGGGCACAACAATACCAAGCTGTTTCCTAGGCTTGGTGTGAAAACAGATGGTGGGAGCTTTGCACCAGGAATGTGATGGTAAAATAAAAGTAAACATTGGTCCTTGAATAGAACTAGGTCCAGGGAAGCATTGGGAGACCTGCCCATTGCTGATCAAGTCACATATGCAGGGCTGCTTTAGAATGATCTCCTTGGAATCATAGGGGAGTTAGGTGGTGCTGTCGTGGATAGAGTTGGGCTTGGGACCAAGAAGACTCATCTTCCTGAATTCAAATGTGGCCTCAGACACTGACTAGCTGTGTGACCCTGGGCGAGTCATTTCACCCTTTTTGCCTTAGTTTCCTCATCTGTAAAATGAGCTGGAGAAGGAAATGGCAAACCTCTGCAGTATCTTTGCCAAGAAAACCCTCAACAGGGTAACAAAGGGTCAGATATGACTGAAATGACTTAACACCTAGACTCACAGATTTATAAGGACTTATGAATGTAAGGGAATTTGGATCCTCCATTTTAAAGATAAGGGAACTGAGACCCAGAATGGGGAAAGTACCTATCTCAGGCCTAGAACCCAGGCCTCCTGGCATTCAAGGTCCTTCATTGTCTGGCTAAGCTTCTTGCTTAGCGCTGTCTCAGGTCGCTCTTGCTCACTCATAGTTCTACCTGCTTGATCCCTTAGTTTTTTCCGAAGCATATGAAGCAAAATTCATATTGAGGCAATATGGTAGGGTGGCTAGAGAGCCGGCCTTGGAATCAGGAAGACCTGGGTTCAAACCCTGCCTCTGAACATGGTGACTGAGAAAAATCATTTAACCTCTCAGTGTTCTAAGCAGTTAAGACTGTAAGTTGAAGAGAAGGTGCCAATAATTTATTAGTAGAGGAAATACTTCACTGGGAATGCTTTACGCTAATAAAATCATAGGTCTGGCCAAACACAAATCTCTCTTACACTATGTGTGTGATACTATTATGTTAACTATCATATCATATCACATCATATCATGTCATAAATCATATATGATATATAATGTATCATATATTATATCACATAATATCTATCATATATCATATCTGTATTGTATATACATTATATTTGGAATATGTGTATATGCATATATGTGTATGTAAAATATACATATGCAAATATGATACGTATGTATATACACACATATGTGCATTTTATGTGCCAGCCAAAGTGGTCTGCTGTCTGTTCTCTCTTCTCTTTTTGTGAAATCACTTGTGGGGTCTGTTGCAGAACAGACAGGCATAGGTTAGACAGGAAAAGCTTAGAGATCCATCTTAACTTTTGAGATCCTTCCATTCCTCCCGAAACCCTCATCTGTTCCCTCCAGACGACCACAGACAGAGCCACATTTGCCTGATGGGTCTGAGAGCTGCCTAGTTAAGATGTTATTTAAACCTCTGGCAAATTTATGAGTTTAGAGGGATTTCAAGCTAAGCCTTGCAAGGTGAATGGGGAGCAGGGAAAGTTGGTCCCTGGGCTCCTGCGGAAGTACATGAATCAGAATGGAAACAGCCATGAAAATGGCCGGCTGCTAAGGGGCAGCGGATCTGTCACTCTATTATGCTCTGTTCAGGCTAAGGGGTCTCTGGGGAGCTCCTAATGAGCTCCAGGAATGCCTATGGCTCTGGGGAAAGATGTGCTGCTTTACTGAATGCCTTCAGGAGCATGGCCACATTCGTCAGAGGGAAACCACACATGTACTGGCATGTTTTGTGGCCAATAACGAGATTTTTCTTCCAAAGGAAGGATTAGGCCTAAACACAGGGGGTCCTCAACCCCCAGGTGGATTCCTTGTTTGTTTCTGGCTTCACTAAGGGGAGAGGGAGGGGCTGAGCATCTTTGCTCATAGGTGAGTACCAGTGGGGTATCAAACAGATAATGGAAAAATTGTTCTGAAGCTCCCTGGAAAACTAATTTTGACCTCTTTTGACTATGAGACAAAAGGAAAGCTCTCTCTGTTTGCTATCCTTTGTTACTTCCTTATCTACTGAAGTCCTACATCCTTACTCTGGCATTCAAGGCCTTTGACCATCTGCTTTGATGTGCCTGAGAGTCAGCAGAGAAGAGCCTTACACCTCGAGTCGAGTTCACATGTCGTGTGTAACCCTTTGTATGACTGTGTGACCAGGGACCAATCATTCAACCTCTCTGATCTTCACTTTGCTTATCTGCAAGATGGGAAGAAGTGGTAGTTTGGTGTAGCAAGCAGGGAGGTGGCCTCAAAGTAAAGAGTCCACTGGCAATGTGACCCAGGGCAGATCACTAAATGTCTGCATTTCCCAGCCAACTCCTAAAAATCATACATTTCCAAACAGATGCTGATTTGCATTAATGAAGGGAATTTCTTATGCCAGTGAAATCTTAGGTTCAGTAGAATTTTTTCAAAAGACGGCAGGAGTACCTGTAATCTTCCTCCTAAGTTACCTTCCTTTTATTCGATCTGTTCTTATATTTCTCCTTTATGTGAATGCTGTCTCCCCCATTAGAATAAAAGCTCTTTGAGGGCAGGGACTATTTTTTAAAAAATCTTTTCATCTCTACTTCCTAGTACAGTGCCTGGCACGAAGTATGCACTTAATATATGTTGATACACTGACAGTATTCACCTCCCAAGGTTCTTCAGAGGCTCCAATAAGCCAGGACAAATAATGTGGGTTTGCGCTAATTATCCTTATCACTTTTGCCATCCTGCTTCATTGTATCCAGTCAGATCGGACTTCTGATTCCTCAGTCTCATCTCTCCAACTCCGGCCTTCTTTGCTAGGTCCAGCACTGCCTCCAAGCAGTTTCTAGATTGTTTCTCCCTGTAGCTGGAAAAGACTTCATGGAGCACTTTGTTTCTTTTGTACTTATGTTTGAATTTGCCACACAGTGTTACAGCTAGCATTTATATAACATTTTAAGGTTTGTAAAGTACCATATGCTATTCCATTTGATAAAGGGTGTGTGGGAAGAAAGAGAATGAGCATTTATATAGTATCTACTAAGTGCCGGGCACTGTGCTAAGGGCTTTACAAATATTATCTGAACAGCCCTGGGAGATAGGTGCTGTTATGATCCCCATTTTAAGGTGAGGAAACTGAGGCAGACAGAGGTTAAATAACTGGTCCGGGGCACAGCTAGTAAGTATCTAAGGAAGGATTTGAACCAGGGTCTTCCTGACTCCAGACCCAGTGCTCTATCCATGGTGCCACTCAGCTTCCTGTGTCATATATTGTTCCACTTAATCCTCACGAGAACCTTGAGAGATGGGTTTTATTATTATTTCCACTTTACAGATGAAGAAACTGAGGCAGAAGGTGATTAAGCGATCTGTCCAGGCTCACCCAGCATGTAAGAGGCTGAGACAGGATCCAATTTCAGGTCTTCCTTTCTCCAAGTCCAATGCTCAATCCACTATAACACTGAACTGCCCACCATTTCTTCTACTGGCTTGTAAACTTCAGAAGACTGTCAGTTATTAATTCACCATGTGCCTCTCTGGTCACAATTTCTTGTCCTCTATATTTTCCTTTGCCTCATTCCTCTGAAGCCTAATTTTTGTCTTCATTACGACCTCCAGTCCGTCACTCTGTATCCTCCCTGCCAGTCTCCCCCTCCATCGCTCCTTTTTTTTCCCCACGGTCTCTTCCATCTCTGCTGAGATATAGGAATTATATGTTTCATTGTCTATGGCCAAGATCATTGGTTCATAATTGGAGAAGACCTTAGTGACCCTCTTTCTAATTTAACTCCCTTATCTTATAGGTAAGGAAACTGAGGAGCCCATGTGGGCAAATGATTTCCATTTAGCCATTAGCTCAAGCTAGACTGTATCAGATGTGGGACTCAAACCTTGGTTTTTTGACTTACAATCCAGTGCTCTTCTCTACGAACACATGCATCCCTCCGAATTTGCCTTGCATTAACCATATGTGTATACTTATACATAGACACGTTGTCTCTTCCAGATGAACGTAAGCATCTAGAAGGCAGAGACTGTTTCATGTTTGTATCCCTAGAATCTAGCACCGTGCCTGGCACACAGCAGGTGCTTAATAAATGTATTTTGTTTGATTTCAGGACATTTTCAAATGGAAAGAAGACCATATTCTTCAGTTTTGGGAAGCTAGAATTACCTCTAGGTTGATACTGAAATTTCCTGGCTAGAGCCCCCACCCCCGCCTTGGATATTTTGGCCCTTTGTGTCCATGTTGTTTTCCTGGAAATCTATTTCTGGCTTCTGGAAATCTTAACGAGCACTCTCCTATCTCTCTGAGCAGTGATTCACTTCTCCCACTTTCTCCTTCAGAGGATGGAGGGCATTGCCAAGGTCAGAGCCTCTGTTTTAATCCATTGTGCTTTCTCCCTGCCCCCTGCTAGACACATAAACCAATGGCAAAGTTACCATGAATCTCCCTTTCTTTATCTGTAACATGGAAATAGGGATGTTTGTTCTACCTACCTGGCAGGTGGATGTTCAATTGTTTTGAGAATCCAATAAGAGAGAGAAGTGAAATTATTTTATAAACTGTAATTTGTGATATACATGGAAGTGAAATTGATCAGGGGGACTTGATCAATTCCCTGAATTCCCCAACAAGCTTAATCAGATTGTGGGCTATGGACCTTTGTCCAGATGGCAACTCCCACAGAGGGAAGTGTATGCTCTAGAGTCTTGCTGTGAGGACACAGGCAACTCCTCTCTGAGTCTGATTCCAAGTGACTAGAGCTGCCTCTGAGAGGATTGGCTATGCAGAGTCAGGGGAATTTAGACTCTTGTCTGAAGAATGGTCCTTTTCTAGAAACTCGATCAATTCCACTTACATGCAGAGAAAGCCTTATCATAATAATCTAGCAATGTATTTTGGCCTCTGTTGGCACATGAGCTATAGGAAGCCACTGGCTTTTTGCCCTGACCTCCACTGAGTGTCCAAGGTCTACATGCTCACAGCCACACTCACTCTTACCACACAGTCCTGGGTCTGGTTTGTAAATGGTCCACTCCAGAGGTGGGACAGGAGCATCTCCCCAGAGCTCTTAATCCATACATCCTTCCTCAAAGATTTCTCTTCCCTACTTCCATCCTGTTTTTCCTCCACCGACCAAGGTCTATACAGTATAAATGAGAAGTCATAGAATTTATTTATTTTTTTAATTTATTCTTTTCAATTAAAAATTATTTTATCTTTCTACTAGAAGGAGAGGGAGAGTTTTAAAAAAGGAAAAAAAAGTTGAAACAAAAACATAAGCAAAACCCTTTTTTAACAAATACGCCTAAGAACCAGGAGAACATTGTACATAGTAACAGCCACATTGTGCGATGACTAACTTTGATAGACTTAGCTCTTCTCAGCAGTGCAAGGATCTAAGACAACTCCAAAGGACTCATGATGGAAAAGCTATCCATATCCAGAGAAAGAACTTTGGAGTCTGAATGCAGACGGAGGAATACTCTTTGCTCTCTTTTGTTGTTATTGTTGTTGTTTTGTTTTGTTTCTTCTTTCTTGTGGTTCTTCCCATTGGTTCTAACTCTACAACATGACTAATGTGAAAATATGTTTAATATGAATGTATATGTAGAGCTTATATCAGATTGCATGCTGTCTTGGGGAGAGGGGAAGGGAGGGAGGGGGGAAAATTTAATATTCAAAAATCTTATGGAAGTGAATGTTGAAAACTAAAAATAAATTAGTTAATTTAAAAAGAAACAAATACTCCTAGTCAAACAAAAAAAATCCCTCAACATCCATGAACAAAGATAAATGCCTCATTCTGCACCTTGAGTCTATCATCTATCAGTATGTGGGTAGCATGCTTTGGTCTTCTGGAATCATGATTGGTCATCATGTTGATCAGGGTTCTTAAATTAAGTCTTTTCAAGTTGTTTGTCTTTACAATGTGGGTCATAAAGCTTAAAGTTCCCTGCTAAGAGTTCTAAATTCTGTTAGAGTTCTGAATTCTAAAGAGATGTCTGAAGTAGGGACCTCAGAGATCCATCAAGTCCAGCATCCTCAGAGGTATTCACTGAGGTGTTAATTGAGGTGACTTGCCCAAGATCACTCATGTAGTAAGTGACTGAGTTGGGACTCAGAGTTAGGTCTTTTGGATCCAAAGCCGATGGTTTTTTCATATGATTGTTTGGAAGTTCAAGGAAACAACTGTCCACTTGGTCATAGCACTCCCAGACTTTATTCTTCCTTCACTTAGAGTCTACCATCACTTTTAATCCCTCCCATTCCTAGGCCATTTTACAAATGAAATCATTAACTAATAATGCCAGGTGGTATGTTATTGACCAGCGTGGTGGTGTAATTAAATGAGGACTGGTCAGAGACCTCAAGGTTCAGGCCTCCCTGACTTCAGGCGACTCCATTAACTTTTATGAGCCTGGTATCTTCTTCTTTAAAAAGGGCTTAATAATCAGATAAAGGACGTAGCCATCACGACAATCCTCTGTAAAGAGGGAAGGTAGGGATTATTGTGCCTTGTATTACTAGTCAACTCTTTCATAAGCATACAGCATAACTTAAAATATTTTTTTCAGTGACCAAGCTTTTATTTTTTCTCCCTCCCACCTCTTTTCTCCTACCTACTCTTCACCCCCAAGGAAAAAAAAAGATGGAAAAAATCTTTGTAACAAATTAACGCAGTCAGGTAAAACAAATTCCCATATTAGCCGTGTCTAAAAACATGTGTCATTCTGCATATTCGTTAAACCTTGTCTCTGTCAGGAGGTGGCTAGCATTCTTCACTATCGGTCCTCTGGAATCCTGATTAGTTAGAGTTCTTAGGTCTTTAGACATTGCTCATTTTTATAATGTTGATGGCTATAACATGAATTCTGATCCTGGTTCTGCTCACTTCTCTCTACGTTAGTTCAAACAAGTTTTTCCATATTTCCCTAATATTCTATTCCTTTACCCAAGTTTGTACCTTCCTTCCCTGCTAATAGCACCTCTTTTTTTACCTTCATCATAGATGATGTTTATTGGCAAATAAATCAATTTATATTAAATATTTATACAACAATATAAACAATTAAAATTTTATATTAAATAAATCATTTTATATTACTTTCATTTTGTTATGTAAATATATGACTTTTACCAACAAACCTTTGGCTTATTTCCAGTTATAGAGCACCACTTTCTGATGAGAATGTGAACATGACCTCCAAGGTCACTTTCAGGGCCAGAAATCTGTAAGACTGAGTATAGTGTCTTCTGTTTCCTTTATTTTTCTATTCTGTTTTCTTTATTTCCTTTTATTTTCTTTTAGAGAGCATGTAGGGCCATGCCTGGCAAGTAGTAGGCACTCTTTAAATTCTAATTCCCTTCCATTACTCTTAACAACACTGAAGCTCAGCATAGTTTGAATACACAATCAATCGGTTGAATTCACTGGATAAGATCATAGATTTAGCAATGGAAAGGTTTTTAGAGATGATTTAGTCCAGGAGAACTAGAGGTTGATTTGAAACTAGAAAGTCTTAGAGGTTGTTAGCCAAATTCACTCATTTTACAGATGAGGAAACCGAGGCCTGGTTAGGTAAGGTGACTCGTCTAAGGCCACATGGGTGATACGCAACAATTCCAGGATCCCATCCAGTCCCTCTGACTCTTTTTCTATGACACCATTGAATTCTTCCTTCTTAAGCAGCAGGGCACGTCTTCCCATTCATGCCATGTTGAGCTGTAGAAATGTGACGATTCACTCACCAGGCAGCCTGTCCTGCTGATCAGTGTCTGCCCTTAGCTCTGAAGCCATCCCCCTGTTTTCATCTTTCTGCTAATTCTGGTCATCTTTCCAGAATCATCAGGCATGTGGTCTAAATACCAGCAAGCTCTCCCCGGACTTCCTAACAGCTTAGGTTGGAGCAACCTCTGCCAAGTCCAGCCTGACATTAGGAAGTCAGTTCTCCATGCTGCCCACTGCCAATGCCAGAACTGCCAAATTCACCCTGGGTACCACAGAAGGGCTGGGTCTGCTTGTCACTCCCTGAAATATGAACAGGAAGCATGTCCAAGGGATTGTGCCCTCTATATTGTGTTGCTGAAGATTTCCTCTGTTAGAAAGTGAACTGAGTTGAAGGCATTAATTATCTCTGCTAGGACGGAACCGTCCTAGAGAGTTGTGGCCAAAGAGGTAAAGGAGGCCAGATTGGTATAGTAAGATCTTCATTTGGTGTCTAGGTGGTGCAGTGGACAGAGCACTGGACCTATAGTCAGGAAGACATGAGTTCAAATCTAACTCAGACACTTTCTAGCTGTGTGACTTAACCTCTGTCTGCCTGAGTTTCTTCAACTACAAAATGGGTATACTTCAAGGACTGTGAGAATCAAATGAGATAATATTTGTAAAGCACGTAGCACAGTGCCTGGCACATAGCAGGTACTTAATAAATGCTTGTCTCCTATCCCACCTCCTTCCCTTGTTACTTCCTGCACAAATGTCTTTGTGCGGACCTGAAAAGAGGATCAGACGCTAGACTTGAAATCGATACTTACTTGCTGTGCAACTCTGATCAACTTCCCCATGACTCAGTTACCTTACCTGTAACAATGATAAGGCTGGTCCAGTGGCTTCTGAGGTCTCTTCCAGCTCCAAATCTATGATCTTCCAGGTGTATGTCTACTAATGAGACGAGGGAAGCCCATCAGAAATTGGTTCAGCAGTCTGTAGCTTCTGGTAAACCAAAGCTGGATTCTCTTCTAGAGTGTGCCCATCATAAAATGTGTCCATCTTGACCACGGTGATAACAGAATACAGCTCGTCTCCTAGGGCGCCCTCTTCTTTGCATCCATTGGAGTGACTGGCCTTAACCTTTGGCCCCCAAATTTCCTGACACTCCTGAAGAAGTGACTCTATCCCAACTTATGCTCTGTCTTCAGCTCTCAGTCACCGGTACACACGGCCATGTATTGAGGGTCAGCCACTGGTAAAGGGCCTTGTTCATAAACCCCTGCCATATGCCTTTCCATTGATCTTTGAGTCCCCTGAAGTCTTATTACTGGTATTAAGAAGACCTTTCATTCATTCAAGGCTTTTCAGTTTACAAAGCACTTTGATTTATACAATTTTATCTTCACAACGATCTCACAATATTATTTACATATTATTGTCTCTATTTTACCAAGAAAGAAAAAGAAGCTCAGATGGATAAAGATACTTGGTCGAAGTCATACGGCTCATGCAGGCTTTTAATCCAGAACTTCCTGATTCCAAGCACAGCACACCATCTACGGGGAACCTCTTGGAATCAGAAATGAAAGAAGCAAATAATTCCACATGGACATGACCAAGATAAATGCCTAGCATTGATACAGTACTTTGAGGTTTGCGACATGCTTAATAAATATCTCATCCAATACTCACAACAACCCTTGGAGGTTGGAGATGGAGATAAAGGGACTAGCCCAGGGTCACTAGCCCAGGTATATATCTGAGGCACAATTTGAGCTCAGATCTTTCTGACCCCACGTGTCCAACATTCTATCTACTGCTCAGTAAATCTCAGTATCTACAAAGTTTTTTTTTTTGTTTGACTAGCTTAGACATCTTTTCTTCTGGGTCTTCAAGAAGCATTCCTGGCTCTGTGGGAATCCAGCCTTGTATTGCTGGCTCATTTATCACAGGATCCCCAGGATGGGAAGCAGCAGGCAGTATATTGACAAGTAAGAAAAGGAAATAGTAGTAATGTGCTGGAAGTTCTGTAAGCAAACTAAGTTCCCCAGTGGATAGCACCACGATGTATTCCATCATACACATGGGTTGCTTTCCTTTGGGATTGGAGTCCCAATCAATCTTCAGATGTGGTTGTAATTAATAGGTAAGGAAGTACAAATATATCTAAATTAATAGAGCCACTAGGTGTGACTAACTATAATATGATTACACGTGAAATTAACCCAGAGATCAAAACTAATAAATCCAAACTACTAAGTGCTAGGACAACCATTTGTGGTTTTAGATTAGTTTACTTTTAAAGGCAGAGAAGGAAGGAAAATGAGCCTGGCTGTCATTTTTAAAGGCTTTTAAAAAAAATTGTGGGTAGGATATGGGGATTATATGATGGTATGTGAAATGCATGAGCCCTCAGCTGTATTCCAGCAGGGCCGTTCCTCATGTTAATAATGAATTGCCAGCACACCAGGAGAAATCTGGAAAACCCAGAATTGGAAGGGAACAATGCTAGAAACTTGAGATTTGTAAAGCTGTTACTTTTGTATAGAGAGACTGTGTGGTTAGATGACTGGAGCCAGAAGGCCTGGGATCAGGTCTTGGCTTAGCCAACCACTAACTCTACAACTTTGGGTCGGGGTCTGGACGTCTCTGGGTCTCTTGGTTTCCTTATCCTTAATACACAGTTATCCCTTTCACATTGGAGAGGTTAGGGGCACAGCAGCCCTGAAATCTGGAAAATCCCTGTAAAATCTGTAGAGGCAGACTTTCATTTTCCTTTAGGAAATCATATAAGGACTTAGTCTTTTTTCATATGATACCACAGTCTACCGGAATGCCTTTTTGGTAATAATCCTGCATTTCTGAGTTTCTAAACTTTTTCTGAGTCATCTGTTTGCCTTTGCGTGTCCTCTGCAGCTTCCACAAAACTCCTCCAAAATTCTCATTTAATTTCTTATGCCGACCTGCAATCTATCTAAACCATAATGGGTAAAGTCGTGATTTGGAAGGGCTAATTGTAATTTGTGAATGCGACTGGGTTAGCCTGGGTTATTATCTTTATCCTCTTTGTTATTGTTGCTGTGGAAAGCATACTGTGGATGGAGTCAAATCCTGACTCTGCCTCTTGTTTACCTGTGTGACGTTATCTCCTTTCTACAGTCATTTAACCCCTCTGAGCCTCAGTTTCCTCATCTGTAAAATGAGAGGGTTGAATTAAGTGACCTCGATGATCTCTTCCAGTTCCCAATCTATTGCACGACAAGACGAAGTATTAAATTCAGGCTCTGCCACTTAGAGCCGAGTGACGTTGGATCAGTTGCTTAACTGTCCATAAGGAGCTAAGATTTCATCAGTTGGTGGTACTTCCACCAAAGACTTCTATAATCCTTCTATGCTTTAGAGCAGAGGTGTCAGATTCAAGGCCTCTAGGCTGCAAGCAGCCTGCCAAACTCCCAAGTGGGGCCTGAACCAGATTAAAATGTGATCAGAAAATGTTTAACAAAATAAATAAAAATATAATCCCACATAGATTGTGTTAATGTGCGGTTTTCTAAGTTAGCATGTAGCTGGCAGGGATCCTTAATCAATAATCTCAACCCTCTCGCCATCTTCTAAACCACTTTGCCAAATGCCTTGTTGCTGGGACAGATAGAGTTCCTCGAAGGTTGTAACCCCAAAACTTCCACCCTGGGGGCTCAGGTGATTGCTTCACCTGGCCTGTTTTAAGCCACCCCCTAACATGCTCCACTTCACTGTCAACTCCCCAGACATCTTCTCCCTACCCTGCTCTGGCCCCACCTCACCACACTTTCCAGTTCCATTTCAAATCTACTTGGTCATTGTTCCTGGAAGGGGCATGTCAACCTACTCTTCTATGGCACCACTCATCATCCTTATAAATTTCCCAATCAAAGTTACCCTTGTTGGGCACCACTCTCCTATCTGTGTCTTCTTATAATAGAATATAAATTCTTCTAAGGAAGAGAAAGTCTTCATTTTGCTTAGCAGTATTTGCCATATAGCAATCACTATTGGAGAAGAAAATGGCAAATGACTCCAGTATCTTTGCCAAGATGGGGCCATGAAGAGTTGGATACCCCTGAAAAACAACTGCACAACAACAATCACTTAATAAACTCATTCATTCATTCACTTTCAATCATTCATTCATTCATTCATTCATTCATTCACTCACTCACTCATTCATTCATTCATTCATTCATTCATGCTATGTTCCAGATACTGTGCTAGACCACTGGATATACAAAGACAAAAAAGGAGGCATTAGTCTCTGTTCTTCAGGAGATTACTTTCAAGAATTCATTGTGACCTCTGTATTCTACACTGGAATAGAATTTACTCATCTGTAAAGTGGGAGAAATAATACCTGTACTTCCTAATCTCCCAGGACTGCTGTAAATGCATAATTGTTATTAAGGGTGCTAAACACAATTTCAATAAAAGCTGTTTTTCCCCCTCAATTCTCTGATTCCAAGACCTTTTCAAGGGAAAGAGTTAAGCAAATTCTCCCTTAGCTGGCATGGGCATCCAGCTCCTTCCTTTTCCCCTGGAAAAAAAACATTTGTAAAGTCGGCATTTGAAAGAAGCCCTCAATTAGCCAACCAGTAAAAAGCTCCCGAGTAAGCAGGGAAGCCAGGTTTCACATGGGCGGTGGGCCAAACCTTGTTTCCAGCTGGATCAACAGAATCCATCAGAGCGATGTACAGATGAGAACACTGCTGGGTGGGGAGATGGGCAGGACAAGGTGTGCACTCCATCTAACCTGGGCTTCTGGAGTCCCTTCCATCCCTCCACTATCTGGGTCAGTCCAGAGAAATTGTGAAGTGGGCATAGTTGGGTTCGGGCTCTTGGCCATCTCTTTGGGGGCCCCTTCCTTCTCTTTGCCCCTTTTCTCCCTTCACCCTTTCCCAGGTTGCTTAGCGCCCTGTCCTGCCCTAGGCTCTCTTGCTGGAAGGGGAGAAAGAGATTTGGTTAACTCATTCACTCTGAGGTGTTAGGGACTTGTGACTTCAACCCTCCCGGGATAATTTGCATTTTTAAGAAAGGTCATGGGGAGAGGGCATCCTTCAAAGGAATGATTCACTAATGGTAGGATCGTAGATCTAGGGCTGGAAGGACCTCAAAGGCCATCTGGTTTGAATCCCTCCTTTTATAGATGAGGAAAATGAAGACTGAAAAGTTTAATTGACTTTTTTTGTCACAAGTATGGGGAAAAATTTGAACTGAGATTCTCTGAACCAATGCTTTTACCTATCACAATTCCCCCAGGAGATTTTGAATATTAATGGGGCACATATCTTGGGTCAGGACCATGTAGACTTGTATTCATTTTAAGGGGCAAAAAGGGAAATTGCTGCCCCAATCTCTAGCAGTTTAGAGTCTGAAGGAGTGTTAGGAAAAATATCATTGGGTTCATTCTGGGGAAGGTTGATGGAGGAAACAACAATAATAATAAACATTTATATAGCACTTTGAGGTTTGTAAAGAATTATCTAATTTGATGCTTAGATAGTTCTGTAAGGCAGGTGCTTTTATTACCCCCATTTCACAGATGAGAAAACTGAGGTTCTAAGAGGTTGGCTGACTTGCCCAGCATTGCAAAGCTAGTAAGGATCAGAGGCAGGTTTTGAACCTAGGTCTTTTCTTGATTCCAGAAGCTTCCCTTTTTCCCATGCTGCCTCTATAAGTACGAGTTCTTGAATTGTCCTTTTTGTTTTTCCAAGCTTGCATTGAGAAAAATACTTTCATGGCATCATCCCTCTTGTGAGGCAGTATGGTGGAGCATCTAGTCCTGACTCTACCTCTGACTTTCTGTGTAACCCTGGACAAGTCACTTCCTGTTTCCTCCTCAGTCAAATGAAGGGGTTACCATTCAAGTTCATTCATTCATTCTACAAACATTTATTAAGTGCCCATACAGTACAAAACACTAATCATTGTGGGGCAATACCATTCAGACAAGACATACTAAGGCTCAGAGTGGCTAAGTGATTTGTTCAAGAACACACAACATGCAGGGAGTGGGACTCAAGCCCACAGTCTAGTGTTCTTTCTACTATACCACAATGAACATAGATAATTCTGGTGCACATGACATATCTATGTTTGTTCTGATCTGTCTAGAATTCTCCAGGGGGGCTCTACCTAACAGACCCTCCACTTCCCGCTACAAATACTCCAACAGAGACAAATTAAACATTTGTGGGGTCTGCAAATGTTCAATTTATATATTTATTTTCCTGCTCTTTTCAGGCTCCCCCCCACATTCAGTAAAACTTCCTTGGGGTAAATTTTTTGGACTCTGTTTCTACCTTTTAATGAATGACCTAGGAAGAAAGAACAACTGTACATTTTTTTTGTAATTGCTGATGGTACAAAATGATGTAGCTTACTGGGTCAGGGAGCAAACAGCAAGAACCTCTCATGAAGACATGATCAGCTCAGCGATTGAGCTGACACAGGGCAAATTAATTTTATTAGCGGGAAGCATTGGCATAGACCACAATAGTCTGTAGAGTGATAATGAGAACGGAATGGCCAGTGTTGGACTAGACTGATCACTTGTAATGGACTCTCCAAAAGGAAAATCAGTCTGCTGTCTTTGATCATGACCAAGGAGGGAGGAGCGATTGGGGAAATGAGCTTTGGGTTCCATGATCCCCCAACACTGGTTCTTTCCCTCCTTTCCAAGGCAAGACAAACAACTTCTCAACCTTGTGAGTTGGTGGAGAGTTATGGGAAAAGTCAACTTGGGGATTGGGCCTGTGTCAGAGAGGACATTAACACTCAGTCCTGTGGTCAAATGGAGAAGATGGATTTAAGTAGGTGACAAGGTCAAGAATAATGGTAACTGACATTTTTTCATAGTGCTTTCAAGTTTATAGCAAAGTAAATAGGGAGCTAGCCTTGAAGCCAGGCAGATCTAGGTTCAGGTCCCACCTTTGACACATACTATGTGACTCTGGGAATTCTCTAGGACGCTCTCTAAGACTATAAGCTGCAGGGAAAGTGTCAATCTACATTGGTATAGAGAGTTTCCTCACCTGGGAGTTCCCTATAACCAGCAAAATCACCAGCCCAGTCCCTTTCACTATCATTCCAAGTTTGTAGCTAGTATTAAAGACAGATGATCCTAGTATTTCTTGTGAAGTGTTTTGCAAACCTTATAGTGATATATACATGGTGATTAGTAATATACCATTGAATAGAATATATAATGCATTGGGCTAAGTGGTTGGCCAACTTGATAGATAGATACCTACATATAGCAGGCAAAAGAGACTTTCAACTATTCAACCGGATATAATGATTCCAATTATCCTGGACTATGAAAATGTCAGGGTGCTCTCTTGATGATGGCAATTGACCAATTAATAAGTATTTATTTATTCTTAATTAATTAATTACTACTTATTAATCAATAGGTATTTATACCTATAATGGGATAGACTGTATTTGGTGTGGTGGTAGAGCTGGTCCCTTAGAGTTCATAGTGGAAATGAAATACTGAGTGTACCTCTCACAGAAAGGAAATGGAGGATTAGTATTGTGTTTGAAGGGATTCAGAGACTAATGTTGTTTTAGGGGTTGAGAAGGTATATTCTGAGTCAGTGAGTAAGTAAAGGAGTGTTTGGGCAAAGATTCCTAATGGTGACTCTGGGTACCAGTGTGAGGGTTTGGAACCCTAACGTAGAAAGGGTGAGTCCTGGGGTTGGATGGAGGTGTGTGTGCTCCACTGGTGGCTCAAACCCAAGACCTAGGGTACAACACAACCCTAGGATCTAAAGGCTTCCAATGCAGCAACATCAATATTTGGGGATCAATGAGGACTGAGTCCTAAAAAATGCTAGATTGAACTGTAAAGTTCTGAACCCTCAGTAGCCTTGGCAGGGGAAAAGAGAATGCCAGGGTGGGCTTGGGAGAATAAGGAAGTCAATCTAGAGTTTAAGGAGTGAGATCATGCTTCTATAATAGAATGTCTCATGATGTTAAATGAAGGAAAATCAATTGGAGAGCAAGTCATGGTAAGATAAAAGATGGTGGATTCTGCCCAAGGCAGCACTGTCCAGTCTGTGCCAGGGATGAGAAGTATCCCTGAACAAGGAGAAGGATAAGATCTTGGATCTGGAGCTGGAAAAGACATCAGAGGCCATCTAATCCAACTGCCACCTTCTTACAGATGAGGAAACTGACACACAGAGAGATGAAGTGATTTGCCTAAGATGACACAGGCAGTAAGTGTCAAATGCAGAATTTGAACACAGGTCCTCTGACTTCAGGACCAGTGATCTTTCCATGGTACGATGACAGCACTCATTGTGTGTGGGGGCAGGGGTGCAGTGGGAGACAAGCCTTGAGAAAGGAGAAGAGCAATCCACAGACCAGAGGTGACTTCGTTGCTAGACAGAAATCAAAGCTGAAGGAATAATCTAAAAATAAGGAGGCTAAAAATTTACGGAAGCCGAGAATTAACACTTTGTCCAAACTCAGGTTTGGCTCTCTTTACTCTGGAACTATGTATTCCCTGTCCCTTTCTGTCAGGTAGCACCAATATCCTATATTGTACTGGGTGGGGGTGTACTGACTACCTTCTCCTGATTCAGCACCCCTGGCAATTTCAGTTCCATAAAGAAGTCAAGAAAGTAAGAAAGTTGTCAGGAAAATAGTAGGAAATAAATGAAAGCCTGGAACTGATAAAGTCTCCTGAGGTTTTCCAGGAGGTTTCCAAAACCTATACTCTTCTCAGAAGTACTTAAATAGCAAAATATTAATTAGACAGGAAAAAGGGGAAGGGTGCCAATATGTACTACTGATAATACCCCTAAACTTCAGAATGGTTTGAACCAACACTTTGGACAAATACGAGGAAGAATTCTCTGTATAATATAATACAAGTTCTTTTGGCTTAACAATCTCTCAGGGTTCTAAGTAATGGAGAGCAGTGACACTGATGTAGGAATGCCATCATTACATTTTTCTGTTTGAGTGGCCAAGCTCAGGTCATGAAACCAGGTGAATTCAAAGCATAATTCACTAACATTGCAGTCCCACGCCCTGTTGTCCTTATTTCTTCTTGTTGTGACTGAGTCATTTTTAGTCATGTCTCATTTGGAATTTTCTTGGCAAAGATACCAGCTGATTTTACAGATGAGAAAATGGAGGCAGACAGGATTTAGTGTCTGAGGCTAGATTTGATCTCAGGGAGATGAGTCTTCCTGACTTCAAGCCTGGCACTCTATCCATTGTGCCACTTAGCTGCCTTCTAGGCAGTTTCTTCAGAGTAGAAGCCCACAAAGTGTAGGGTCAGCAGGTTGTAAACAACCCAGCTGCTGCTACAAAAAGCTCTGATCTCCACCTAGAAATAGTAAGGCTGATGCCATCTGAGCCTGTGCTAGAGACTTTGTGGTGCTGGTGATTCTGATTGGCTGACCCCTTTCTGAGGTTTGCTGTGGAATTATTCCAGAATGTTGGTAGTGAAAGTAGATGCAGAATTTTATCGTGGAGTTGGTCTTAATGGCCTCTAGGTTCTTTCCAGTTTAAAATCTATGATCCTATGAACCCTGCCCTTGTTTATGAGGTGGTATATTTTGTTTTGGATTAGCACTCTAGGCAGTGGTCTATTTTCCAGAGGGTGGCAATTGTTGTTTTGGGGAGCCAAAAGAGAGATGAGAGGATGGATGCAACTGGTCATGTTACCAGAGATGGCCATTACTGATAGAAATTGGCTTGACTTACCTCTTTATTTGAGTGTGAGAGCTAGAAGAAGGACGTAATACCTTGACAAGTCAAGGTTGACAAGTCACAACAACCACAGGATAGGTGATACCAGCCTTTGTCATCTCCCTATAACCTTTGTCTTTCCAGAGTGAGTATGAGTGTGATTATCCATTCTGGCTGCTTCTTCTACTGCTTAACACCACTGAGACTTCCAAACAGACTCTTAGCCATGACCTTACAGACTAAGGGGAGGTCAATTTTCATCCACAGGCATCAACTGGTGATGAATTGATCAGTTCAGGACCCATCTCTGAATCCTCCTAGGAATATACAGATACACTAGGGACAAGTAGAGATTAAGAATGGAATTCTGTTCTTTGGTTTGATACAATTCAATTCAGCAAACATTTATTGGGGATTTACTATGGCCAGATACTAGGCATTGGGTATATATTTTATATAGGCATTGGGGATACTAAAGAAGATTACAGTCTTCTAGGTAAGGTAAAGACTGAACCCATCTCCCTTGGATGAGAGACCATTATACTGGCTCCAAAAGAAACTCATGATGCAAGTGAAGTGAGGTCTGACTACTAGATATGGAGTTCTCTGGAAGAAAAGATGGAAACACAAAATTCCCTAGGGCTTTACTCTCTGCAAAACTCACCAGCAGACCAGAATTGGAGTCAAAGTCTTGGTGCCCAACACAGAAGAACTTCTTGTTATAATTGCTTTTGTATTGGGCTTCTGAGAGGCAAGAGTCAACTTGCTCACATCACTGAGGTAGCCCTAGGATATGACCCATGCATACAGCCTCAGTAATCATCCCCCAATGTTACTTTTATCTAGCCAGCATCAGCTAGGCAAGGATTAACTGCCAAACCAATGGCAGTCAAAATGTGTGTTGCACATTGGGGAATGGGATGAATATGGAAATGCAGAACAGGGATAGCAATGGGGATTAAAATGGGGATAAAAGTTGTAAAATTTCCCCAAGTTGTTATGAAGACAAAATGAGATAATATTTACAAATATCATGCAATATACTATTATGCAAATGCTATGCAAATGTTATGCAAACATGTTCTATAATTCTTGTTGCCCAGATCAGATTTGAGTTCAGGTCTTCCTGAGAATTAAACCAGAGTGTCAAAGAGAGGAATCCACTACACCAATAAAGAAAGAAAATAGAGTTCAGGATGAGTGGAATACTTATTCATAGTTAGAAAGAAATCAATGCTAAGATGAAAATGAAGTGTGAGAATGAATTGAGGATTGGGTCAAATCAAACCCACAGCAGAGGTAGCCACCAAATGCCAGTTTGCAGCACTCAGCACATATTACAGCATGGCGTCCTTTGATGGAGGACTGTCAGCAGATGCAAACCACACCTCCTTCTGCTTCTTAAAGGTAAAGAGCTGTCATAATCTGAGATGTGCTACATTAAGTTCCATGACAGATCTCTGGCATGTAGATCTCTTCTGTGCCTGTGAGGAGACCTACCTCTGAAGGGACAGCTTCAACCAGCTGTCAACAAGTCATATATGTTTATAAGTTACTTCACAATAACATCAACGGGGACAAAAGCAAATCATTGCTTTGTCTGTGAATATTTCAGTGCATATCTCAGACTGGCAACTCAAACTGCCTTGCCTGCTAAGGTCATCTTGCTCTAGGCCGTGTGCGTCAGGAGCAGATGCAGTAGAGGAAAGTGCTATGTTGATCAAACGTAGGCTCACCTGCCAGGCAGCATATGCTCAGCTCTTCTCAGACCTAAGGGTTTTTAGCAGAATGGAGACAGATGCTCATCTAACCTTCTGCATGATTGGAAGAGATCATGTCACAGAGTCTTCGGCTCTGGAATCTTTGCATAGAAGAGAGCTCACAAGTGATGCCATTGATTCAAGTTGGATGGTCCTCGGTGCCATTTTCCAAAGACCAGAACTGGCCTTTGGGAGAAAGTCTTCAGACCCATTGGTGGCATAATACTTCATAACAGAGAATCAAGAACATTTTAAGGCATTACAAATGATATATCGTATATCTTTAGAGATCTACAAAGTCCCCAGCAAACCAAGCAGGTACCTGTTGGCCAGATGAAATAGTGGCTATTACAGACCTGCCCAAAGTGCTCATTTTATTTTTAAATAATGTCTTTGGGCTTTGACTCAGAATACCTGGGTTCAAGACCTGGTTCCATCACTAGCTAAATGTGCACACTTCTATTAGTTCTGTAAACTCTCTGGGTTTTTTCTAGTATGCAAGAAAAGGTTTGAAAATCATACATACACACACGTGCACTCATGTATGCACATATACATACACATACACAAACACACATATAATAGGTGAGTCGAAATAACAACCAAAGTTGAGGAAGAAGTGGTGGCAGCAAAGGTTAGAATAATAAACAGAAAACAGAAAATAGATGCAGAAATGAGGACAGAGTAGGGGTGTGCTGGCAAATGTTTAACAACCAGCTCTGGTGGGAATAGGGGTTGAGGGTGGAGTACAGAATGTATCCATGATGCACTTTTAAGTTTAATCTAAATTATTAAAATTTTATCCATCACTTTCTTAAGTCTCCACAAAACAATAGACCAAACCCTGCTTTGTATCATTTGCCAATTTCAGAGGTGTAACTGGTCGCACCAAAAATTTAACAATCGGGTTTCACAAACCAGTTGGAACTGGGTGAGTGCATGCTTGAATGTACTCATCTGTAAAATGAAGGCCACTGGTCGCTCAGTGGCCAGAGTGCTAAACCTAGAGTCAGGAAGACTTGAGTTCAAATCTAACTTCAGACATTTATGAACTGTGTGATCCTGGGCAAATCACTTAACTTCTGCCTCCATTTCCTCATCTGTAAAATGGGGATAAAAGATTTCTCAGGTTTGTGGTGAGGACAAAATAAGATAACATTTACAAATATTATGCAATATATTATTATACAAATACTATGCAAATGTTACGCAAACATGTTCTATAATTCTTGTTGCCTGGGCCAGATTTGAGTTCAGATCTTCCTGACTCAAGATCCAACGCTCTAGCAACTGCATCACCCAGCTACTCACGGCCTGGAGAACTCTGAGATCTTTCAGAAGGGAAAGTGCTGTCTTGAAAGAACCTAGTCCTTGGGGAGAAGAATAAAATACTATAAGCCTAAACACTTAGACTTCTTTCAATCTGGGTCCAGAAAAATTCTCTTCTTGCCTGATATATGTCAACCAGTTTTCAATGTGAATCACTAGTCACAGAAATTCTTTGGATCCCTTAATCTCCCCTTCCAGGCTTCCCAGACCAGAGAAGCTTAGAGCTGCCTTCTACTAACTAGTTAACCCCAGTAAGGAATAGTTGACCTGTTTCACTATTTGCTACCTAGAGCTTACCTGGGCTAACACTTCTAAGGACTGAGTTTTGATGGAGAGTAATGAATGAGGCAGATTTGGGTTCTCTCTACTATGTTATCATTTAATGGAGGAGATAGGCTAACCTCCAAACAAGCCATATCCAGAAAAGACTGCCGGGGATGGTGAGGGTCTTGGAGACCAAGCCACACAAAGATCAGTTAAAGGAAATTTTTTTTCACTTGATAAAGAGAAGGCTTGGTGGGGACCTTTGAAAGGTTCCATATGGAAGAGGGATTGTACTGTCCTGCTCAGCCCCATAGGGACCAAGAACTAGAAGCAATGGGCAGAAGTTTCAGGAGGGAGATTTTAGTTAGTCAATAAGTCAATAAGCATTTTACATGCTTACCATGTGCCAGGAACTGTGTTAGGTGTTGAGGACGCAAAGACAAAAAAAAGATATAATTCCTGCCCCAAAGGAGCAAACATTTCACTGAAGAGAAATAGCATAAAGGCATAAGTAAATACAAAGTATCTGCCCTATTTTCATAGGGCAAGAAATGGCCAACACCTAGGGTGGGGGAAGAGGATTAGCATAGAAGGTGACATGATTTGAGCTCTGAATGGAAACAGCAGAGGTAGGAACTGAGCATTCTAGGTATGGGCAAAGGGAAGTAGGAAATAAATACTTATTAAATGCCTACTATGTGCCACACACTATGCTAAGCACTTGTAGTATTAATTAAGTTGGGACCTTTTTTTTTTTTTTTTACTGTTTTAGAATGCTAAATTAATTAAGTGTCTTTGATTGAGCTTTACTAGGAGCAAAGCCCCAGGTCCAAACCCCTATTTACTAGGTACTAAGCCCATGTGGGAGTGAAGCCCTCAGGGCCCTAAGGGGAGTTGCTAAGACCAGAGCCAATAGTATGCGCCCAAGTTCTGGTCTCTCAGATGATGTTTGATTATGGCCAAAGACTGTATAAAAAGAGAGAACCGAGTTATTTGCTAGAAGCTCGCGAGGGACTCTGGGCAGCTGCTCTAAGAGCCTCCTGGCCTGTCAACCCAGATGTTGATGGTTTCTTGGTAACTATGAATTGTGATCTCGTCATATTTATATTGCATATTTATATTGTGTATGTTTGTAACTTGTTCACATTTGCTCTGACGTTTAGGTTGCTGGCTTTTCGTCCTGAACTAAGTGAGTTTATTTGTATATGTTGGATTAAAGTACGATTGTCAACCCCTTAACATTACTTTCCTTAGTAAAGCAGATCAGAAGAACCTGTGCTGGCAGCATTCTTGTTGTTGGGCTTGTGTTGGTCTTTCACCCCCACATCAGCTGCTAGCTGAATTGTTGCAATAGCACTTTACAATTATTATTTCCTTTAATCCTTATTACAACCCTGGGAAGTAGGTGCTCTTATGATCCCCATTCTATGGTTGAAGAAGTTGGGGCAGACAGGTGTTAAGTGTCTCTGAGGACAAATCTGAACTCAGGTCTTCCTTATTGCAGGCCAGAGTTCTATCCACTGCACCATTTAGCTGATGAAGCTAACATTGACCTTTTGATGTTCAAAGGAGGATCTTGCCTTCTTTAGGCTTCAAGCAGAATTCTGGGGCTTAGTGGAGGGATGAGATCCCAGCACATGGGGCAATGGGTGGCTCACATATCTTTCTAAGGTCTGCCTGGTTACCAGGAGGATAGGGTAGAAGAAAGAGTAAACGATCACTCTGAGGTTACAAATCCGGGTGACTAGAGGGATAGCATTGCCCTTATCTGAGATAAGGGAGTTAAGAATAAAGGTTGGTTTTGAAGAAAAGATAATGAGTTCCACTTTAAACATCTTCAGGTTGACATGTCTATGGGGTATCTTAATGGAGCTGTCCAGCAGACAGTTGGTGATGAGCCTGGCACTAAGGAGATAGCCTAGGACTACAGCATATGTAGATCTTGACATCATCTGCATGGGGTGATATTTAAAACTATGGGGTTGATGAGATATAAAAGAGAGAACACAAAGAGAAAAGTCCAGAACAGAGCTCTGGAGTACCATGATATGTACACACACAGGGCAGACAGGATGTAGTTGATGTCCATGATGTACAGAGCTTTCCTTGAGCCAAGGAGGCTGAGAGGGAGCCATTAGACAGGAGAACCAGGAAAGAGGAGCTTCATGCAAACTCAGGGAAGGAAGGACAGTCAACAAGGAGGTCATGGGTATCAAAAGCTGCATAGAGGTCAAGAAGGATGAAAACCAAGAAAAGGTTATTATACTTTGGTGAAAACAGTTTTCATTGAGCTCTGGGATCAGAAGTCAGATTGTAAAGGGGTTGCAAATTGAATGCAAGGTGAGGAAATGGAGGCAGGGAATGTAGCAGTTTTTTCAAGACTGTGAGGTGGTATCGGAGTTATGGAGGACGGCTTGAAGGGATGTTGGGATGAAGTGAAGATATTTTTAAAGATGCGTAGGGGCAGCTAAGCCTCATAGTAGAGCACTGACCCTGGAGTCAAGAAAATCTGAGTTCAAACCTAGACTCAGACATCTACTAGCTATGTGACGTTGAGTAAGTCACTTAACCCTAATTGCCCCACCACCACCAAAAAAAGATAGGGGAGGTCTAGATATGTTTGTAGGTAGCAAGGAAGGAGGCAGTGGATAAAGGAAATTTAACCTCATTCTGTTGTAGCTAAGAAATAAAAAGTAAGGGAAACCCAAACAATTAGGGAGTGACTGAATAAACTATAGTGTATAAATAATAATTTTTTGTGCTACAAAAAATTGAAATAGTTTCAGAAAAAAACTGGGAAGACTTGTATGAACTGATGCAGAATGAAGTGAGCAGAATCAAGAAAAAAATATACAATAACATTACGAAAACTAACAACTTTGAAAGACTTAAGAACCCCGATCAATGTAACAAACCAAGAACAATTCTGGAAGACCCATGATAAATCATGCTACCTACTTTCTGACTGAGAGGCAATGGATTCAGAGTGCACATCGAGACATGGCCGATGGGGAAAATTCTTTCGCTTGACTATACATATTTGTTGTGAAGGTTTTGTTTTTCTTTCTTAATTGGGAAGAAGTGGGACGGAGAGAAAGTAGATTTTTGTTAATTGAAAAAAGCTAATTTAATTTTAAAAATGAGGCACTGAGTATAGTGAAAAAAGGGGAGAGATTGGAGATTAGAAAGAGAATGGATAATTCATATGTTCAGTCATGACAAATCATGAAGACTCATCTGTTAATATGTAAGGGGGTTGGGAGCTGTGTTGGTGGAGTCAGTAACTACATCCATGAAATCACAGGTTTCAAATCTATCACTCTTTCTGGAAGAGCTTGTAAAAATGCCTAGAATGAGACCATATTTATCTCCAAGAGGATATTGGGAAAGGACAGAGATCACCTCCCCAGCAAGAGGAAGCATGGTGCAGTGGGAAAAGCAATGGCTATGGAGTCAAAGGGCCTGTATTGAAATTTGGCTTCCGATGCTTCCTGCCTGAGTTTGGGCAAGCCACCTGACTTTTATGAGCCTCAGTTTTCTCATCTGCAAAATGGAGAGGGGGCTTCAGGACTAGATAATCATTGAAGTCTCTTCTAGCTCGAAATCTGTTTTCTTATGAGCCAAAATACATCCACTTTGGCTCTTCTCTATAGGGCTGTGCAGAAATAAACTAGAATATAAGCAAAGGTGTTAGAAAACAGAGAGTCTTGGGGGAATACAAAAGAGCATGAGAAAACTTTATGTAAAGTCCATTGTGATCAGTACTAATGTAACCCTGGAAAGAATGCTGAGTTGGAATCATAAGCACTGGATTAAAATCCCAGCCCTGCCACTTACTCTTGGTGTTAGTTTCCTTATCTGTAAAATGAGAGGGTTGGGCTAGATAGAAGGCTTCCTTTCCAACTCTATGGTCCCTAAGGATTTTTCATAGCCCAAGAAGCAAGGCCTAGTCTTGCAGCTGTAATCATGTAATAAAGATCACTTGGGGGAGTGCACAAGATGAGACGGCTCTCACTCTGTTCTTACCATTTAATTCAGCTCATAGAACAAATCCCCATCCTCAGTGGGAGCCATATAATGAAGATTGCTTAGGCAGGGCCTGCATTGCAAAGGCCTACTCCACTGGAAATCTGTTTATTTGGCAATTCACAAAGGATCAGAAGACCCTTTCTGACATTTTGGCTTGGAAGGTAGGGGCAGGTTTTATACTGAGAATGCTAATGAGAACCCTGTCGTCTTTGGGGGATCAATAGAACCCATGCTGCCTCCCAGAGAAGGACCACTGCTTCTAACTGAGGCTTCAAAGGCCTCCCGTGGGTTGGCCACAAATCACCGCAAGAATCCAAAGTTCCAACAGATTTTCCTGCTCTTTTTGTCCTTTCTCCTGAAATGAAAATGTTCCCAAATGTCTATCCCCCATCCTAAGGAAGTCAGCTGCCAGGAGTAGGCTAGCCAGGGGTAGGGCAGGATGACATCCACTTCAGAGGAGTCCCAGCATCAGCTTTTAGGTCACTTTTAATAGTATCTAATTTGAATTTTTCAAAGGTATTGATTTTTCCCAGCTGGTCTGTTTTACCTAGAGCGCTAGAAGCTACAGTGTATTTTCAGCATCTAATTACTAATACCAGGCACAGGTTTACAAAGCTTATTCTTATCTTATTCCCACAACAACTCTAAGGAAGGACAATAATCTCAAGATCACAGAATAATTGATTTGGAGTTGGAAGTGACCTTAAGGGTCATCTAGGTCATGAGAGGTCATTTTTTATCATCACATTGTGTATGTGTGTATGTTTTGCATCTCATAGATACACACATATACAATGTGTGTATAGACACATGCATATAAGTATATATAGATATGTATGTGCATAATGTTTGTGCAAACATGTATGAATGTATTATAAATACATATGTAAAATACCTATAAGGATACATGTATACACATATACTGCATATGTGTATACATTATACATATGTACATATATAGATGCATAAATGTATAGGCATACATACTTATGTATAACAATATATTTTAATATATATAAAATCTATACCTGGAATCTGGTGTGGGGAACTCCAAGCATGGAAACAGTCTTCGTTGATGCCAATCAGCAACTTATCTGTAACTCAGAGCCTTAGGCAGGGGGCTTTGGGAGATTAAGTGACTTGTCTAAGGTCACAGAGCCAGCGTGTGTTAGAGGCCTGACCGGAATCCAGGTCTTCCAGTCTCTAATACCAATCCTCTATCCACTACAATAGACTGCCTCACTCCATATTTTACAAATTTGTAAACTGAGGGTTGGAGTCCTGAAGCTACTTACCCATGGTCACACATTCGTTTAGTGACAGAGCAGGTACTTGAGTGGAAGGCTTCCATTGGCTTGTAGAATGCTCTCCCCATTATACCAAACTGCTTCTCTCACTCTGGGCCATAGTCCAGTGACCACCCCTCAGCCAAACAGAAGAGAAATTGATTTTCAGAGAGGCAGTGTCCTACGGCAAAGTAGCATAGTGGGAGGAGAGCTGGACTGGATGTTACAAGATTTAGATTGCCAGCCTGGTTAGGCACATGATCTTGGGAAGTCACTTTATATCTTGTGGCTTCAGTTTCCCCATCTGTAAAATCAGGACAGCTACACTTGTACTACCTCCTTCATAGAAGGGTTGTTGTAAGAAAAGTAAAATTTTAAAATACTGTAGAAATATGTATTACTATTATTTTTGCACATATAATTATTATAATAATGCCACATGTCTAAATGTCAGATTTGAAGCTACTGACCTGCAGTAATCCAAATCAGTTTGAAAATCAAACAAGTATATGCAGATAGGTTTGTATGGAGGGATTTGTTTTTTTTTTTAATTTGCCTGGGAGATTGAGGATGGGAATAGTGGAAGGGACAGATTAATTTTAACAGCTTAAAATTGGAAAAAAAAATGAACCAGAGACAAAAATGGAAATCAAACAAGCACTTATTACAAATTTATTATTTATTAAACATTTATTATCAATTAAAAGCCTATGATATGCCTGGCACTGGGCCTATAGTGATGATACAAATACAAAAGTAAGTCAGTTTCTGCCCTCAAGGAACTTATATTTTTCTGAGAAGAGTGAATTTACGCATCCATGATTATAGAATTTTCAGGGCAGTATTTTCAATATGCATTCTCTGCAGAATGCTGAAAAGGGGTTGCTTTCCCATCTTTATGGAGGTGGGAAGGGGTGGGGCAAGAGGGAGGCCTGATCTTGGGGAGACACTGATGCTGGAATCCCACTTCTCAAGGGGGCATGGATTCTGCAGGCTTTGCACCCTGGTGAAATCCTATATCCCATTACTCACTTAGCTTCATTACCACTTTAATTATGACCTTTTAGTCTAAGTGAAAAAGAAGTATAATTTCACGTTACAAGATATGCATTTCCAGGTTTCATTGAAATTGCAGGGATCATAGAAATTTAACCTGATAATTACTTCAATATTTCAAGGCACACATTTCCCATCTCTTAGAATAATTACGGGTTGTTGTTTTACCCAAATTCTTTTCCCCCCTTTTTTCTTTTGTACTTAGAGCAGGTTCTATTTCATGGATGCTTTGAGGCCAGAAAGAATAAATATTCTGCATCTCCATGCAGTTTGATTTGAAACAAGAGAACCTGGAAATACCCTATGGTGGTTTTTCCTTCCTATTGAATATTCAATGAATGCTTGAAACAATGTGTGATTTCCTTAGCAGTAGAGAATTTCCAGTGTGGGAACTCTCTGACATGGCATGCAACCTCTCTGTGATATTGAAAATATAAGTCCTAAGAAATTGCCTGAGGCACACACAGGTTAAGTGACTTGCCCAGGGTCCTACATAGGTATGGGTTCCATAGGTATGCCTGGAGATATCCTCTCTTGCTTCCTACACAATCCCTCCTATACAGAATGGAAAGAACATAGGGCTTGGAGTCAAGAGACCTGGGCTAAGTTACTTGCCAGCTCTATGGCCTTCAATAATAGTAATTTAATAGTAATATTCAATAATAGTAATTTAAGTTGTAAGGTAAATATTATCTCATTTTGTGCTCAAAAAGAGCCCTGGGAGGTAGGGGCTATTATTATCTCTATTTTACAGATGAGGAAATTGAGGCAGACACAAGTAAAATGACTTGCCCAGGGTCACATGGCTAATAAGCATCTGAGGCAGTATTTGAACTCAGGTCTTCTTGATCCTAAGTCTAACACTTTATCCACCATACCATCTAATCTCTCAAAACCTTAGCTTCTTTGTCTGAGAATCATTTTCGCTTTCCAATTTGGGCTTCTCCAGAAACTCAAATGAGGTCATATATGCAAAGTACTTTTTAAACTATACAGTACTTTTATCAAAATGAGCAGTTGTCGTTATATATTATGAATAGCCAAGCAGTATATCACTACTAGACCCTATTAAATGGAAAAGTCCCTTTTTAGAGGATTTCAGAAATCAATCAATCAGTCAGCAAGTGTTTATTAAGTACCTACTATGTGCCAGGTGCTGTGTTGGGTGCCGGGATACAAAGACAAAAGTGGAACTGATTTTAAAAACCCTTGGGTTCTCATCTAACTTTGCTGCCTAGAGAGGGAACTGGGGGCTGATAGTCCTCATTAGCAAAGCCTTGCTTGATGCAATCTGGTTTAGTGGAAAGCTATTGGTCTAAGAGTCAGAAAACTCATGTTCAGATGCCAACTGTGCCACTAACTAACTAACTGTGTGACCTTGGATAAGTCTCTTCCCCAGCGTGACTCTATCTCCTCACCTGTAAAATGAAGAGGTGAGGGAAGGGGCTAGGACTTTATAGTCTCTAAGGGCCCTTCCAGCTCTTGACATTCCATGACTCCAGATTCCATTCTTTTCTACATACCATTTTCCAGACCTCAAATACTTTAAAAAAAAGATTAGAAAAAAGCAAAATCCTTGCAACAAATATGCATAGACAAGCAAAAAAAGAGACCACATTGGCCATACCCAGAAATAGGCATCTCAGTTTGAGGGGTGGGGGTAGGGGAGAGAAAAAATAAATGCTTATTAGTTGAAAAAATTATTTTTTAAAAGAGGAAAAAATTAAAATAAATAAGTAAAAAGATTAGCCAGAAAGTCAAAGAAAGTGGGCTGTTTCTGGATATGCATTTTCTTGGAGTGCTTATCTCTCCCCCACCTCCCACCCCTATGCCCCTATTTTTCAGTGGGAAGTATGGGAGTGCTGTGGAGAAGTGAGAATCCAAGAACTTGGCATCATTTCTCTCATGTTGATTCTTCTGGGCTTCTCCAATGTTGGGAGCCCCAGAAAGCCTAGATTCATGCTTACTTCTCCTCTTCATTAAGGCGGTCATGGCGGCATTGTGGGGAGAGCAGGCTGCTGATGCAGTAGGTGGGCTTGCTGAATACGGTCCCTACCACAGCTGTACCTGCCTTTGTCAGAATGCCAGCCTGCTTTCAGCCAGTCTGTTATCCGCTGCTTCCTGGCCTTAGCCCATCTGTTTCAGAATCCATAAAGTGCTGAAGAATACAAACATCTGAACCTATTATAGATAACATACTTCAATTAAATTTGGAGTGTGGAGCAGGGCTTAACCAAGCCACACTTCTGTGGCATGCGTTTCCAACTCAGACCATAAAAGAGTCATTAATCTCCAGACATTTCCATAGTTTGGGGTGTGCAGAGAAACCTTTTATACCTAGAGGCTTCTACAGGTAACATGCCTGCAAAGGGGAGTTTGATTGCTAAGAAAATGGAGGAGGAGGAAGAGGAAGAGGGAGGGAGGAGGAAGAGGAGAAGAAAGAGGAAGAAGAGAAGAAGGAGAAAGAGGAGGAGAAGGAGGAGGAGGAGATGGAGGAGAAGGAGAGCTTTTTAGGACAGAGACCACAGAGAGGATTAGGTGTCAAAATAGAACAACTTCAAAGTAAAGAGGTGGGAAAGTGTAGTTTAATGGAAAGAGTAGGGAGTTTGAAAAAGGAACAGCTGGATTGCATCGTGTCTATGCAGCTTCTCCTGAATGGTGGTACCTTGGGCACATAATTCAGCCTTTCTGAGACTAATCCCCCCTTTTTTTCTTTGTAAAATGGAATAATAATTCTTCTACTTGCCTACCTCATATGGTGATAGCGAGCCTCAAATGTGATAATGTATATACAAAGCTTCAAAAATGTAAAATTACATATCAAGGTCAACGACAACTAGGCAGCCAGATAACACAGTGATTAGAGCTTTGGACCTGGTGTCAGGAAGATCTGGATTCAGATACAGCTTCACATATTTATTAGCTTTCGGTGTAACTCCGGTCAAATTCACTTAACATTTGCCTGCCTCAGTTTCTTTATCTGTAAAAGGGCACCTATCTCCAGGGGTGTTGTGAAGATGAAATTAGATAGTACTGTGGATTAGATTAGTAGATTAATCTACTCATTGTAGATTAGTATTGTAGACTAAAAGATTGTAGAATACCTTGCAAACCTTAAGCACTATAGAAATGCTAGCTGCTGCTGCTGCTGCTGCTGCTGCTGCTGCTGCTGCTGCTACTACTACTACTACTACCACTACTACTACTGCTACTACTACTACTACTACCACTACTGCTACTACTACTGTTGCTGCTGCTGCTGCTATTGCCCCTTATTTCTTCCATGTCACCTCAAGATCCCTTTCTTCCATAAAGCCTTTCCTGAGCTCCCCAACACTCATAGCTTTCCCCTTAAAATTACCCTGTATTTATTTTTTATCTGTTTTGTGTGTGCTTATGCATTTACATGTCTCTCTGATAGAAAGTAAGCTCCTTGAGGGCAGGACTTGTTTCATTTCTAATTTTAGAAAACTTAGCATATAATAAATGTTTAATAAATGTTTATCGATTAATTACTATGGCTGTTGTTCCTTCTGCTGCTATTACTAGAATCTCTTGTTTCCTCCAAACTTTAAATGTCACTTTCTACATGAAGCTTTTCCTGATCCTCTCACCTACTTCTGTTTCCCCTCAAAATTACCTTGTATTCATTTTGCATTGATTTATACATATACATGTTGAGTCACTAGTAGAATGAAAGCTCCTTAACAGCAGAAAGTATTTCTTTCCTCTCCTCGTCTTCCCTTCCTCTCCCTTCTCTTTTCCTCTCCTCTCTTATTTACCTTCCTCTCCCATTTCCTCCTCTTCCTCCTCTTCTTGTTCTTCTTCATCCTCTTCTCATTCTTTTTGTTCTTCTTGGTCTTGCTCTTCTTGTTCTTCATCTTGTTCTTGTTGTTCTTGTTTTGTTCTTGTTGTTCTAGTTTTTGTTCTTCTTGTTCTTGTTTTGTTCTTTTTGTTCTTGTTTTTGTTCTTCTTGTTCTTGTTTTTGTTCTCATTCTTCTTGTTCTTCATCTTGTTTCTGTTGTTCTTCTTGTTCTTGTTTTTGCTCTCTTTGTTCTTGCTCTTCTTATTCTTCATCTTCTTGTTTTTGTTCTTCTTGTTCTTTTTCTTCTCATTTTTGTTGTTGTTGTTCTTCTCCTTCTTCTTCTTCTTCTCCTTCTCCTTCTTCTTCTTCTTCTTCTTCTTCTTCTTCTTCTTCTTCTTCTTCTTCTTCTTCTTCTTCTTCTGCCACTTCTTCCTCCTCCTCCTCCTCCAAATCTCAGCACAGTGCCTGGTATGTAACAGGCACTTGATAAATGCTTATCGATTGCTTCTGTTACTCTTTATGGCTACTGTTATCGCTACATAGTGATGATATTTTATACACATACACACACATATATGTATGTATGTATTTGTTGATTGCAATGAGTAGATTACTCAGTGGAAACTTGTAGCTACTTGTGATGTAAGAACTTGATCCTAAAGCCACAGTGGGCCCTCGGTGTATGTCTGTTGATTCAAAGTAGTAGGTTACTTAATGGAGGAGACTTCTAGCAGTTTGTGATTTAAGACTGTGACCCTCAAAATCACAATAGCTCATGCTAAGGTTTGCAAACACTTTCCTTGTGACAGCCCTGTAAAGGAAGTAGTGAAAGGATGGGCTCATTTTACAAATGAACATGACTGTAACTAAGGCGGGTCACTGGACCTTTGGCCCCGGATGATGAAACACAGAAGGCACCAACTGTATTTTTGCAGTCCTTCAGAAGGCATCAGAGAAACAAACAGCCTTAGGTTTCCTAAATCCTAAAAAAGCCATTCCTTGATCTTTCCTCACTCCTTCCCTTCATAGCTAAACCTGTTGGAAAAACTTAACTGTTTCTTTGCTGCCATTTTGTTACTATCTTGTTCCTTCTTAAGCCCACACAATTTGGCTTCTGTCCTTACTATCCTACCTCCAGGACCAAATATAAAATCCTAGCTAGTTTTGAAAGCCCTCCCTAGCTTTGCCTCTTCCCACTTTTTCTGTCTTCTTGTACCTGAATGTCCTCCATATCCTCTGGCATCTGGTGATGCTGGCCTTCATGTTTCCCACACATGACGCTCTGACTTCCAACTCTAAGCATTTTTGTTGACTGCCTCCCATGGCCAGAAGTCTTTCCCCTCCCATCTCAGCCTCCTGGCTTCCCTGGCTCCCTTCAGACCTCATTTAACATTCTGCCTCCTACAAGAGCTCTTTACTAGTCCTCCATAACCTTAGTGGCTTCCCTCTGAGTTTATCTCCAACATGTATCTTGTTCATGTATAGTTGTTTGCATATTGTCTCTCAATTAGATTATGAGCTCCTTGAGGGCAGGGACTGGTTTTGGATTTGGTATTCTTCATCCTTTCTTTGTATCCCTAGCTTTTAGGACAATGCCTGGCATATAATAGGTGCTTAATAAATGCTTGCTGACTTGACTCTCTAGAGACCATTTATGATCTCCTAATGATTACATCCACGGGCCTTTTTCTTCTAGTATTCATTTTCTGGAATCTCTCTATAGAAGATGTGGTCAAGGATTTTATAGTCTGATAGGGAAATGACCCAAATATGGACAACTTTGGACATAGCCATCCTGTGCTGCGCTTGAGGTCTGAAGCAGGATGGTTTCAAGGTTTAAGCCCTTTCATTTCCAGAACTTCCACCTTGGGCCCTACTCTATTGATTTGCGATGGCCTCTCTTGGCCCACTATTACAGCTATAACCTAGCGGTCCTTCATTTTATTTCTTATTCCCACCATTTTCTCTGTTGCCCTTCTAGGCTGCCTTGCTACCAGGCAAATGTCCTTATTACTGTGTCAACTCTCCCTCTCCCTTTCAGTTCTAGAATCATGTTCAAATGAACTCTGCCATTCTTCCTAGAAGGGATGTTCAATCACACCATGTCTGCATCCCCCACAGATCATTTCCAATAAAGATGGTGTGGGAGGTGGGAGCTGATGAGCATCTTAGGAGATAGGAGGAGAAATGATGAGTGTCAGGGATAAACATGGTAATTGGTGATGAGTGTTACACTTGGTCATCTAACACGTATAAATATATACACATACAGACACCCTCATATATATGTGTATATACATATAGTTAATATATACAGAGAGAGAGAGAGGGAGGGTGGGGGAGAGAGAGAAAGTTCAATCTACTTCTCTATGGGCCCACACACCATCTCTGTAATTTTCTGGTTTAAAGTGTTCCTTCTTGGCTCTGTTCCCATATACGTGCATACATACAGATGTGTATATATACATATGTATATATATATGTGTGTGTGTGCATATACACATATGTGTATATATATATACCTATGTATGTACAGAGAGAGAGAGAGAGAGAGAGAGTCTCCTTGGCCCCATTCCTAAATCAATCCATACACTGTATATCTGTGTGTGTGTGTGTGTGCACGTATCAATATATGTTTGTGCATTTGTATCTTTATGGGAATGGAGCCAAGGAGGAATACTTTGAACCAGAAACTTACAGAGATGGTGTGTTGGCTTATAGCTTGAACTCTCTCTCTCTCTCTCTCTCTCTCTCTCTCTCTCTCTATATATATATATATATATATATATGTATGTGTGTGTGTGTGTGTGTGTATACATATATGTGTATGTGTTCGATCACAAAGTCTAACCCTCATCACCAATTACTGTGTTTATCCCCAGAACCCATTATGTCTCCTCCTATCTCCTAAGATGCTCATCAGCTCCCACCTCCCACCCTATCTTTATTGGAAATGACCCGTGATAGATACACACAAACAACTTTGCAGCTTGAAATCCCCCGTCAGGCCAATCTGAAATTCTGAGCATTTTCCTCCAGGTTTTTCATGAAGAGTGCTAGTGGAGGAAATGACTCTTGAATACTTCACCATTTTATGCTGGGGATTCTGCCCTCTGTGCTAATGTGTGTGTCTTCATGCGTCAGCTGCACTGTGTCCCCCTTTCCTGTTGATGTTTATTTTGGAAGCAAAATGTGTTTACAAAATCAGTTAGGAAGTGTTAATGATCAGTTCACAGAATACTAATGTGGATTCAAATTACTTTCACATGAATCAAGACAAATTAAAAAATGCTATTTGATCATAAACTGTTTTAAATTCCTATCATAAGTATTGAGGCAAATCTAAGGACATTTTTTTTTGTAAAGCATTCAGACGGAGTAAGAAAAGTTGGGCCAAGATAACTCCTCATGTAGAAGGAAAGATGACTTACGGAGATCAGTGACTCCTGCTAGGCTAGTTATTAATATGACAATAGTGTTAGTAGCTTTGATATTAACGAGAGAGGCTGGGTTTGGATTCTGGCTCTGTTACAGTTTAGTACAGTGAAAAGGGTGCTGGATTTGGAACCAGAAAACTTGGGTTCAAAGTCCCAAGTATTTTATGCATGACTTTGGGCAAGTCATTTAGCCTCATGGGCCTCAGTTTCCTCATCTGTAAAGTGAAGGGGTTAGATTGAATGGCCTCTGAGGTCCCTTCCAGATATAGACCTGTAATCCTATGTTATTTGTGTCTGGTAGGCTCTACCAATTCTCAATTGATTCTGCCAATCTAGGAAGGCTTCTAGTAGGGGCCCAGAAATGAGTTTCAGGATTATGTTTTAAGCACTATCCTAGATAAAAGTGCAGACAGATTCAGCATCAGAATGTGGAACACAAGGTTGTGATTTCTTTTTCTTCCGCAGTAACTTGGGAAGGTCATCTACTAAGGCAACCTGCACTGGGGAAGGTGGGGAGGGGGGTGTGCCCCTTACTGATTAACTCATTCATCTTTAAAATATGGAAGTGTTTTTGACCCCAAACCCAAACTTATTTGTGTGAGGGGGATGAGGGCTTTGACAGGATACAGGCAGATGAGGATGCTAGCTGGGGTCTCTCTGCTTTCCTATTTCTAGTACCTTCTTGAGACCAATCAAAGCTGTGCAGCCATTTGCAGGGCCAAACACTAGTTACTCAAGGGCATGGTGGGTAAACTGAAAATGGAAAAGGCAGATAAAAAGAGGTAAAAGTATTTATTTCCAGCCTTAGAATGACACAGATGGAAGCGATGGTCTAGATGTAGAGATGGGGGAGACCCTAATTACTCTCTGAAGCGGGGAAGAGATAAAAGGAATTTAAGAGCCTTAACCCAGCTAAGAGTAGAGGCTGGGGATCTTCCATTAAGACCGATGAGTTTTAATGTCCCACAGGTGCTTAAGAAGTCTTTTTGTGTACTGCTAGAACAACTGTGAGGCTGTTTAATGACAGAACTTAAGATATGTTGACTAACCCCATGCATGTGGTCTCACTCCAAAAAAGAACAGTAATATTACTCTAAGGCAGCAGTAATGATGTCAGTAGCAGAAGCAGGGTGGAGACTCAGTATAATGGAGCTAACAAACCCAAAGATGGCATGAGAGTGGTAAAGAAAGTTGGAAAACACCATTTAAGGGTGGAGTTTTGCTGATGACAACTACAATAGCTGAGTTGCAGGGTAATGAGATTCTAGCTTCAAAAGGAGTGGATGCAGAGGGTAGGGACTGGAGACATTGGAAACAACAGAATCTCTGGACCATGCCAAGGAGCTACGGAAGATGGAGCTGTGTGGACAACCCTCTTAGGCAGGAGCTTTCCACCTGTGATGCAAAGCAGACTGCACTGAGGTAGGTACTTGAGGCCTTTTATTGTTCTAGATGACCACCTTTGGATGCTCCCCAGCTTATTAAAATCCTTCCTAAACTGTGGTGCCCAGAACTGAGTCCAATGTTCCACACATGGTCTGCCCAAGGCAGATATATCTTTATACTATTTATGAACACTTCATACAAAACATGATTCTCACACGGGATTCTAGAAACTATGGATTATAATTGAAATATTTTTCAGGGCCTGCCCTGGATGACATTATTCTTTGGAAAATAATTCTAGATTTAGAGTCACAGGATCTGGGTTCAAGTCTCAGGTCTGCCACGTATTACCTGTGTGAGCTTAGGCAAGTCACTAAGACTGAGGTTCCTCATTTGCAAGATGAAGGGTAGGATTAGATGGCTCCAAATCCCTTCCAGCTCTGTGATCTTGTGGCCTAGATGACCCTGGAAAAGTCATGTGGCCTCCCTGGGTCTCAGTTTCCTTGTCTGTAAAATAAAAAGGTTAGAGTAGACTCTACTCTGAGATCCCTTCCTGTTCAAAATCTATGAAACTATGAAACATTATAAAGATAAATAAGCTTATTTCTGCTTCCCCTTTGTTGTTATTCAGTCATTCAGTCATGGACTCTTTGTGGTTGAAGCAAAATTTCATTTACTGGAAATGTTTAGGTAACAAAACAGAAGAGTATATTAAGTCTATGCGGGTAGACTATCATTAGGAGGTGAAGGTGGGGAAAGAGTAGACCTTTTCTTGGAATGTTTCTCAGCTAATGCGCTCCTTGTGCCCATAAAGTAGGGGTGGGGAACCTGTGGTGTCAAAGCCACATGTGGCCCTCTAGGTCCTCAAGTGTGGCCAAGGTCTACATTTGAGGACCTAGAGGGCCCCATGTGGGCTTGAGGCCACAGGTTCCCCACCCTTGCCAGAGATCATAGCCTATCCACTCTCCTCAATAGCTCTTGTCTCTGCCATGGTTCAGTTTAACCTCTGCTTTGCACATCCTTCATCTTCTGGAATCCAGACTTGCAGAATCTCTTTTCCCTCAATTCTAAAACAGCTTCTCCCTTCTATACAGATTGCTTATGACGCAGGTCTAAAACAATGGCTTTGATTGAGTCAAAAGGCGGGAGGGTTTACAAGATTTGTTCATACTCAGTTCTGATTATTCAGTTCACTCAAAAAGTATTTGTACTCATTCAAGGCCAAATGGATTGATTTGGCTGCCCACCCCCTAAAATGCACAATTAAAAAGCGTTCGTTAATCATTTCCCGTGTGCAAAGCAAGATGCTAAGCCACTGAGCATAGCAATTCCTGCCCTCCAGGAGCTGACATTCTAATAGTGAGAGATGCCACAAATAGGAGCTTTCAACTTCAAGTCAGATGGAAAGGACCCATGGTCCTTAGGAAGTGGCAGTGAAGCAGATTGATATGCATGTTCTTTAACGTTATTTCTACTGACAAAATCATGTCAATTCCTGATGTTGGACCATGTGATAGTGCCAAGGGCTTTGGTGCTAAGAACTTTCTTTTCTGTGTCTTCAGTAGCTGTAACTACTAAGGAGGAGGGAGCTGCAACATCCGGAGAAGCAACTCTCAGGTCACATGTCCACAAGTGTTGGTTCCTTGGGTGATGGCTGTGGGAGCGGGGCCAGTAGCGGGGGTGGGGGAGGTTGCTGCTTTTCCTTGGGCTCTTGGGGTAGATCCATCAGTGCTTGAGAAGAGATAGTAGTTGAGATGATGGCAGTGGTTTGATCTGACTGACCCATGTCACCTCCTATCTCCCCTTCTGCACACCTTGCTGCTTAAGCTAGGTTGGATTGCGTACCCCATAGGTAGCAGTTGTTGGGGCTGGCTAGTCCCTCTCCAGAGGAATTACTCCCCTGAATGAAGGCTATAAGGGCTGGGCTAGAAGCAGGACCACTGGTCTGGGGAGGATGTGCCCTGCTATTGTGGGGTTCTGGAGATTCCTTGCCTATTGATGGCAGTTGGTTAATGGTTGGTGATGGTGGTGAGGATAGTCAGGCACCTGTGGGCATGATAGGAATTGAAATGACCCAGTGCTCCCCTGCTACATTGGGCTCCATTTTCCCTTTGAGGACAGAAATCTGACTGATACATTCATATGATAAAGTTGCTAACAATACGGTACTATTCCCAGCGGCATCTATATTCTAAGACTCAGTGTAGAGAGTCACACTAAGAATCATTGGGAATTAAATTTCAGGCTGTCCAGGACTGGCAGGACAAATATTTTTATTTGGAGGCAGGGTTATATGCAGGGATTTTGTAGTAATGGGTCCCTAGATATAGTTCTAGGAACATAGAAATGTAAGGTTTCTCATTTCAATGAATGTCACTGGCTAGTTGCACTGTCAATCAGCATCAGGCCAAGGGGTGAGCCCACAAGGACCTTTTACAAGACTATCTGACTGTCACTGCCATGTCTTATGCTTATTATTCTCTGAACTAGCCGATGACAAAGGATAAAGAGGCCCTGGAGAATAAGGTACCATCCCCCTCCACCTCTTTCTCCCTCATCTTATCTTGAGCGAGATTGATTACTGGTGCTTGAATTCGAGTAAATTTTATGTCCAAAAAGGCATTAAAAATAGATGCTAGGGGAGTTTCCCAATATCATGGAGGATATTCTGCTCAGAACTCAAATGAAAGAGGGATAGCCTATAGATGGTGAAGTTATCCAAATGTTCCTGTTTGTGGGTGATATTTGGTTAGTTCTCTCAAGCCCTGGACACTACAGAGCCTCCTAAATGAGATCCATGGTCACACAGAAGAGCTTGGATGAACTATCCAAGTGGATGAAGGATGCTATTAGCCAGACCATGCTATGCAGTTGGATGGGTATTTCACAGAGGTAGTCCATCAGTACATCTTGGAGGGTCCCTGAATATGAACAATGAGCTGGACCCAGAATGGAACAGAAGAAGGAAGAAGTATCTTCTAGATCTCTGTAACATCTTCTAAAAAAATTAACAAAAACATTCTTCTAGTGATGCTGTAAGGCCATGATTTAAGGTATACAAGCAATCTTTCAACAAATAAAGTTGAGGGCCATCAGAGGGTAATGGAGATATGTCATGAGGAAGCTACAATTATAAATCATAATTATATACATATAGTATATAGAAATATATAAAATATGCATATTATATAATATAATTATATATAATAACACATTATAAATAAAGAATTGTGCAGAAAAAAGTGTTGCAAGGACACCATCAGAGAGAGATATAAACAGAAAGGTGAGCCTGTCACATAGAGAAAATGAGGTACAACCAATGAACAGTCCACATATTCCATTGTTATCTTCACAGTGGCAAGAAACTTAGAGCAAGGCTCCCAGGACATTGGGTAGACTCTCTCTGGGGGATCAGCTAGAGAACATTAACAAGGGTCAGTAAGAGAAAAATTAGATGACTTGTGATATATGCTATTGGAGAGAGTAGCCCAAAAGTGAGATCTCACATCCATCAACGCATCATAGAATTGAAGCGTCAGTAACCATATCTGTGAAAACAACAAGCAAATAAGCAGCAGTAACCAGAAATGGATTAAGTGCCTACTGTCTACCAGCCACTGTGCTAAGTACTGGGGCTACAAAGACAAAAGCAGATTAGTTCCTGTCCTCAAGAGGCTTATATTCTGACAGTCTCCCCCTGCTCCTCTTCCCATCACCTCACCAGATGACCAAAATCTTACCCAGTGTGGGGAACAGAAAAGAGCCCATCAGCTTTGGGAGATGTGACCATAGTTGGTTGGTCAACACATATTTTTAATGAGAGAATTTTAGCATGAATAGCACCCCAAATGCAGACGTGGACCTTTGCTGTCCATCTCTAGTGGTTCCATGATTCATGAAGAATGGAGGGGCAAGGTGAAAGAGGAAGGCCAGTTACTAACCCTGCTTGGGAATCACATTCTTTTCCCATCGAAGACTCATCCTCGGATTTTAAAGCCACTGGGAACAATAACTGTGAAGCCTCTGAGGAACTGGATGCAAAAGGAACACGATTTTTCAGTTTTTCTAGAATCACCAAATATTAAAGCAAAAAGTGGGTCATAGGTGCCATCAAGTACAATCTTCTTATTTAAGAAGGAAAATGGGGCTCAGAGAGAGGAAGCAATTTATTTAAGAAGGTGTCTAGTTATGACAGGCCTAAAAGTAGAACCCAGGTCTTTTGGTTTTCAGGCCAATGCCCTTTGTACTATACCATTGCCATCCATTTCATGGGATCATGGGATTTAAAGCAGAGAAAGGACTTTAGAGAGATCTCCTACCTCAGTTTTGCAGATGTGAAAATTGAGGTTCAAAGACTCAAAGATTTAAAGCTAGAAAGGACCTTAGAGGCCATCTAATCCAACTACCCTCTACAGGTGAGTAATTTAAGGCTTAATTTAAGGGACTTGTCTATGGTCACACAGCTAATAAACATCACAAGATTTGAACCCTCTGACTCCAGAGTCAGTGTCCTTTCCACTGAGCCTGCCCAAGGTCTCTCAAATAAAGCATAGCAGAGCTCAGATCCAGACTCCAAGGTCCCCTGTCTCCCAATCCAGCTCTTTCTCTCCCACGACATACCGTCTTAGTCTTGTGCATCAGGAACAAATGTTCAGCCTAATGTGCTTCAGGCAGCCAGGCCTATTTCTGGCCTGCCAGAAGATGAATCTCTTGGCGGTTGTTGGCAAGACAATTGATGGTCCATCGTTGTCTATATTTACAGTGCCATATAAATAATACATACTAATAACTCACTTCATCCTGCACGGCTTTCCCATCTATTTTCCCTTGGCTCCCAGGCCTTTCATCAAACTCTGGACCCCATCACTGATTTTTATTGCTGGCCTCTGGTGCACTGTAAGAAATCATTGTTGTATTTGAAACAGGGACCTAATTTTTCCATTGAAAAGTTATTCCAATACAACCATGACAACAATAACAACAACAACAGAACCTATCAGCGCTACTCTGTGAATGTCAGATGCCCGCCAAATGGGAAACGAACCAGGAAACAAATCTGTTAGATCGGCCTTGGTGAATTGGGGACCAGAAGGCTAATCGGTTTGTACAGAAGTGAGCATCCCTTGGCTGTTAGCTCTTCCCCAACCCCCTAAATATGAAGTGATGTATAGACACACATCCACATGCACGCACAGAGCTATGTACTTAGCTATGGAGTGTATTTTCTGCTCTCAAATTAACATTCACCTAGGAAATTACCATATGAGAGACCCATCGCTCACCACAACTATTTCTTTGGGTACAGTCTTATTTAACTAATGTTTTAAAAACAAATCTAAAATGGTGCCCACATCTTCTCCAGCCTTGAGGACGGAGTAATCAAGTCAAGCACCATTGACTATGGGGACAGTGAACTGTAGAAAATGACTTCTCAGCACTCTGTGGTGTCACAGCACGATTTAGAGAACGTGTTCATTACTCAGAAGCCCATCATTCTTGTGAGGGGAGAGGGGAATACACTGCGTTTCCGCAGCCTTCCGAGCTCTGGCTTTACAGTCAAAAGACCTGGGTTTGATTTCTTGCTGCCTTCGTGACCTTCCAAGTAATCCCCAAAGTGCCCCCTTTCTAGCTTTAAAATCCTTGATGCTATGAGCTCCTTCCTTTGGGCTCGGTTTTCTCATCTGCAGAGTGAAGCCATTGACTTAAATTAATGGTCTCCATTTAGTGGTTTGCCATGATGGTCCAAGGAGTTCACAACTAAATTCTCTAACAGCATCTCAAATAATCTCCCACTTAGATTACATATGTATTTTTCCTCCATGGCAATAAACATGTGCATATTTGAAGGTTTCTAGGTTTGTTTTGCAGTGATTCAAAACAGTGATGACATGCTCACACGATTGTTGTAAAATAAAGAAATTTGATATGAAGTCTTGCAGACAATGGGAAGTGTATGAAGTCTTACTGGATTTCTTCTTTGAATTCTCACAGAAAATTCCACATAAAATATTTGCAATTATTTTCTAGTTAGTTTATAATTTTATACCTAGAGCTCTCACAAGGGTAGGATAAAATAATGAAGGAAAGAATAAAATTTTGTTTTATTGTCATAATTATATAATGTAAATTTGAGATTTGGGGGCAAAGTTATCATTGTAGTTATTGTAAGCACTTAATGAATAAGTCTAAAAGAATATAAGTAGTATATTAAATTACCCTGGGGGTTCACATTTTGTTGTTTTTGTTGTTGCTTAGAGGGGTTAATTAAAAATAATTGGGAATTACTGGCCTAGATGTTGACTGAGATTACTTCTAGCTCTAAATCCTTAGAAATGAGTTTTTCTGGATACTCCATTGGACCAGAATGCCTTCTATCTGCTGCCATGCCTCACAGTCTGTCTCTCTGCCTGCTGACTGATGAACTAACCCTCCATGCAAGGAGTTTCCTTCAACAATGAAGAAGGTTTGTTAAGGATCACACCCATGTTTCCTGACCCAGGCATCTGCCAAGGAGTCATCTTCCTCCAAAAAGCTTCCACGCGATCACAAGTACAAAACAGTTTGCAAACCTCACAAGCATTATATAAATGTGAGTTATGCTTATTGTCATTGTTACTGATGGACAGAGTGGTCACTGAGAAGGACCACTGTTGCAAGGAAAAATAGAATTTTGTTGCCATGAAAATAACAGACAGACTTGGTTTCCTACTCTTGCCAAGTAACCAAAAAGAAACGTGACAATACAATTGTACTCAGGGGCCATGGGCACCAAATTCCTGGCCCCCTCATTACACCCTGAATTTCAGGCGTCTCTTCTGATATATCCTGAGTGTTCTTTCTTTTTCTTCCTCCTCCTTCCTGTGTCTTTGGAGAGTCCACACCAATGGAGGGAACGGTTGAATAAGTGATGGGCTTGGTCCCAGATTTCTTGTATGAGATTCTTAGGATTGTAGATGAAAAACTCGAAGGGACCTCAGAGGCCATCTAAGCTCAACACCCTCATTTTACAGATGAGGAAACTGAGACCCATGGAGGTAAAGTGATTACCCAAGGTGACTCGGATAGTAAGCAGCAGAGCTGGGATTCCCACCCAGGGCCTCTGAATCCAGATCTATTTCCACTATATCATACTTCTCCCAAGATCATGCCTGATGTGCAGCTGAAAATTCCTATATGTATGGTCATTTCCCCCTGTTAGAATGTGAATTCTTTGACAGCAGGGAGTGTTTGGCTTATTCATTCATTCCTTCATTCATTCTCAGGGGGGATTTGAACCCAGATCTTCCGACTCTAGAGTAAGTGCTCTTTACACTTTCCCATACTTCCTCCGTGACACAAAGAACACCATGGCTGGGTTTCCTTGCCAACTTTCCTACTTCAAGCATCCGGGATGCTATCTTCCAAAGCAAGCCACTGCCTCTCTACAACTTGGTGCAAGGTCTTCTGGCATCGCTGTGGCCCCAAATGCATCCTCTTGTGACCAAGTGGGTGTGGAGGATCTCTGAATGTGGCTAGCTGGCCCTTGGACAATACACGTGTGGTCTCTTGCTGGGCTTGTTCCTCGGCACCTTAGGACCTGGCAGTGCTTGGCTTTTGCTGGCAGAGGTTCTAAGCAACCAGGATCTCTTCTTTGCCAGAGGGAAGCATCCGTGGTGGGCTGGGTCTGCTCCCACATTTATTTAGTCTTCACAGGAAAGGAAGAATGGTTTCCCCCAATGGCACAAGCCTTCAGGACCTGAAACAGCTCATTTAAAATGTTTTTCTTTTTAAAAAATTACGTGTTTAATTTTTTCATTTTCAAAAATACTGAACTTAACAAAAAAAAAAACAACTAAAAGAAGCATATCCATATGTACATTCGACCAGGCACAGGGTGGCACAGGATACCTAGAGTCAGGAAGATGAGTTTAAATCCAGTCCCAGACATTGACTAGCTGCATGACCCTGGGCAAATCCCTGTCTGCCTCAGTTTCCTTATTTATAGAATGGGGAGAATAATAACAGCACCTCTCTCCAATGGTTGTTGTGAGGACAAAATGAGATAATATTTGTAAAGTATATTGCAAACCTTAAAGTGTTACATGATAGCTAATAACTAACATTTATATATTATATGACATTTATATAGCCAGTAGCTACTATTTACATCTATCTATAGCTAACATTTATATAAAAATTATTTCATTTGATCCTCACAGCAAGTCTGGGAGCTAGGTGCTATTATCCCCGTTTCCCAGATAAAGAAACAGAGGCATATACAGTGTCACACAGCTAACAAGTGTCTTAGGCCAAATTTTAATAGTAATAATGACTAACATTTATACTCACTACATGTCAGGCATCATGCTAAGTCCTTTGCAAGTATTATTTCATTTGATCTCCACAACAACAATCCTGGGAGGTAGGTGCTATTATTGCCCCCATTTTCCAGATAAGGAAGCTGAGGTAAATAGACATGAAGTGATTTGCCCAGCGTCACACAGCTGGTACATTATCCGAGGCCAGATTTGAACTCAAGTCTTCTTGATTCCAGGCCTGGCACTCTATCCATTGAGCCACCTCGCTGCCTCGTTTTATACATATGTATGTATGTATGTATGTACGTATTGTATGTATATGTATATACATACATACATTTATACATATGTCAACAATTATTATTAGAACAGAAGCAGATGTATATACAGTTTGATTTCTTTTTAAACCAAATGACAAATTTGACACATTACTTCTTTTTTATTTTTGTTTTAAAATTTTCTTATAAATTTTATGGACAGTTTTTTAATATCCCAAATTCTCCCAAGTCCCTCCTTTCCTCCTCCCTAGAGCCTCTTCATGTGACAAATAATATTTGAAAAGAAAAATGAGAAAAACATGAGCAAATTTGATCAGTAAATTGAAGAAAACAATATGTACTGCATAATATATGTGGACCTCCCTCCTCTGCAAAGGAACAGAGTTGTGGTGTCTCCTCATATTTCTTCTCTGGGACCCCATTTTTCTTTATAATTTTGCATCATTTGCATTCGTTTTGTGGTGGTTTTTTTTCCATTGACACTGTGTAGTATATAGTATTTTCTTGGCTCCACTTACTTCTCTCTGCATCAGTTCACATAGATCTTTCCATCCTTCTTGGGTTTCATCTCATGCATTTTTTACAGCACACTAATAGTCCTTTAGGTTTGTGTGCTACTTTGTTTCACTATTCCCCGATAGATCTGCATCTACTTTATTTCCAATTCCTTGAGATCACAGAAAAAGCAATGCCGTAAATACATTGGCACATATGGAGACTTTCTTCTTATCAGTGTGCTCCTTGGGGAGCCTTGGTACCCGCACAGTACTTTGAAGGTTGTCTGTGATTCCTTCGGGCCTCTGTCTGTTCCCTTTTATGTCTCTCAAACTTGTTCTTTCCTGTTGATGCTTGTGAAGCCTGTACCCAAAGGTAGAAAAATCTTTGTCTTGTTCTTGCTGTAAATCAGTTAAGTCCAGATCTCTCCTGCTTCAGGACTATTGTCCCTGGCTGTAAGTGTGACCTTGGGCAAATCCGATAACCTCTTTGGGCATCAGTTGCCTTATCTATGAGCAAAGTCTCAGACCTGCTGTCTCCCTATTCCAGAGATGAAAAATTCCCCTTCCTCCTCTATCTTTGGCACAGCTTATATTCTAGGTATAATAACCATAAAATGATGACACTTGTTCCCTTAGTCACACAAAGCAGGAAAAAAATCAGTTGCATCTATAGACACACCTTGTATATTATATACACACAGGAGATGGTGCCATCTGGCTGTTAAATAACAGAGTGAGGTTAGAATCAATTACTGATCAGCCACTAATGAGGTAAAGATGACAGTGACTCGATCAGAGTAAATAGAACGTAGGACATTAGAACCGGAAGAGACCTTAGAGCATAGAATAGCCATCCTTAGAGCCAAACATAGAATTTCAGCTCTGGGTTTTTGGGATGTGGGGTGTAGAACGTCAGAGCTGACTGGGACCTTAGGGTGTGTTTTATAGAATAAAAGGGCTGGAAAGAAACTTTAAAGCATAGAAAACAGCATGTTGGAGCAGGAAGGCACCACAGAGATAATTTTACATTCAGAAAAGGAAAACGAGGCTCAGAGAGAAGTGACTTACTCAAGGTCATACAGCTAGCTGAGGCCAAGCCTGGTCAAGAATTCCAGTCTCCTCATGATCAGTCTAGATCTCTTCTCATGACCTCATGCCCCATTCCAAGCATGAAGCCCTGCTCACTTCCTAAGGTCATGGATCATTTGCCTCTATTTCTGTAAGAGGACACAGTCTTGGCCAGGATAATTTTCTTGCTTCTCTGCCCCCCACCCAGGCTTTTTCCCCCTAATTTTTTTTTCCTGATTGTTCAGCTTCCTTTCCCCTATGGAAGGGAAGTCTTTTGAAGGCTGAATACTCTGGCTGGCAGTCAGACAGTGATTGGCATCGGACCCAACTTTTCATTATGTCTGGAAATCATCGTGCCAATCTACGTGAAACAATATGTGATTGTTTGTAATTGATTGTTCATCACTTTGCTGAGATTGGCAGGCCCGTTAGTCAACAGAAGAAGGCTCTCTGGCTCCTGCCGCTCATTCCTAGGCAACTTCTCTTTCCTTTTCCATACTCTCTATAATTCTCTCCTCTTGACAATATCAACCGGCTTTCAGCATGATAATAACTAGAATTTTTAGAATGCCTTCAGGTTTGGAAAGCACTTCACAAGTATTATCTCCTTTGATCTTTACAACAGCCCTGGGAGATAGGTGCTATTATTATCTTTATTTTACAGATGAAGAAACTGAAGCAGACAGCGGTTAAGTGACTTGCTCAGGGTCACACCGATAGGAAATGTCTGGATTTGAATTTATGTCTTCCTATCTCTAGACCCAGTTCTCTATCCACTGTTCCACTTAGATATGTCTAGTCACGAATGTAACCCTAAAGATGGCTATTCACGGTGTTGTAGAAAGAGCAACGAAGCCTAGAAGATTTATGTTCAAATTCTAGCTCTGATATTCACCTTGTGACCAGGGCAAGTTGCCTAATCCCTTTGAGTCTTCGTTCCTTTTTAATAAAATAGGGAAAGTAATACATGCATGACCTACTATCCCCACAGGGTTGTGAAGACCAAATGTGTGTAAAATGCTTGGTCTGAAAGTCCTACTGAATCAGATGGAATCTCAGACATTATTTGGTCCAACCCATACATGTACAGGAATATATTTTATAGAATCCCTGGAAGGTGGTTATTTAACCTTCATTTGATGACCTCCAAAGATGAGGAACTCACTACTTACTGTAGCAATCCATTCCACTTTGGGTCGGGTTTAATTGCTAGGAAGTTTTTTTTTACTTGGACCCCAAATTTGTCTTTCTATAATTTCTGCACATAGCTCCTACTTCTGCCCTTCAGGGACAAGCAGGAAAAAATCTAGTTCATCTTTCATATGTTGTTGTTGCAGTTCAGTCATTTCTGTCACATCTGATCTTTTGTGACCCCATTTGGGGGTTTTCTTGGCAAAGATAATGGAGTGATTTGCCATTTCTTTCTCCAGCCCATTTTATAGATGAGGAAACGGGGGCAAAAAGGGTTAAGTGACTTGCCCAAGCTCATCTAGCTAATAAAGATCTAAGGGCACATTTGAACTCAGGTCTTCCTGACTCCAGACCTAGTGTTCTATCCACTGTGTGCCACATACTTACCCACTGCTATTAGGTCCTCCCCAAGTTTTTTCTTCCTTGGCCAAATATACGTATTTCCCTCAAATGCTCCCTGCATGCCATCTTCTTTGGTCTTCTCATTGTCTTGTTTATCCTCTTCTGGACTTGCTCCAGCATACTAATGTCTCTCCTAAAATCTGTTAAAGCTGAATGTGACACTTCAGTTGAAACACTCTGTAAATGTCAGATGTTAATATTATTTAAAAGTATAAACTCATGAAAATAACTCATCTGATATTAGAACTGGAAGGCATCTTGGAAAATGGAATGTTAGAACTGGAACATGGCATGTTAGAACTGGAGGGCACCTGCAAATATGAAATGTTAGAACTGGCACTTGGCACCTTGCACAGGGCCTGGAACATAATAAATACTTAATAAATATTTATTAACTGGCTGACTGATGTTCCAAAGAATATCATTAAATTTATTTATCAAGAGATAGCTATGTTTTTATACATATATTATATCAGTAAGAGAAACCACCGCATAGTCACTACAGAGGTGGCCTCAGAACTAGGAAGATCTGGGTTCAGATTCTGTCTCTGTTTTATTCCTCTGGGCAAATTGGATCCTCTCTTAAGATAAGCTGCAGAGAAAGTGCCAATCTGCATTGGTAGATGGTGTGTCCTTATCTCGAAATCCCGAGATGTGCAAATTCCTAAATGTGTAGGAATGTCAAAAATGACGAAAGACCAGTAAGACCCCAAATGAGGTGGGCCATTCAGGGATGGCAAGGATGCGGATAGCCAGCGTGCCCCTTTGGGTGCCCCCTTGGCAACATCAAGAGGTCTCAAAGAAGCCCTTTGAGGTGTTGGGTGAGCCCCCTGTGGAGGATGGTGGGAGATCTGGAGGAGAATAAGAAGGATAAGTAGGTGTTCCTGGTCTGTGATTCCCATCTATATGACAAAAGGGAATGAGTGCAGAGTCCAGGAGATTGCTTTGTTGTGCTCAGAGCTCTTCCCAAGCCTTGTGTATCCAGCCCTGGGGTACTGAGGGCACAAGCCCATCCTGCAGCTGGAGCCTCTTCTAGTGTATTATAAACCTTTTCCCCAAGCAAAATGTACGTGGCTTCTAAAAAAGGGGAAAAAGTGCTTGTTTTTTGGGAGTCCCCTTCCCCCTTTTGTTGCTCACTGATGGTTTTCAAACTTCCCATGAACTCTGGAGAGAAAAGCACTGCCATCTGTTGGACGGAGTTAGACTGCTCAGGCTGCCACAAGGCTGATTCGAGCTTTCCAGAGAATCTCCAGTTTGCTTCTTACTTTTGGGACCATGCAAACACCCAGTTTGATCCCTTATGTCCCACCCACAGCCCAGATGGAGGAACCTTGTTTCTCCTCCTGCCCCAAGAGCCCGAATGGAGGGGACCTTGCTTCTCCTCCTGCCCCAACACTCCAAATGTAGGGGAGCTTCCTCACACTCCCTTCATCCCCAGCAACAGCCAGAACAGAAAAGAGTTCACTTCTCCCCCTCCTCCCCAAGAGTCAAAATGGAAGGGAAGTTGCTTACCTGTATGGTCCCTCACCTATCTGAGAAATAGATTAAAAATGTTTAAGTTTGAAAACATATCAGTTAGAGATAAAATGCAAACTCAAGCTTGGGAACTAGAGACAGAAATATTTTATTCCATGGAGGTCCAACACAGACTGAGCTAGCTTCCTCTCAATACTATATATTTCCATGATCCATATGGTACAAAAATATTTAGAGCAGCTCTTTTTGTAGTGGCAAGTAACTGGAAAATAAGGAGGTGCACATCAACTGGGGAAATGGATGAACAAACTGTGGCATACGGATGTAATGAAATACTTTTGTAGCTGTAAGAAATAATGAAGGGGATACTTTCAGAGAAATCTAGGAAGAGGTGTGAAATAATGTAGAGTAAACCAAGCAGAACAACTTACATGATAATGACAACTCTATAAAAATAAACACATTTGAAAGCCATAAGGACTCTGGCTGATGTAATGACCAACTATGATTCCAGAGGACCCATGATGAAACATGCCGCCCATGTCCTGAAAGAGAGAGAGTGCACAATGAGACATGTATTTTTGGACATTGCCAATGCAGGAATTTGCTTTGTTTTACTATGTATTTTAGGAGTGTATGGGCTGCTCAGGGAGGACCACTGACGTGAGGGCTGCTGAACACTTTTTGGGCTGCTCATCCACCTTTGGTGTCCTCCCTGCCACCCAACTCTCACCTGTGTCTCTAAGAAGCTGGAGCATGCGTAGCAGTCAAACTCTGGTAAAACTAGCTTGGCAGGTGAGCTAAACCAGGTTGAGGATAACCAACAGACCTCACACCCATAGGGGAGTGGGGGGTGTCTACCCCAAACATGTGAACACTTCCTTTAGTGGAATGGGTAGGTGAGAACAATTTTTCTGATGACCATAAAGGTGGCTGATGCAGGTGCTGTGGCATGCTTAGAGCTTGGTCAGACATTAAAGACACCAAGGTCATTCAATGCATGCTGGGTTATCACCACTGGACTTTGATGACTTTGGAAGAGAGAGTAAGGCAGATTACTTTGCACAACTCTGCCTCACTTAAGTATAATTCATGAGCAAGTCAAGACATCAACCCTCGATGTCATTGGTCTTCTTCGAAAGTGAAGGAAGACCAACATTTTTGTGACAAGGGTTTTCTTATTATTTAAAGTGGGGTGGAATTGAAGAATTAGAAAATAGATTTTTGTTCATTGAAAAAAAATTGATTAAAAATACAGGGTACATTTCTACTACTCGGTTACCTTCTGGTTCCTTTAGGTTATTTACCAGATGGCTCAGGTCTATTAGAATTAGAATTACTTATCACATCTGAGTAATGATTATCCCCAAGACAAATGCTTAGCCGTGTTTGGATCCTGCCAGACAGATCACCTATGAGATCTGAGGGAAACCAAGTTACAGGCATTTTTTTTCCTTCTGGGGGTAGCTGATTCCATGAGCCCTAGCTCACAAGGGTGGGCACTCTGGAGAAGAGCAGAAGCCTGTTTTTACTCAAATACCTGGCAGCTCCTGGGTAGAAACAATGCTACCGACTTTCAGCCTCCACTGTCTTTTAAAGACAATGAGCGTAGCGTGCTGCTGTAGAAAGAACACTGGCTTGGGAATCAAAGAACCTGGTTTTGAATCCCCAATTCACTGTTTACTAACTGCATGACCTATGAGTCTCTTAAACTCTCTGGGACTCAGTTTCTCATCTATAAAGTGAGGGCTAAACGGGCTAACTGCACTCTGAGGTCTCTTCGAGCTCTGAACCTATGATTTCCCCTTTCTCCTGTCCAAATAATCATTGTAGTTTGCTTTTATGCAATGTTTTCAAAGGAATGGCAGTAGGGGAAAAGGGGAGGAAACTCTAGGAGATAAAATTTCAGTATGTTTCAGAAGTTGTATGAAGGGTATCATCAGAGAAATGTGTGCCTGGAGCAGCAGCAGCAGCGGCAGCAGCAAGAAGATGAGTCAAAGCCTAATATCTTCCACTGATGTCCATGAGATTTCAGTAGAGCTCCTGGAAGGTCCTTGGCACATCAGGAGTTTGAGGGTGGACCAAAGTAAGGGTCTTAACCTGAGGTCCATAGACGCCCCCTGGAGGCTTGTGGATAGCTTTCAGGGAGTCTGTGAGGTTAAATGGGATAAAATTGCATCTTTTTTCCCCTCACTAATCTCTAATTAAAATTCAGCACTTTATTCAATTAGAAAACTTTTTAAAACCCACGATATTGCGAGAAGGGGTTTGCTGGTCCAAAGGGGTCCCTGACACAGAATACAGTAACAAACACTTGGACTAGAGTCACACAGGTTAGGAAAGCATGGATTTAATTCAAAAAGCATTTATTAAACACATAGTATGTGCCAGGCACAGAGACGAAAATTCCCTGTCTTCAAGGAGCTCATCAATCAACAAACATTTATTCAACTATGTGCCAGGACCTTGTGAACAGACTCTACCCTCAAGGTCCTCAAGAAGCAATAGGGGGGACGGCATGCACAGCATGTATACACAGAAGTATATATCAAATAAGTATATGCAAAAAATATACAGAAATGTATAAACATACATATATAAGCCATATAAATATACATGTAGTCATATACATACATGTGTACATACATCCATTCATACATACACATATGTATATGTGTGTGTGGTTGTGTGTATGTGTATATGTGTGTATATGTATGTGTGTCTATATATGGACACATATATACAGGAAGCAATTAGGAGGCTCAATGGATAGAGCACTGGGTCTGGAGTCAGGGAGACCTGAGTTCAAATCCATCTTCAGACACTTGGTCCTTGTGTGACCTCGGGCAAGCCACTTAACCTTTGTTTGCTTTACTCCACTGGAGGAAAAATGGCAAACTATTCCAGTATCTTTGCCAAGAAAACCCCCTGGAAGGTGCTGGAGTGCTATGGTCCACGGGGTCATAAAGAATCAGACACAACTGAACAACTGAACAACAACAAAAATAAATATAAGGTAATTTGGTGGTGGTGGGGTGGGGGAAGCACTAGCTACCAAGGGTGTCAGGAAAGGCTTTTTATATGAGTGAGGTTTTGGAGGAAATTAGAGGAATCGTGGCATGTTGGATTGGGCATTGGGCATCGAGTTAGGAAGACCTGGGCTCGGATGCCACCTCTGACACTAGCTTTGTGACCTGGGCAAGTCAAACGTAAAGTGAAAGGGTTGGATTGGAAGGTTTCTAAAGGTTTCTTCTTTCTCTAAAGATGTGACCCTATAAAGATGTAAAGAGGAGGTGGTGGAGAGGCAGTAGATTCCAGGCACTGGGCATAGAGAGCCTTTGCAAAGGCATGAAGACACAAGATAAGAGTATCAACAGCAAAGATGCTAATTTGGGGAATAGTGTATGACAAGCCTCAAAATGAAAGTTGGGGCCAGGGTTGTGAAGGGGTTTAAATGAAAAACAAAGGCATTTGTATTTGATCTTAGAAGTACTAGGGAGCCCTTGGGGTTCATAGAGCAGGGAAATGACATGGTCGGATCTGCACGCTTTGGAGGCCAAGGGAAAAAAAGTACTGTTGGAGGGAATATTTCCATCTGACATTATAAGTGCATTGAAGGTGATTTTTAGTTACAGAAACTGAATACAGAACACATCATTCCTCTCCTCCCTCTCAAAATACATATTCCATGGACGTATGACATGCTTTTTTTCTTCCTCTCATGAGTCTTGAAACTCACCTTGCACATCAAAACTGAACAGTTTTCCATCGTGGCAGAAACCATCAGATGTATAATCTGCGTATAATAAATACTTAATACAATCACTATTGGGGTGGAATTGAATTCCTCCTTCAGGAGCCTGTAGAGCATGGTGGGAAATACGTGCCCACAGATTCCTCTGAAGTGGTTTAAGGTGCTCCCGGGCAGGCTCATTTCTCAGACAAGCAATTTTTCAGACTTTTTTGTTGCATAATTCTAAGCCTTCCCCTCTGCCTTTTTGCTGTGTTATTTTAGGTCGTGTTGTCATGTTTAAAGAGATCTGCTGCTTTAAATGACTGATCCAGTCAAACTTCCATTTTTCTGGGATGTGCGTCTCCTTCTGTGAGTCATCGGCTGTGAAATGAACAAGCCCAAGACTTCATCATCGGATGGAAGAGGCATTTTAACGAACCACTAAAGTGCTCTTTCTCTTGGAAGAAATGTACCCTGGCCTTTTTCCAGCTGAAGTTGGAAACAAAAACCAAGGAAAATGAACATTAATCTTTCATGAGCCAAGCCCCCAAACGGATAGGTTGTGAGCTCAGCCCTAATTAGGCTGCATCTCAATACCAAGAACCTTTAACGAAGGAGGACACTTAACACAGGCTGGGTATTCTGCTGGGACTGGACTGTGGGAATGAAGATGCTGGGGAGGACAATCCAACTTACTTTGTAGCCATCAGGGACTGGAAGGTTAACCTGACAATTACTCAAGGAGCTTTGCCCATGAGACAGTCACGGGGCTGCAGTAATGGAACATTCAGAGCTGTGTATTCAGTCTGTGAAACTGAAGCACATGGCTGTCTACTAAACCACAAACTCCTTGAAGGCAAGAACCATGACTTCTTTGTTCTCAGATTTCTTCTGAAAAGTAAAATAGCAGCAGCATGTTGGTGTGGGCAGAGCACTGGTCTGGGCAGGGAAATCTGGGTTCAAATCTAACCTCTGGTACTTATTGGCCATATGACCTTTGACAGGTCACCTTACCCCTGCCTCTTAGGATTCCTAGTGTCCTTCAAGATACTGCACTCTCTACCTTGACATAAGATTGTAGAATTAGAGCACAAAGGGTCTTTAGAAATTGTCAAGGCCAGATCCCTCATATAGATGATGACCCTGGGGAGAAGGGAGATGAAGTGACTTGCCCAGGGTCCCATAGCTAGAAAGGGCATGATGTAGGATTTGAACTCAGGTCTTCTTGACTCTAAACCCAGTGACCGAGCCACTGAGCCATCAGCAAGTACCTTCCCTGTCAATTTGAATATTCTTTCTGTTTCTCTGTCTGTCTCTGTGCCTTTCTCTCTCTATACGTATGTGTGTGCATACATCATGTGTACATACATGTGTATATAGACATACATTACACATAGTGTATATACACATGTGCTCTATGTACCTGTGTGAATGTGCATGTGTGTTATATATACATATACATATACACATACAGGTTGTGTTCTCTGACAGTATGCAAGGTCTTAGAGGGACAGGATTGCTTCCCTTCTGTCTTTGTGCCCCTAGTTTCTAGTAGACTTCTTTGCTCATGGTAATTTATCAATAAATGTTCCTTCAATTATTGATTCATTCCTTGACTTACCTGCTCAGTCATAGACAAATTGCAGTCTGCATTGGTGTGGGCAGTTGCCATACTGGAAGTGGCCTATAATGCTAAAATCATGGCCTCTACATATTTCCTCTGCATGTTGTTGTTCTGCCATTTTTCAGTTGTGTCCTACTCTTCATGACACCATTGGGTTTTCCTTGGCAAAGATCCTGAAGTGGTTTGCCATTTCTTTCTCCAGCTCATTTCACAGATGAAGAAACTGAAGCAAATAGGGTTAAGTGACTTGCCCAGGATCATCTGTAAGTGTCTGAGGCTGCATTTGAACTCATGAAGATGAGTCTTCCTGGTTCCAAGCCTAGTGCTCTATCCACCACACTGCCTAGTTGTCCTCTGCATATGGTAGGTGCTTAATGAGTGTCTATTGGATAAATCAAGGCAGTACAGTGAATAAAGGAGAACTAGACTTGGAATCAGAAGGCCCTGGGTTCAAGTTCAGGTTCTCACTCTGTCACACGCTTGATAGCTGTGTGACCTTGGGAAAGTGGATTAACCTCTCTTAGCTTCAGTTTTCTCATCAAAGAATGGGAATAATACTTGACTGATCTACCTCATGGAGTTATTTTGAGGAAAGTGCTCTATAAACCCTACCATATTACCTAAATGTGAGTTCTTGTTGTTTTCATTAATGTATTTTGTTTCGCTACCTCCATTGCATACAGGAGTTCGTGAAGAAAAAGGAGCATTCTAGGCATGAAGGGGGCAGCCTGTGTAAAACTTAGGTGGGCTCTAGCTGGAATGTTTCACTGAAATGCCATCTCCTGGGCAACCAGGATCCAACTGCCTAGTGTTCATCACTTAAAATGGTCAGAGAAAAAGACAGGATGCCTAGAATATCCTCAGAGTCACGGCTGTCTGAATCCTCCATGATCCTACCTCGTCGGCCATCATTGCTGTTATCAGAGCTGGAAAGGTTCCTAGAGATCGTTGAGCACAACCCACTCACTATCCAGGGAAGAAGCAAAGATGCCAACAACTGTCTGTCTGTTGTTCAAAGTGTGGGGGCTCATTCCCCAAAGTCAATGCTCTTCCAGAATATCCCGCTGTCTCCCTGAATCTGATCAAGTTGGATGCTCCTTCCAACAATGCAAATTGAGACCCATCCATGCCTGCTACTTATTTGCTACATCTCAGGGTAATGGTCTCCACTTCCCCTATGATCTCCCCACCCCATCTCGCCTGCACTAGCCTTCCTGCATTAGTCTGCCTTCTCACAACTCACAATCGATAACATTCAGGACACTCAATGTGGGGGGAGTTCTGCCCAATTTTCACTTGCGAGGTGTGGACAAAAAGCCTTCATGCACACACGTTTGGACATGTGGTTGGCTCTTATGAAGCTATTTTCTATATATTTGACCCTCAAAAAAAGCATTGTGTTTGGACCTTGATTTCGTAGTGATAGCATTAATCTTCACCTTGGGCCCTCCAATGTCATTAACTTCTGCTTGGGATGAATTTCCCATAAAACCTTGCTGCAGCACATGTGTCTGAGCTCCCTGTATGCCTTATTCCTGTGGTCAGTGTACTGCTTCATTCTATTACCCTAATTAACAAGTGTTAATATAGAAAGACAGAGCCAGAATCTTATTCTATTGGCCTGCCTGGGAGGCTTTTCCAAGGATTTCAGTGGATGAGAATTTGGTCAGGCATTACTTGGCACTGGAAAACTTTCTCATCATCCCCGAACTTTGTTAATGTTAACTCATTAACCCTGGTCAGTGTGGTGACTTTCCAAGCAGGAGATGGTGGTAGGAAAGGAATATCTGTCCTCCAATCCACCCCTGTTCCATCCTTGGCCACTGGCCATTCAGAGAGAGGCAGGATGGTTACATTGGAAGAGCACCAGACTTAGGGTTGGGAGGACTTGTGTTCCATTCCCATTGATGCCTACCAGCTTTGTGACCCAGGGAAATCATTCATTTCCTCTTTACCTCAGTTTTCTCATCTGTAAAATAAGGATAATGATATCAGCTGCCTCTCAGGATTGTTGGGAGTGGGGAGATCAACTGAAATAATTAATACAAAATACTTTGAAAACTTGAATGTTGCATTTGGAGTCAGGAACATCGAATTCAAAACCCAACTCTGACATCTACAATTCTATGACCACAGGCAAGTCACCAATCTCTGGACCTCATGAGACAATGTACAAGAAACACATCATGAAGTCTTAAGACTATTAACAAATGTCAGCTATTATGATTATTACTTAATCATCCCCTTTATTGAAAATAGCTTCTTCGAGTTTGTGAGTGGAGGGGTGTGGTAGGCACTAGCGAGAAGAGTCACTGAAACTGAGCCTAGGAAGGTTGGGAGGCTGGGAGGAGGGTAAAGAAGGGAGTGCCTGCATCTGATGGGGTTTTAATGGCCTTTCTATGGATACTATGGTTCTCAGGGATCTTGTCCACCTTCCCTGACATCCATTCATTCATTCTGATGCCATGGGCAGGACACCCAGGAATCTCTTCATTGGGATCTGCACAGTGGCTTAACTAGGATTTTTATGACTTGCCCATCTGAGTGGTCAGAGTCATGAGTAAAACCAGACTGAAACAACTAGGCAGACACTGTTATGGTTCTTCCTTTGCCTCTATGCTTTCTTGTATTAACAACCTGAAATGTAATGGGTATACAGTGATGGAAGATCATTAGAATCAGAAATGTGCAGTAGCCAGCTTGGACTGCAATTGTTAAATTTTCAGTGTGGCCATTTACATCATTGAAATCAGCTAATGTTACAAATAAGAGTTTGATTTGTGGTTTTGCCAATTTTCTATACTGAAGAATGTGATAGGTGAAATATTAATAATTGAAATTAAACTTTAAAATGTGTTGTGTATTTTTAGAGAGAGCCGGTTGTTAAAACGTTTATAGGTAAACTGCTCCCTGGCTAAAATGTCCATCTGGGAACAGAATAGATTGAGAAATTAAAGACTGAGAAATTATTTAATATGAACATTTAACAATATGATCTCAAGGCAAGTCAATACCAAACTACACTTTGCATATGTACAAATGGTTATATTGTTGATTTGATCTCTGCAATATTGTACTTCTCCCTAAGCTATTTCTCTTTCATTCAACTCTAAAATCCTTCAGGAGATCATCAAATTATAGAGGTTTATTTTAGTTCTAAAATATTATGAAGAATCATAGATTTAGAAATGGAGGGAATTTAGAGGTCACTTAACACAACTGCCTCACTTAAAAGAAAAGATGAGATTTGCTTAAAAAGATGATTAAAAAAAAGGAAGGCCAGAGAGGTTGGGATTTCCCCAAAGTCACACAGAGCCAGATATGAACCTATGTCCTCTGATTTCAAATCCAGAACTCTTTCCACTGTATTAAGCTCTTTCCAGGATTGTGCCTTGGTATGAAAATGTGTTTTACACATAGAGGGGAGGAGGAGTTGGTAATAAGTATTTATTGAATCAAACAATTGATTGATGAGAATTCCTTAAGCACCTACCATGTGACAAGCACTGTGCTATATGCTAGGGACATAAAAACACAAGTCAGCTAGTCTTTGCCATCAAGGAGCTTGAGAGGGCTGGTGGTAGATATGAAATAAAGATTTATTAAGCCAATTTATGGGCCAAGCACTGAGGGAAAACACATGCACAGGTGTCTACAAAAGAAATACATACTAGGTAATGAGGAGGAAGGCCCTAGGAGTATGGGAGAGGTGCTTGGGGTGATCTTTGGAGGAAACAGAAGAGGTGAGGGGGGAGTGGAGAATAGGGAAAAGAAGGAATTTTTAAGGAATTTTTAACTGGGGTTGCCGTTTGTTATTTTGTAAATTTATTTTTAATTTATGAAATAAAATAAACATTTCCATAACATAGTATGATAATTACAGTAAAACAGTTCCTTTTGGAATTAAATCTGGCTCAGAGGTTAGTTCAATCAATCATCAAGGATTTTTTCAATACCTACTATGTACCAGGCACTGGAGATAGAAAGAAAAAAGCCCCACTCTCAAGGAGCTCATGCACAATTATTGATAAAACTACATAAGGTTTTGGAGAAAGTAAAGGTGATCTGATTTTTGTCAGGTGACTGTGGTTATAGCAGCCCCCTATCTAAACAGTTCGTGTGAGCACAAGGAAGCATCGCAAAGAACAGTGGACCTGGAATCCAGCAAAGACCTGGGGTTGAATACTGCTTTTCACACTCATCTCATGATCTTGAACAATTTGCTTAATTTCTGAGTCTCAGCTTTTTCATCTATAAACTGGGGGCATGTATATCTGCCTTTCTCATCTGAGATGGTTTTTGAGAGAACTGGTTAATCCCAAAGTGTTCATTAAGTACCTACTGTGTGCCAGCCACTGTGTTAAGCACTAGGGATATAAAGAAAGGGGAAAGATAGTTATTGTTCTCAAGAAATTTTCCAATCTAATGGGTCAAATGGGGCAAGTCAAGGAAAGTGTTTTGCAAACCTTAAAGCTTTTTACAAAGGCCAGCAATTAATACTAATCATCTGATTGATTATTATGAGTGGCCACTGCCACCTTCTCTAAGAAATGAGTTTCTGTGGTTTCTGAGAATTTCCAAGGTGACTTTCTGGTTGAGGCAGTAACAGCAGTGTTGGGATCAGCAATGTCCTTCTAGTGCCATCACCCCAGTGAGCTGAGCAATAGCTTGTGGTGGGTAAGGGAGCACTGGGGTATTTGGGACACAGGGGAAGCATGCATGGCGTGGCATGCTTTGTTGCTCTCAGCAAAGCTACATATGGGACTTCGGATGTGATCATTCAAATACACTCTGATTGCCCATCCAACATCTGCTTTTACCATATTGGACTGTGAATATTTCAGATCAACAACCTCCATCCAGATGTGTTTATGTCATGAACTCTATGCACCCTGCTAGAAATTATTGATGTTTCAAAAGGAGAATTAAGAAGTCACCCAAGCATACACATAGAAGCAACCTGGGATGTGCCGCCTGCACACTTTGGTGCATTTCTTGGCTATCCACTCGAGATAATCTGAAGACTGACTTCTCCTCCATTGATTGTCTCTCTTACCCTTGCCAAAGGGCATTTGCAACAGGTGCGTTGTCAGCCTCCCATCCAGTGGCTTTTGGAAGTACAATATTGGGCATGTCATCAGCAGCACAGGGCTCAGATGCCAGTATCTTTGTCTCTCCTTGTTTCTCAACCCATGCATGTTGGTCGCTACTTCACAGAAAAATCCCCTCCAGTATTCAGTCAGCTATGATTCCAAGTTTTGTACCCAAATAGGCTTAAGGTCTGGAACACTTACTCTGAAAGACTTCTACTTATCTTTCTTCTCTCTGCTAAGCCTTCTTCTCTACTAAATTTTTTCCCATCCATCATCTTTGCTGCCTTCTCTTTGTTAGGTATTCTTCCTTCTGCTTGAGCCTTCTTTGTCATTGCTAACCTTTCTTCCTTCCTTCTCTTAAGTAATAGGTGGGAAACCTGCAGGCTTGGCCTCCACTTAGCAGGTTCACCACCCCTGTGATGTCTTCTTCCCAGCCTTAAAAGGAGACCATCTAATGCCTCTAGGAGTTGAGGGATGTTAACCACAACCAGAGAAGGTTGGTCAGGATGGTGAAGGAAATTGAAACTAAGACACACGAGGATGTGTGGAAGAAATTGAGAATGTATAACCAGGGAAGAAAAGACCTCATGGGGAACATGATACCTATTTAAGTCTTTGAAGGTCTGCTAAGTGGAAGAAGCATTTGGCTTATTCTGGTTGGCAATAGAGGCCACAATTAGGACCAATAGTTAGAAATGATAGGGAGGGAGATTCCTGCTCAGTATTAGGAAGAACATCTTGACATTTAGGATTTCCAAGATGGAATGGGCTACTTCAGGAAGTAGTGAGCTCTTTGTTATTAGAGGTGGCCACTTGTAGTGAATCAGAGAATCACAAAATCTCAGAGCTGTTAGGCACCGAAAGTTTATTTACTCTAACCCCTATTGGAAGAAGAATATAACCTCCACTGCCTTTGGTTTCTTCATCTGTAAAATGAGGTTAGAATAAAGTTAGACATCTTGGTTTCCTTTCAACTTAAAATTGTGGTCCCGTGATCCCATCTACACTATTCTTGACAAGTGGCTGCCCGCCTTCTCTTGGTGACCTCCAGTGACCGGAAACTTTCTACCTTGGGACACAGGCCATTTTATTTCAGGGCAGCCTGGATATTGTAGGAGGGAATCATGCTTCAGGTTGTGGAGGTGTGGACAACTCCAAAGGTCCCTCCCCCTGCCTCTTTCAATCTCTTACTCTGTGCTATCTTTCTGACATCAGGTTATGCCATACAGGACTGAGCAAAACATAGAACCAATTCCTAGATGCCAAACTAGATTGCACAGCTTTAACTAAACACATTCTTTTCTTTGTGAGATGCTGCAAAGATTGGAAAAAGTTGGAGGCAGAACAATGTGACAGATAACAAAGGGGCACCTCAAGAATTGGTTCTCTTCCAAGCTTTAGACAATAGCAACAATCATAGTTATAATATCCCTAATTTCCATAGCACTGTCTATTCCAACCAATCTTGATGATTGCAGAACCTATGGGTACAAAAGACCAGAGAATAAATATTCAGAGAGGCTCGTTGGGCCACCAAAGAAATGCAGCAGTGCTAGGGATGGAAGAGAGGCAGCTGGCTACGGAGGTTTCTTTGTCCCTGATTTCCTGGGCCTGCTTAATAAACACAGGGTAGTGAGGGCTTTCAGAGTAGTGGCCGAGGCAGTGGGCTTTCCAACACAGCTGAGAATCCAAGGATGAATCCAGCTGAGGCAGGAAGGTCTCATCAGAATTCAAACCCACAAGTACACACATGTGTGCCTAGCATGGGACTGAAGTGAGGATCCTCAAGTTTTCTTCATGAAGCCTGGTGGAAAGAGCGCCGTCCTTGGAATCAGAAAACCTGGGGTTGAATCCCACCTCCATCACTTATTGATTGGGTGATCTGAGGCTAATTATTTCACCCCTCTGAAACTCATTTTCTTCATCCATAAAAACCTACCCCACAGAGTTATTGTGTAACAGAAACCTGCACTGGTACCTTAGGCATCCTCCTGGCTTTGGGTTCAAAGCTACCCTCATGCTTCAACCCCATAATTCTCCCCTCATTAGAACAGTGAAGATTTATCAAATGGCCTTATGTACAGCAAGAATAAAACCAATTTGCTTACAATAGAAGGCCTCATAATATAAAGAGAATACATTAACAGCATGCATCCCTAACACCCATGGCCCAAAGTAAATCACCTCGCCCCTTTCTAAATGATCTAGAGAAGGAGGATTGTAAATTGAGGAGGTAGCCTGGTACAGTGGGGGAAAAGCAATGATTCTATTGTAATAGCGACAATAATAATAATGGCAACTAACATTTCTATAGTGCTGTGTGCCAGGCACCGTGCTAAGCATTTTACAGTCATTATCAAATTTGATCCTTCCTGTCGCTGTTGTACAGTTGTTCAGTCATGTCTGATTCTTCATGACCTCGTGGACCATATTATGCTAGTTCTTTCCATCTTCCACTGTCTCCTGGTCTGTCCAAGCTCACGTTCATTATTCCCGTGATACTAGTTGCCTTCTTCTGTTCCTCTTTCCTTTTACTTTCAATTTTCCCAAATATCAGGGTCTTTTCCAATGAGTCCCATCTTCTCATTATGTGGCCAAAGTATTTAAGCTTCAGTTTCAGTACTTGACCTTCCTGGGTACAAAACCTTGGATGTTTATTGCCTGTTTGATCTTAGGTGAGTCACTCAACATCCCTGAATCTCTGATTCTTCATCTGTAAAATGAGAAGGTTGTATTAGATGACCACTGATGTCCCTTTTAACTCATCTATGACCCCATGGGTACAGCTCATTTCAAAGAAACCTGAGAAGTGATGCAGAGTGAAGTGGACCAGAGCCAGGAGAGAACAATACAATACAATAATAATGTACAATAATATTGCTGTAAAGAAAATGACTTACAAAGATTAGTGAACTCTGATCGATGTAATGGCCAACCACAAATCCAGGATGGCAGGGAAGTGTGCTACCTGCCTCCTTAGAGAAAGGTCATGTGCTTTTGGCCAGAATGAGACATATGTTTTCAGACCTCGATAATTTGTGGATTTGTTTTGTTTGAGTACATTTATTTGTGAAAGGGTTTTTTTGTTTCCTTTTTTCAGTGGGGGAAAGATTTAAGAGCATCAGAATGATCAGTAATAGCGATACCCTTCTCCCTCCGCCCCCAAAAAAGAAGAGACGGCCATCAAAGCATTTTCAATGCAAAGAATAAGACAGATGGAAATTCAGAGAAAAACACTGATAGGCAGGATAGCTTTAAAAGTAATGGATTAAATTCGTTAAATACTATTTAAAAAGCAAATAATACATACTCATACTCAAGATTTGCAGCTTCACATACAGCCATCTCTCTTTCTTTTACTTTGCATATGTAAACTCTGTCTCTCTCTGTTTCTCTGTCTCCGTCTGTCTCTGTCTGTCTCTCTCTCTGTCTCTGTCTCTGTCTCTCTGTCTCTCTGTCTCTCTGTCTCTGTCTCTCTCTGTCTCTCTGTCTCTCTCTCTCTGTCTCTCACTTTCTCTCTCTGTCTCTCTCTCTCTCTCACTCTCTCTCTCTCTCTCTGTGTCCCTGTCTCTTCCTGTCCCTCTCTTTCATTAAATACAAGATAAATTTTTTTAAGATCCTGTGTGCAGGACATAATGAATCAAATGGTGTTATTATTCTTCCTCATTACTTTTTGCCTCATGGCTTATTGAGAGATCAGGACTCGGCTGCCGCTTTCCTCGTTGGGATGAGTTTTTTCTGGGACCTGGACAAGAATAATTCCTTGGGATCCCAAACCTGGTCAATGGTGACTTCAAATATGGATAATGCTGGTGGGGGCTCAGGAACTACAGTGGCAAATAATAGAAGTTTACTCCCCCTGACACGAGGTGGGTGGGAGTTGCAGCCACATGGCATACTCGCCTCTGGGAATCCAAGTCTTCCTGACTCTGAGGCTGCCTTCTGTCCACTGATTCCTTCTGACTCATATTTATCTTATTATGTCTAGGTAAATATTATGATAGGTCATGATATTTTCTTCACAAAAGAATAAGCGCTATATTTTTAGTTTATTGGAACAGTGGCCAGAAAATTTCAGTGGAAAAGCTTCAGAACAATTACATCCTAGCTATTTGAAGGTTTGTCCAAATATGAAGAGAGTTTATAGGCAAATCAGTACTTTGCTGGTATTTTTCTCCACAAAGTCATCCAAAATTGAACGTACCAGAAGTAAATAACATGTTTCTATTTGATACTGTGATACTGAGCCCGGTCTTATGCAAAAGAAAAATGTAGAGATTCATCCCATCAGTAAAGAGACAATGTGGGATGCTGTAATAAGTATGGGCTATAGAGCCAAAAGACCTGGGTTCAAGTCCTGACTCATTCTACTTTTGTGAGTATGGGCAATTCATTTAATTGTTCTTAGCCTCAGTTTCCCCATTTATGTAATAGAAATAATAATCTTGTACTACCTACCTCAGATGGTTGTTGGGAGGTACAAATGGTACAATACATGTCAAATTATAATTGCAAAGAATTTTTTAAATGTAAGCAATTATTATCACCCATCTCACTCACTAGTATTTGAAATTCACAAAATCTCAATGTCAGAAGGGACCTGTAGTCCAACCCCTACCTTGCAAGTACCCCCTGCAGACCATCTCTGATGAGAAATTATCCGGCCTTCGCTTGAAAACTTCCAGTGAAGGGTAATCAATTGCTCTTGGAAGCCCATCCTGCTTTTGGACAGCTACAATTTTTAGGAAGTTTTTTTCCTTACATCAAACCTAAATTTACCTCTTTCCAGCTTCTAATTGCTCCTTATTCCGGGGCCAAGCCAAACAAGCCTAGTCCCTATCTGTGTAGTTAAGCAAAATTGTCTCATTAGCATGGCTTTTGTTTCTTTTGAGTGGAAGTACTTTCAGCTGTTAAGTGCTAAGCCCCAGGCCCAGGGCCCTGTCAGGTGTGAAACCTGTGTGGGTGTGGATTGGTGACTTAGGAGGGGCCAGCTCAAACTGTAAAATTTTTGGGGATACAGTGGAATAGAGGACTGTGAGAAATCCTCCCACAAGCT
>CM053623.1:433940519-433980253 GCA_028646595.1 Phalanger gymnotis
TGCAAGCAGGAACGTGAGGCCAGTGAACATGATTTGGCTAAATACTATCTTGTTTTTCTGTGGCCTCCTAGTTGCCCTTGTGAAATGGGCTTTCTGGGCCTGGAGTCTTTTTGTCAAGATGTTGGAATGGGGAGGCTGGTTCAAGTTTTTGCTGCGGTGGGGCCTAAATAAATTTCTTGTTGTTTTCTCCTTAGAGAATTTCTCATACCTTGCGATTTCGGACTATTCAAACATATACATGATTATATTTGAGATCATAAATTTGGCCTTCCTACTACACTATCATACATAGTAGTCCCACAGGGAATTAAAGATGGTGATCATGGATGTATGGATGAAGTCTTCTCTTCTCTGCCATTAACCACTGCCAGTTCTTGTGACCAATCCTCATGTAGCATGGACTTGGGGCTGTTCTTGGAACACTTTGTAGATTATCAATGTCCTTACTGACTTGAAGTCCCCAGAAATGAACACAACATTCCAGATATAGTTAGAGCAGTACTGATACAGCTGGACAATCACTTCCCTTTTCCTAGAAGCTATGCCTTTCTTAATGCAGCCCAAGATGGAACTCGCCACCATATCACACTGATGGTTCATTTTGAGCATACAGGCCACTCATCTCCTTTTCCTCGCTTTCCAGATCATTTTCAAAGTAATTACTGTTTAGCCATGTTTCCTCCGTCTCCTACTTGTGAAGTTGAATTTTTGGACCCAAGTGTAAGACTTACCATTCATTCCCTTTATATTTCATTCCGTTAGACTCAGCCTAAGAATCTAGTGTGTCAAGATATTTTGGGGTGCTAATTCTGTCAACTAGTATTAACTATCCCACCCAGCTCTGTATAGTGGGCAAATCTGATAAACATGCCTTCCACTTTTATATGAAGCATAAATAAAAATATTAAATACCACAGGGCTATTATAGCATTGGGACTGCTAAGTGGCACAGTAGATAGAGTGCTAGGCCTGAAGTCAGGAAGACTCATCTTCCTGAGTTCAAATCTGGCCCCAAACACTTACTAGCTATGTGATCCTGGGCAAGCTACTTAACTCCATTTACCTCAGTTTCTTCATCTGTAAAATGAGCTGGAGAAGGAAATGGTAAACCACTCTAGTATCTTTGCCAAGAAAATCCCAAATGGGGTAATGAAGAGTTGAACCCAATTGAAATGACTGAACAACAACAACATTATAGCACAGACCTAAAATGTAAATCCCTGGGGCACTTGACTGAAAGCCTCCTTCCAAACTGATATCAAACTATTCCTGACTCCTCTTTGGATCAATCCATCCAACCAATGCCAAATCCAACTGATGATACTACTGTTTAACCTAGATCTTTACGCATGAGAGACTTTGCCAAATGCTTGACAATACCTGCAGTAAACTATATCCAAAGAATTCCCTTGATGTATGAGTTTAGTAACCCCTTAGTAAAGTCAAATCCTTTTCCCACTCTACTGTGCTGTCTCCTTTCTTGCACCAAGAAAAATAAATATAATCTTTAGAAAGAACTCTGGAGTTGGAGTCAGATAGCATGTGTTTATACCCTAGTTCTGCCACTTAGTAAGTGTTTGACATTGGAAAAAGTAATTTCATCTCCCTGGGTCTCATTTTCCAAATCTGTAAGTTGAAAGTGTTAGACTAAATGGCTTCTTCTAGCTCTAAATTAAAACAGCTAAAAACAGTGAACATGATCCCTCTCTACTACTCTTCCCTCCCTCAGAATGAAAATCTCTGGTTCCTTCAAGCAATCCATGAATGGCATGACTTCGAGGTTTTATATCAACCTGGTTGTTGTCATCTGTATGGCTCCAGATTGTTGGTGTCCTTCCCAAAATGTGGCACCCAAAGCTGAACTCATGCGTACTAAGGGAAATGGGGCATAATCTGTCTTCAAAGTGACCATTCAGGCTCTGTGTGATTGCTGATTCACTTTCTAGGTAAAATTTTATGATATTATCATTGATTGTTATTAATATATCAGTTAATAATATATTTTGGGATGGGAAAGGGATATCCAGAAATGAAGGCAATGTAACAATAAAAGCTGTAAGTAAAATTAATTTTTTTGGCCATGAATTAAAGTCAACTGCACCACAAGTCATGGAATCATGAAAAATTCTTCTTCTGCATTTTGAATACTAGAACCCTACTGGCCTGTCCTCCAGGTCTGTGGCACTTCTCTCACTCTCCATGATTTTCCAAAGATCACTGACAGAGGCACAGAACCATAATCTCTTTCAGTGCCCTGGAATATAACTCATCTAGGCTTGATGAACTTATTAAGCACAAGTGGGGAGCTCTCTTGCTGTCTCCCTTCTTGTTTTCACTGTCCTATTAACCATTTTTATTCTGTACTTCCCAGTCTGAAGATCATCTTCCTTGGTAGAAACAAAATAAGAGTTGAGTAGTTTAACCTTCTCTAGGACATCTTTGCCCATTGTCTCATTCACCCTGCATGGCAGCTCTATTCCCTCTTTGAGCTTCCTTTGACCTCCAACACCACTAAAAACAGAGTCCTTTGTATTGTCTTCACATTTATCATGAATCTCAGCTGGTTCTGGGCTTTGGCTTTCTTAGTATTTGTATGTGGAAGAATCATATAGGTTTTTGTATTCATGTCCTTGCTTTCGTCCTTTTCTATGATATGTCAAATGTAAGTTGGAAATTAAAAAAAAGTTTATCAACTTAGTACAACTAATTAAAAAAAAACTTCTACATCGCTTGGTGAATCCTTGTGCATCTACACTATTCTCCTTACAAAGCTCCCCCTTTGTGTATCCAATAGACAGCTCATTGGAGTCAATTTTGTTTGTGTCAGAATCTTGTGCTTGAGAGTATGCCATTCCCTTGGGAAAGTATTCTATATTAAAGGACTTGTGAGCCCAAATCCTGACAAAGACAAATAAAACAAAACTACTCTAAAACCAATTGGCAAAAGTAAGCCATTCTAGTAGAGACTCAAATCTATTTCAATCCTGCAATCTCATTTCCTGACACCCTCAGGAGGTAGAAATATTTTTACTATACTTTGGCACAGTCTTGGGATTGAAACCAAGAGAGAACCATTGACTTCATACCCCTGTCGGCTGCACAGAATACAGTCAGAGGGGAATTTCAGTCCACTGATCAGCTGTATCCCTCGGATTGAAAGCAGACAGCAGCAGGGACTATAAAATACCCTGCCTGGAAAGAGATTTTTGAATAGCAATATTGTCAAAATGCTAGGGAAGTTGAAGAAACATTCTGGTCTTTTGGTTCCCACTCAAGTATTTTCTGACACAGTATTTAGTTGCACGTCAACAATATGCCAAAGAGATAGTACCTGAGACATGCAAAGGATATGTATTGTATGTCTTAAATGTTGCTGCTGCTTTAGAAGGTAAAGGGAATGTTGGATGAGCTTCCAGGCAGTCCCTTGATATAAATAACCTCCTCCTTCCCTACATCCTCCCTCCTTGATAAAATCCAAACTGTATGGAAATAGACAATATGATATGACAGAGTTTTCTCTTCTCTGCAGTATGGAAAGGTCACTGGATTTTGAATCTGAAGACTTAGGTTTAAATTCGAATTCCTCACTTAGCTGTATGATTTGGAGCAAATCACCTCTCTATGCCTCAGTTTCTTTCTCTGTCAGATCAGGAGGCTCGACTCTCCGGTCCTTTCTAGCTTTGAGATGATGGACCTTGATGCATGGTCCTATTGCCTGAATCTTTTGTGAATACCCATGGGCAACAAAACTTTGTACCTTTATATTAGCTTCCGTAATGGTGGAGAATGTTGTCCCGGGCACACAGACTGCTACTGCCCTGAGACGCCCATCTCTGGCAATAGCAAGGCTCACTTGAAGAACTTGGAGTCCAAACCATGTCAAAGCATCTCACAAATTGGTTGGTGCATCAGGCCGAGATGACCTTGAAGGCTCTTTCCAACTCTGAGGGTCCAACTCCTCACTGACAGATAAGGAGGCTGAGACACAGAAATGAGGGGTAGTGTTTAGCAACTAATTACTAATTGTGCATTCTGCCTTTTCCTCATCTGTAAAATGAAGAGGCTGGATTAGATCTTAAGATTTAGAGCTAGAAGGGACCTGAGAGACCATTGAGTTCAACCCCCCCCCCCCACCACCACCACCATAAATACACCTAATTTTTCCAATGAGGAAACTAAGGCTAAAAAAGTTAAGTAACTTTCCCAGTATCACACAGCTGGTAGACAGGATTTGAACTCAGGTCTTCCCAACTTCCATCTTTAGTCTCTATCCACTGTAATCACACAGCTATTTCTTAGATGGCTTTTTATTTGATAGCAAATTAAGACCTCAGAGAGATTAGCTGAGATACGCTTAGTGCCTCAAGGTGTAATCCCACCCACTGTCAGCCTATCCTCTGCTATCCTGACCTGCCCCTTCTTCCCTTCCCTCCCCTCAACTGTATTTGTTGCAGGTGCAAATTCATCTATAAGTTACCAATGGCCCTCTGATGGAACTCTCAGCCCCCTTACCTTCCCCTTTTAATTTTCCCAAGACTCAGCTCAAACAGCTGCCTTCTACAGGAAGTCTTTCCCAGTCCATCCCCACCCCCAGCTTTCTCCCCCCTAGTTTCTTCTCTGCTGAGGTTACCTTCTATGTACTCTATATATAGCTTGTAGGTCATTCAATCAGTCAATTAGCATTAATTAAACCCCTACTATGGGCCAGGCACTGTGCCAAGTGCTAGAGATACAAAGAAAGGCAAAAATCAGTCTCTACTCTCGAAGTCTGTTTAAATGTTGAATCTCCATTCAAATATGAGCTTCTTGAGGGCAGAGATTATGTTTTTGCCTTTCTTTGCATCCCCAATACTTATTCCAATGCCTGACACATGAATAAACACTTGTGCCTAACTGAATGTCGACTCTTAAGAGCTGAAAAAAGTTAACATGCCTGAAAAAAAATCACAGGTGACCTCAAGGACTAGCTCATTTATCTATGTAATCTGGGCCATGACAATTCATTTTTTACCTTGTTCAAATGACTGCTGCAGTCCAAAAGCCATGAGGCCTGTTGTTCTCTGACATTTACTTATTACAAGCCTAGGATAGTTTGTAATGGAGCAGGCAAAATCCTTTTCACAAATGAATTCACTTAGGGGAATAAGGATCTGCCTGGAATAAGCCACAACTCGTAGGAAGCACTGAATGTTATTTTTTGTTTTCATTGATTTGGGCTAAATTTACGTTTTCCCTTGTCAACCCCAATAGATGAGCACAAAGTAATTTTTATTTGAATTTGGCTAAATAGGAAATATTAGCTAAATAGCTACCAAATAATATCCTATTGGGGAGAAGAAATTATTAACTTGTCCTTTATTTTGGTACCTTGATGCTTATAACGATAACAATAATAATAACTAACATTCATATAGCACCTACTATGTGCCAGGCACCATGCTAAATACCCTACAATTATTTCATTTGACTCTCACAACAACCTTGCAAGGTAAGTGTAGTTTTCTTCATTTTATACTTGAGGTGACAGAGACAAACAGAGGCTAAGTGACTTGTCCAAGGTCACACAGCTGGTAAGTTTCTGAGGCTGGATTTGAACTCGAGTCTTCCTGACTTCAAGGCTGATGCTCTATTCATTGTGCCACCTAGCTGACTGATTATAGAATCACTGATTGGTGCAAAGCACTTTGTACAGGGTGTCTCAAAAGGCTCAGAATAACTTAAAACTGCACTAAGACTTTTGGGATATTCTGCATAATAACTAATTAACATAATAATTCTGCATAATAACTAATAACATAATAACTAATACTAATTGCAGTAATTATAATAAAACTTCAGTAATAAATTTATTTATTTCAGTGGGTCTGTGACATAACTAATGTGTGACAGTCAATCCACAAGCATTTGTTAAGAGCCTACTATGTGTCAGGCTTTGTGTTAGGACCTGGGGATCCAAAAAGGACAAAATCAAAAAGTCTCCGTCCTCATGGAACTTACAGCATAGTCTGGAAAGACCACATGTATGTATATAGGCATATACAACACAGATACAAATCGATTTTGGTGGGAAGGCATTAAATTAAAGGGAGGCTGGGTGGAGGGGGGAATCAGAAAAGCTTAATGTAGACAACAGGGCTTGAACTGTATTGAAACTATAGACAATGAGATGGAGGTGAAATGCAAGTGCATTCTAGGCATGAGGCACAGCCAGGATAAAGTTACGGAGGTGGGAAATGGAGTGCTACATGTGAAGAACAGAAACAGTTTGACTGCATCGCAATGTGTATATGACTGAGTAATATATAATAAGGCTGGAGAGGTAAATTGATTCTGGGTTGTGGAGGGCTTTAAAAAGTCAAGCAGAGAAATTTGCATTTGGTCCTAGAGGTGATCTCCTCTCCACCAGTACAGAACACAGACAATAGATGTCTTCTCATCCTATTTGATCTTCATTAGACCATAAGACTACAGCTCTGCCCGATCTTCTATACATCCGCAGATAAGCAATCCAATATATTACCTCTGCCTCTTTTAATATTTTGTGGTACCAATGCAATTCAGTTCAACGAGACATTATTAAATACCTACTATGTTCTAGTCACTGTGCTAGGCACTGGGGATAGAGATATAAAAATGAAACAATCCCTGCCCTTGAGAACTTATAGTCTATTTGGGGTGGCAGTAAGGGAATACAACATATACACATGTAAATAGATACAAAGTATATACAGAATTACACAAAGTAACTTCAGAGAGGAGAAAACACAGGACCGACTGGGATAGCTGTGTGGATCAGGAAAGGCTTCCTTGAGGTGGTGGCACATTAGCTTTGCTTCGAAAGAAGTTAGGGATTCTGTATACTGAAGGCAAGGAGTGAGTACAAGGATATATAATACTTGGACTATCTGTCATCCCTTACTCTAGCCACATGACCAGTCTGCCTTCTTTCCTCCTCACACAACCTTAATATTTCTATAGCATTCAGCAGTATTAAAAGTGCTTTACCCATATAATAATAAATTAATATTAATATGACAGATTAATGATATCAATGATAACTATTGTTCTCAATAATAATACTAATAGCTAGCATTTCTAAAGCACCTACTATGTGCTAGACACATGCTAAGTGCTTTATAAATATTATCTCATCGGATCCTCACAACAGGACCTGTGAGGTTGCTAGTGTAAATATTATCCTCCTTAATTTTCAAATGAGGAAATTGGATCTCACTCCAGGTCAGATAGGAAATGATGATGCCCAGAGGCAAGTCAGTGCAGTGGGAAGAGCCCTGGATTTGGCATAGGAGGAGCAAGTTGTGAATGAATCCTGGTTCTGCTCTTACTATCTATGTAACCTTGGATAAATCACTTAATTTCTCTGGGCCTCAGTTTCCTTACCTGTAAAAAGGGGGGACTTGGATTCGATGATCTCTGAGGTTCTTTTCAGGTCCTTCTAGACTCTATTTATAACATAGATCTCAGCTCATCAGATTCCAAGTGGAGTGTTCTTTTGGCACATAGCAAGCATAGAATAATTAGCAGATGAATTGAATTGTGAAAAGGTATAATTTATCATTGAGTTTGAGATTTCTGTCCAGGGCTATCTGGGTAATCTTCAAGCCTACTAAACTAATACTAACAAACCAATGACAAGCATTGATTAACAGCCTACTATGTGCCAGGCACTATACTAAGCACTGGATATTGTGATTTCTAAACATCCATGCTTGGGTGGATTTCCAGTCTTATTGATGTGGTACTCACTTCCATTTTAGACCATAGCTCATCCAAGCCTTTATAACCTAGATCACTTGTGTATTTTCTCCCCCTGGCTGCCTTGCAGGAGACCGGGACCTGAGACCATGCCCTAAATGCTTTAACCCTTTCATATCCAGAATTCCTATCTAAAGCCCTGTTGTCCTGATTGGAATATTTCAAGCAATCCCCAGTCATGCTTTGCTTCACCCCCTGCTCCCTAGCCACTTTCTTTCCAGCTGCCTTGAAGTCACATGTACACCTTTTACTGGACCACCCCACCCCACTCTGGTTTCCCAGTTCTCAAGAATGACTAAACCAGCTGTGCAAATACTCCCTATGGTCCTGCTCACAATTCCTGTAACTTTCTGGTCCTAGGTGCCCCCTCTGGCCACCATTTCCCTATGGGTATTATCTTTTCTTCTTAGAAAGTTAGCTCCCCAAGAAAGGCATTAGCTTTCAGATTTATGGATAGGGGAAAGGTTTCTGATGAGACAAGGGATAGAGAGGATCACAGAAGATAAAATAATGACTTTGATCTCATAAAATTTTAAAATTTTTGCTCAAAATGAATGCGGTTAAAGTTATAAAGGAAACAGGTGCCAGAAGTGAGGGGTAATTGTTGCAGTAAGTTTTTCTGACAAAATTCTCATATCCATGACATGTAAGGAACTGATTCAAATTTACAAGACTAATAGCCATTCCCCGGTAGAGAAATAATCAAAGAATATGAACAGGAAGTTTTCAAAGAAAGAAATCCAATCTATCAATGACCATATAAGAAAATGCTCCTTATGACTAACAGTTACAGGATTTCAAATTAAAGCAACTCAAAGATTCTATCTTACACCCACCAAAAATGACAAAAGAGGAAAATGACTAGAACTGTGAACTGGTCCAGCCATTCTGGAAAGCAATCTGGAATTGTGTCCCCAAAGTCCCTACACCATGTCTTACCCTTTGAGCTATGCCACTACTAGATCTATATCCCAAAGAGGTCAAAGAAAGAGGAACATGACCCACATGCACAAAATTATTTGTGTCAGTAGTCAGAAGTCCATTGGAGAATGGCTAGCCAAATTATGGAATATGAATATAATGGAAAATTATAGTGTGATAAGAAATGATGAAATAAAAGAAGAAAAAGGAGAGGTCTGTATGGGCAGAGTAAATTGGTTAGAACTAAGAAGACAATTTATACATGAGAATATTATAAAGAAAAACAACTTTGAAAAACTTTTAAACTCTGATCAGTATAATGATAAACCACAAGTCAAGAGAACTGATGAGGAAACATGGTAGATACTCTCCTGCCAGGAAGGTGATGGACTTAAAATGAAGAATGAGACATACATTTTGGAACTTGACCAATAGGAGAAATTGTTTTGCTGGACCGTGCACATTTGTTATGAGGGTTTTTTTTTCTTTTTAAAACTGTTTGGTGAGAGGGGCAGTGGGAGAGAGTGATTACAAATGCTTGCAAAAATTAATTGATTAATCACTAATTTTTTAAAAGAATCTACACTCTTTGAGGACAGAGACTGCCTTTGCTTTCATATTGTATTCCCTGTACTTAGCACACAGTGCCTGGCACATAGGAAGCATTTTTTTCATTCATTCATAATTACACTAAGTTCACTTTTCACTACATATAAAGTTTTGTTATAGCCCAGTCACAAGGTCATAAGCCATGTTTTATCTTAAGGCCTGGCATTCTAACCATTAACTCTTGTTTCTATCTATCCCCAGCCCTGGGAATGACAGCAACCTTCTCCCAATTCTGTTCCAGAGTGTTGGCTCTCTATTCTTTGGTCATCTGGGCATAAGGCCGTTGATTTGTATAAGCAAAACCAACTACCTAACTTCAGACAATTAAGAGTCACCACCAGATGTCAGCACCCTGGAACAAAGCTCCATTTACCTGCCCTTGTTCTGGTGAATGAGGATTTTCCCCACTCTAGAATAAAAGACAGTAGCAATTGATCCTAAGGGTTAAGATTTCAACCCCAGCAACATTGAAATATCTCTTTAACCTCTTTCTGCTATTCAAACAACAGCCAAGTGTCTTTGGTCCTCATCAGGAGAATAGTGTCCTTTTGGAATTGAGAGATTAATTCATCTTCTGGAGTCACAGTTAACACCCATTGACTCCCTTTGTAACAATCCAAGGTTCCTGACTGTCTGAGTCATGGGAGAGGCATGAGTAGAGGTGGTGTAGTTAAAAGGTCACTAATATAAAGGTAGAAAGCCTGGGTTTGGCTACCTCCCCTGCTGCTGACTACCTATAGGCGATCAATTAATCAACACATATTCGTTAATCTCCTACTATGTTCTAGGCAGTATACTAGATATTAGAGGTACAAAGACAAAAGGAAAAGCAAAGTCTGCTTTCAGGAAACTTAAAGTCTTGATATACATATATATATATATATCATATGTGTGTATACATATGTATATATATACAATTGATCGTATATACATATGTATATATATACATACATATATGTAAATGCAAATCACATAGGAAATAAATACAAGATTTGGGGAGGCAGTACTGGCAGCTGAGGGATCACACAAAGCCTCATGGAGAAGGTGTTGTATGACCAGAGTTTTGAAGGGGGGGGGTTCTAAATTTCATCATGTGTAAAGTGAAGAGATCAAGGTGATCTTGATGGCTCCTTCCAGTTACAGGCACCACAATGGATAGAATGCTGGCCCTAAAGTCAGGAAGCCTTGAGTGAAAATCCTGCCTTGGCTATTTATTAGCTGTGTGACCTTGAGCAAGTCATTTTCTGTATACCTCAGTTTCCTTAACTGTAAAATGGGGATAATAATGGCACCTCCCTGAAGGGTTGTTTTGAAGCTCAAATGGGATGATATTTACAAAGTGCTTTGCAAACCTTAATAAAGTGCTTTCTGGTTATGATGATAAGGATCCTGTAATTCTTAGCCCCCACTGAAGCCTTCCTCCTGCATGTCTCTGTGGCATGTTGGTGACCTTGAATTCTCCAGGCTTCTGTTAATGGACAATGAGTCCTACCAAGCTCAAAAGGCTAGTACGGTCCAGTGATGGATTGTTTCTGTGACCCATGGAGTAGTTTGGTAAAGTCAGAGTCTCATCACATAGGGTGACTCACATAGGTAGGCTGTGGGGTGATGAATATTGGGGTCACAGCAACTCATGATGAAGAAGAAAGCCCTGGATTTGGAGTCGGGAGGGTCCTGGGTTCAAATCCCATCTCTGCCACCTCCTCTCTATGTGATCTTGAATGTCACATTTCCCTGGCCCTCAGTTTCCTCAATTGTAAAAATGAAGAGGTTAGATTAAATGGCTTCTGAGGTCTCTTTTAGCTCAAAATCTATGATCCTTTGATCCTAATTTCCAAATGATCAGTAAGATGAATACAAATAAAAACAACTCTGAGGTTTCATTTCACATTGATCAAATTAGCAAAGATGACAAAAGCTAGTCATTGTTGGAGCTGTTTGGAAAGGCAAGCATGCAAATGTACTATTGGTAAAGCTACAAAATGATCCATCCATTCTGGAAAGTAATTTGGAATTATGCCAAGGAAGTGACTGACACATCCATACCCCTTGACCCAGAGATCTCACTGCCAAGGATAATATCCCAAGGAAGTCTGTGATAAAATGAAAGGCTCTGTGATCTTAACTGCTTGTCTCTAGGTGTCTCAGTTTCCTCTTCTAGACCTCTAGGGTCCCTTCTACTGCAAAATCTCTGATCCTACAATCCTGGGAACTAAGGTGTGGAGGGATTTTGATCTCTGTGGGTAGAAAGCTTCAGGGATTCTCAAAATGTTCAATATGAACCTCACAGGAATTCTAGACACCCCTCCTCCTTCTTCAATGTCAACGATCTGGGGAGCAAATCCTAGGAGTACCTTATATGGAAAGACAACAACAAAACAAAAACTACCCAAAAGTCCCAGAGAAGGAAAGGTCTTTAGGAATGATCCCTGTGAAGGATGTAGCCAAAAGAATTTAAACTCAGATTTACTTAACTGGTCACCAAATGCTAGCACTCTCCTTAAGATATATATCCAAGAGTGTTTTTCCAGGCACAAGAAAGATGCAAGAAGCAAGGAAAAAAGCCTGGCAAAGCAAATTCCTTGTCCCTGGTGTATAATAGATCTCCCCAGACACGCGAGCCTGAAGAAAGCTTAATTAAATTTAATGGGCACATCTCTACAGAGTAGGGAGGCATTTTAATGGGAGTATTTCTGTTAGGGATGGACAAAAATCACTCTTCCCTGCCTCGCTGGTCTCTCCCTTAAACGAAGAAACAAACTTCTAGGTGAGCTACCCAGTGATCAGGTTGCTCTGGTGACATGATACTCACATAAGAATCTTGGCTAGGCTGAAGGAGGGTAGCTTCAATTTGAGCTTGGGGGTGGGGGTGTTGGAGGAGAATGTGTCATTTGCATTTTCCTGGTGGCTGTAGATGGCCTTGCAAAAGGGAGTAATCTGGCAGCCAAGTGGGGGGGGGGAGGGAAGAGGGAGGTGTAGTTAGGGGCTGTGGTGGGGAGGAGAGTCGGGTGATTATTTAAAACAGTGAATTAATAGTATGCATTTTGAGTAAATGGACATGAGAGATAAATGGAATCCCTAATGATGCTATCCTGCTAGGAAGGGTGGCAGCTGAGCTATGCTATATCCCTGGCAGAGATACAATGGAACAGAAGATGGGCTGGGTTGAAATGGTGCAAACCAGGAGCTCCCAACCTTTTTGAGCACAAGACTCCCTTTTTTGATGCCAAAAAATTGGGAGCTGTCCATATGATTAATACTTCCCACCCTCTAAGAATCTCTTGACTTCAGTAATTTCACATGATGTGAGCATCACCCCCCTCCACCACCACCATCACCTCTCCAGTGTCAACAATCTGGGGAAATTATGCGGGAAAACAGCAACAACAACCAAAATAAAACAAAAACCACCCAACACTTCTAGAGGAAGAGAGGTCTTTGTTGTTGTTGCTTTTGCGACCCCATTTGAGGTTTAGCAAGGCCCCTGACTCCAACAAACCTTAGCTCAAGACCTACCTTCTACGCAATGCCTTTCCTAATCTCCCCATTGCAAATCTTCTCATTCTCCAAATTTCTTTGTATTTATTCTATTTAAATTAATATACGTACATGTCTCCCCCAGAGAATGCAAGCTCCTTGAGGGCAGGACTATTTCATTTTTGTCCTTGTAAGCCCAACACCTAACATACTGCAGGGTATATAGTAGGCTCATTATTAATGCTTGCTTGATTGGTTAGTTGGTGGTGGAGGAGTGATGGAGAGTGGAGAGATGGTGGGACTGGGCCTATGAGTTTTTTTTTTATCAATGTAAGGAATTGGCCTAATGCCTCTGCAGTCAGAAGAGCTGGGTTCAAATTCCACATTGAATATATCATCTGTGATCTTGAATTGTCTACCTTTCTGCACCTCAGTTTCTTTTCTCTAAAATGAGAGGAATTGGTCTAAATTACTTCTGAGGTCTCCTCTAACTCTATACCTATGAGCTCCATGGAGGAATCTCCTTATACCAATGCATCAAATACCCACTCTGCCATATATTGCAAAGAGTTGGCTGGGGACCCTGAGAGGTTAAGTTACTTACCCAGAGTCACACATCCCATATATATCAGGCAGGACTTGAACCCAGATTTCTCTGACTTAAAGACTAGCTTTCTATCCACTTTGCCGCCCTGTCTCTCAGTATTATACTATTAATATCTGGTAATTGACATGGGATGACAAAAAGCCACCATGAATTCAGCAACACTTCAAAATTAATTTTTATTTTATCAGTCACAACAGTATCTCTAAATTTTGGGAAAATGGTAGTATGTATATAAGTATGGTGTGTGGACAAAGGACTGACTGGAGTCATCCTGAATTCACCCAAACAGGATGTGTGACCTGGACAGGGTTCTTGACCTCTTAGTGCCCCAGGAAACTTTAAGATGAAAAGTTATAGATCATCGGCACTGAGTGGAGAGAGTTTGCTGATAGGATTCTTTACACTGAAGAAATCGTAGGTCCTCCTTACCTTTCCAATGCTATTTTTAGAAAATGATAGTGTTCTGTGTGGTGTGGGTGGGGGCAATGATGTAAATGGTAAATGTTTAACTATTTGCTCTTTGAGAGGAAAAATGTACCTTTGCATTATTAACATTTTCTCCATCATTTAAGTCTATAAATTAACAAAATAATAAAATAAGCCCTGATTTGTAGCATCTGTCAATTTCAAAGTATAAATGTTCACAATGAAAATTTAAACAACCAGCTCTCATTTGGTTTGAACTCACTTGAGTTAGCTCTAGCACATCCCCCGTGGAAGCCTTTGGGGGGTGGGGTGCGAAGGGGGAGATTGTGTTATAATCAAATAAGAAACAACCACTGCCCCTTCTTCCATTCTGTCTTAATAGGATCTCTGTGTTGTGTGCTACCCACTGGACTAGACAGTGGCCTCCAATGACATCAGTTAACATTTTAATCTGCACTTAATTTTTTTCTGTGATGCTTAGATAAGAACACTTGAATTTTCTTCCAAAATGTTTGTAGTTTCCTTTTTCAAAGATCAAAACTCAAATGAGTTCATGGGAGCTAATGTATTCTCTTCTGAAATGTCTCCTTCCCCTTGGCTATTCAACTTTCACATGGCAATTTTTCATTACATTGATTCTGTGTCAGCTTTTTTTCCAGAAAAGGAAAAAAAATCAACATTTTTCCCTTTATGATTTCCTCTACTGTCATCAAACACATCGGAGGCATGAATTTTATCCTTCCCACCTTAATGACATGCATTTCTATTTGATAATAATACACCGGAGAACTTATGAGTGTCTTGAAGTTAAATTTCTCTTTGCCTTCCAACAGTTCTGACAAGGAAAATCCCACAGAGACATCATTAGAATGTCTATGGAGAAGAAGGTAGAGGCAGAGGAGGTCCTGGGAGGAGCTGGCCAGATCTTGGGGTGGGTAGAGAAGAATTTAGGAGAACATCCACACAGTTAATAGAAGCTTACAGAGAAAAGATCAGAGCTTAAGATCTGGAAAGATCACAGTTGGAAATTTCTCAGGTTATCGTCTTCTTTTTATACATGATCTCTGTAGAGATACAGCAATTTGACTAAAAATCACCCAGGGGGTCAGTGCCTCAGCTGGGATTTGAACCCAGCTTCTCAGACCACGGATCCAGGATGCTGCTGTGTTGTAATCAATTTCACACTAGAACAGCTCATTGAGCTGCACTATAAGGGAGGGCTTAGGTAGACTTCCCACTTTTACGAGTCATAGTGAGGAGAAGAGAGTAGGCTATATGAGGCTTTGTGTCAGTTTCTAGAATTCTGGCTAGCATCGCAGAGACCATTGGTGATGAGGGTGGGTCATCCAGAAAGCTCAGAGCTCACTAAAAGCAGATGCTGGTCATCAGTTCTGCCTTGAGATCATGGAATCATAGTTTTAAAATATAAAAAGGGATGTCAAATCATCAGGTCCTTATTTTGCGGAGGAAGAAACTGAGATCCAGAAAGCCCAGGTAGCAGAGTTGGGATAGAAAGGATGGTCTCAATTCATTGTCAGTCAGCTGCTGACCACAGGCTCTGCCGCTCAGAAGGATTTGGTCTTAAGTTCTGCAACTGGGAGGGGAGAAGGTGGAAGAATGGGAGAGGGGAAACACCACCAGTTCATTTATAGCAACAAAACTCAGAGCAGAATCATAGAATTTTAGAGATGGAAATGACCTTTGAGTGCTGACTTACTGATTATCTGTTTGGTTGGGCAAATCGCTCTCTCTGGCCCCTTTTCCTTATCTGTCAAACAAAGAAGTTGAGTTAGTTGATTTCTTTCTAATGCCCCTTCCAATTCTAAATCCTATGATCATTCGTAATGAAATGACAAAGAGAAGGGGAAACAGATGGACAGACAATGGGAATTATGCCAGCAACCTGTGCTAAGAACCATTTTTTTCCTTTCTCGAAACAAAACACGGTTCCTATCATCACTGACAGAACGAGCTAATCAGTTGATAATGATTCGTAGTCTAGAATCAAATCATTAGGAACCAGTATGGCCCAATATCCTCATTAATTTCATAACTCCCTAAAGCAGTATAGACTCCCTAAACAGACTGTATAATTCGTCCTAACACCTCGTTCAAATAAGGACGTGTAATGTCATTCTCACCCAGTACCGACTTGAATTCCTTTTTATCGGTGGTTTCATTTCTACTGAAGACAGCTTGCATTTATAAGAGGAAGGACAAGACATCCGTCCTGTCTGTCAACACAGCAATGAAATGCAGTACCCAACATCCTCATTTAATATGCTAATTGGTGCAGGGGTAGATTTCTTCTTAAGAAAAGCAATTGCGGAGAGAAATGAAATGGGAGGTTCTATTCTCTAAATCTGTTCTATCTCCTCCTCCCCTCCCCCAACCCCTCCCCCCCCCCACACAGAGTCTTAACCCTCCCATTCCCTCCTGCTGCCCAAAGTAACAGGGTATATCTCTCAGGCCAAGCTTTGGATGTCTGCAATACAAACACCTTTTAATGAATACAATACATTATAAATGAACAAACATCTGTCTCTGTGGTATTTTAAATGGTTCCCATTCTGGTTCCATTCTATTTTTTTCAAACTGATTTCACATTTATCCCCTTATCACTCAGTCTTTGGTCTAGCCAAATCAGCCAGCTTAATGTCGTTCATACATGGTATTCTGTCCCCTCCATTCATACTTCTGCATAGAATTCCATGGCTGAAATGCGCTATCTCTTCTGCTCTGCCACTGAGAATTCCCAAAGGCTTCATTTCAGTACCAGCTCCAACACAAAGCCTTTCCTGATTCTCCCCCCTGTCAACAAATCATTTTGCATTTACCTTACATATATTTTGTTTGATCAAGTGAGGTAACATTTTGCAGGGTGCTTTGCAAGCCTTAACATGCTATATAAATGTTCGCTATTAGCCATTATTTTTATGTTGCTATGTACTATTCAGTAGAATGTAATTACCTTAAGTGCAAATTCTGTTGTTTTTGTATCCCTAGTACTTAACCCATAGTAGTTTTAATATATGTTGAATAGAAACATTTGTTAATCACCATATTGTCAGTCTTTGTATAAATCCCTTATAATCTTTTTCATGATCGTTTATCTCCCTTGGTGTTTCAAAGATCGGTCCTAAGTGTTGCAGTGGATAGAGGGTGGCAGTTGGAGTCAAGAGGACCTCAGTTTGAATCACATCTCAGACACTTATTAGCTGTGTGACCCTGAGCAAGTCATTTAACTTTTCTGTGTGTTAGTTTCTCAGGATCAAATGAGTTAACCTAGGTAAAACCCTGTGCAAACCTTAAAATGCTTATTAAATGCTATTATCATTAAATCTGACAAATATTTATTAGGAGCCTACTATGTGCTTAGAAGCAGTGTATGGTAGTGGATTGAATCAGTCAACTAGTCAGTCAACCAGCATTTATGAAGCCCTTTCAATGTCGCCAGGCACTGTGCTAAGTGGGGATACAAAGAATGGCAAAAAAAAACCCATGGTGCCTGACCTCAAGGAGCTCATATTCTAATGGAGAGCACAACAGGCAAACATCGATGCACATACAAGACATATACAAAGTAGATTCAAGGTAATCTCAGAAGAAAAAAGTTTGGGAGGAGGGTGGGAAACAACCATGAGAAAACCTCGAAGACAGATGATCTCAGAGCCAAGAAGATCTTAGTTTCATGTATAAAAGGAGGGAGTTGAACTAAATGGTCTTTGAGGTCCCTTCCAGCTTTTAAACCTCCCTAATTAACTCATTATCCCACCCACCCACCACAGCATCATTTCCAAACCCTTTTATTGCATAGCTCACTCTCCTTGTACCTTCTCTCTCAGTGAGAACTTTGTTTCATATTTCACTGAAAAAAATTGAGGCCATTTGCTGAGAGCTCCTCCTCATTTCATATCCCTTAGCTGCCAATAAGTTCACTTACCTTGACAGTACACTTTCCAAGGATGTCCACATAGATGATGAGGTTGACACATGCATTGCCACAGCTAGTTCAGTGTTTGGGATGCTCTGAAGGAAAGTGTAGGAGAAAAGAAGTGTTAGACTGACTACCAGACTGGAGTTCTACAGAGCCATTGTGCTGACCTCATTGTATGTCTGTGAAACCTGAACAGTTTACTAGTGGTGTGACAGGAAACTGAATCACTTCCATTCCAATTGTCTGAGAAAGATTCTGAAGATCACCTGGCAAGAAAAAGTACCTGACACTGAGGTCCTTTCTTGAGCTGAACTGCCAAGCATTCAAACTCTACCACAGAGAGTGCAACTCCAATGGACTGGCCACATTGTTCAAATGACAAATGCATGTTTGCCTAAAAGACTATTTTATAGAGAACTCACACAAGGCAAGCATTCACATGGTAGTCAGAAGAAGAGATACAAGGACATTCTCAAGGTCTCTCTGTAGAACTTTGGAATCGATTTGTGACATGGGAGATGCTGGCAAAGGACTGCCCAACATAGTATGCCCTCATCAAAGAAGGAAATCTGCTCCATGAGTGGAGCAGAATCGCAGTGGCTCAAAAGAAATGCAAGATGCACAAATTTTAGAGACATCTCCACTCCAAATGTTCACGTGGACCATTTGTGCCTGACCCGTGATAGAGCCTCTGAGCTCAGCCTCTGAGTCTGATCAGCCACTGTTGGATGCACTGTACCTTGACTCCAACATGGTGATGTCATTTTGGCCCTCCTCAAGAATAAAGGACAGCAACCACCCACTCATCCAATCTCTTTTACCCTGCTTCATATGAAGATGGCTCTTCTCCTTACCAAGGCAAATCCCTCTATGTACACAAGTGATCCTCATCCATCCCGTCTTCTCCTGCTGATAGCCCTCTCTATGCTCTCTCAATCTTCAATCTCATCCTGTCTACCAGTAGCTTCCCTACTATGGACAAACGTTCATTTCTCTCCCATCCTCAGAAACTCTCACTTGATCTATCCCTTTCCAGTAGCTATTGTCCTATACTTATCTCCCTTTCATTACTAATCTTGAGAAGGCCATCTATAATAGAAGCCTCCACTTCCTTCCCTCTTCCACTCTCTTCTTAACTCTGTAGTCAAGGTTCCAATTTCATCATTCAAATGCAACTACTCCTACCAAAATTACCAATCATCTCTTAATCGCCAAATCTAATGACCTTTTCTCAATGTTCACCTTTCTTGACCTCTTTGCAACTTTTGATGTTATCAATCACTCTATTCTTCTTGATACCCTCTTCTCTCTAGGTCTTCGTGACATTACACTCCCCTGGATCTCCTACCTGTGTGACTGCTCCTTAGTCTTCTTTGCTTGGTTTTTATCCCCCAAGGTTCTGTCCTGGGACTTCTTCTCTTTCCCTCTATACTATTTCACTTGGTGATCTCATCAGCTCTCATCGATTCAACAATTATCTCTACATAGATGATTCCTCGATTTATTTGTTCATCCCTAACTTCTCTCCTGAATTCCAGTCTGGTATCTTCAACTGCCAATTGGAATCTTAAACTCAACATGTCCAAAACTGAACTAATTATCTTTCTCCTAAACCTTCATGTCTTTCTACCTTTTCTTTTACTGTTGAGGGTAACATCATCCTCCCAGAAACCTACTTTCCCAGCCTTGTCATCCTTGAATCTTCATTCTCTCTCATCCCCTCATATCTAATCAGTCATCAAGTCCTATTCATTTGACTTTTGTAGGACCTCCTCTCTCCTCTGACATTGCTGCCCCTTGGTACAGGTCCCTATCACCTCACAACTAGACTATTGTAATAGAATTTTGGTTCATCCATCAGCCTCAGTTTTCTTCCTACTATTGTCCATCATCCACTCAGCTGAGACCTAATGCTCAGATCTGACCATGTAACCTTTCTCCTTCTCATTCAATCAATTCCAGAGACTTCTCATTACCTGCAAGATCAAATATAAAACCCTCTATTCGGCTTTTAAAGCCCATCATAATGAGTCCCCTTTCTACTTTTCCAGTCTTCCTGCCACATACTCTGCAATCCAGTGACACTGGACTCTGCCGTTCCTCTCATAAGACATTCCATATCCTGAATCCTGACATTTCCCATGGCTGGAGTTCTCTCCCTTTTAATCTCTGCCTCTTGGCTTCCTTTGGGTCTCCAATAAAGTTCTCCTTCTAAAAGAAGCCTTTCTCTAGACCCCTTAATCTTAATGCTTTCCCTCTGAAACTCTTCTCAATTCATCCTTTCTATATCTTACTTGTGCATAGTTGTTTTCATGTCATTTCCCCAATTAGACTGCTCTTGAGGAGCTCAAAGGATCTGTCTTTTGCTTTTCTTTGCATCCCCAGTGCTTAGCACAAGTGCCTGGCACATAGTAGGCACTTAATAAATGCTTGTTGGCCGACTGTCAAGGATATCAATGAGTAAACAGAAGTTTCTACCCTCATGGAACTTCCAGTATAGAAGGGGTAGACACTTTCTCTTTCTTCCATGGAGTGAGGGAAATTTTGGTATAGACTAGGGCAAGAAAAGAAATAAGAGGAAGCTTCAGAAGAGACACTCCAGAGTGGATTGGTGGCTCTACTCCTTGCCAGGGTCAGCCACGGAGTTCACTCGCTCTGCTTCATGAAGGGAGTATGTAGTCTAGACATGCTTGCAGGTCCCTATTAGGAACAAGACAAGACAAGATTGAGGAAATCGCCAAGCTTCTCTCTTGTAGTTAGATCTACTTCCCACTATGGATTATTCATGCCCTGAGAGGTCCTAAGCTACTGTCTGAATGCTGGTCCTGCTGGATGCATGAGTGAAACCCTGAATCTTGAACAGTGTGGTATTATTTAGTCCACACTCTTTTGTCCACTCAAAGAAACACCAATTGTGCCTTTCTCAGAACTCAAAAATTTTAAGCAGTTTCTGTGATGTCTGGGAATCTCCAGGGTATAAAGGGCACCAGGAGAGTAGGTATATTACACAGTTTTCTTGCTATTTATTTATTGATTCCAGGCCAAGAATAAAAGCACTGTATGCTTTCGCTGATGTTTGTTTGCTTCTGTGGAGACTTAACTCCCTTATGCCATAGTCATGTGACTAGAACTCACTGAAATATGTTCATTTCAAGGAGGAGGTTGGGTTTGCCAATACCTGGGAACTCAGAAGTGTTTTTATTAGATAGAGACCTGACCTCTGATTTAATTGATAAAAAGAATGGAAGAGGAAAGTTACTCTACCAATGTAAGTTGGCCCCTCTTCATTTTATGAGAGTTGTCTAAAACAGTGAGAGGTTAAGTGATGTCCAGGGTCACACAGCCAGTAGTGGGACTTAAAGCCAGGCCTCACTGACTGGAAGGCCAGTTTCTATCCACAATGCCATGCTCAAATCCACCCATAGATGACAAGTCAGTACTGCTCCAATGAGAGCTGGATCTAGGGAAACATTAATTCTCTGAGAACCATGGGCATGTCTACTCAGTAGAGTACATGCAATTAACCCCTAGGGATAAGCATGGCACAAGCCCAGTCTCGGATCCTCTTTACTGAACAGCATCAGGGGATTAGCCCACTCATGTTGATTCCAATATACAGTACCATGGACAAATCACTTACACTCCCTGAGAGTCATTTTCTATGTCTATAAAGTGGGGATCCTAATACCTGTAGTACTTCACAGGATCGCTGGGGAGCTCCAGTGAATGTAAAACGCTCTACAATCCTGAAAGCACTATAGAAATATCACCTATTATTATTGTTTTCTCAAGTGATTTGGGGATAGTTCAGGCCTGAATGAGAAGAGGGAAGGGAGTCTCTCTGAAGGAAAAAACAATTTTTTTTTCAGTAGAAGCCTTTCTTTGGCACTAAGACATTCACAAAGTATTTGATGACATCCCATTCCATCTCTAGAACAGGGGTTCTCAAGGTTTTTAGTCTCATGAACCCCTTTGCCAGTCTGGTGAAGCCTAGGATCCTTTCTCAGAATAATTTGTTGCCTACATTCATAATTGAAGAAAATACTACATTTTGATTAGAGATTCCTGAAAATAAAGATGTAATTTTTTCCCATCCACAGTCATAGAACCTCTGAAATCTATGCAGGTACACCTTGGGGGTTTGTGGACTCCAGGTTAAGAATTTCTGTCTTATAGCTGATTCTTCCCTATGCTTTATCTCTCTGCTCCCAAACTCTAACTTTTGTAGGGAATTCTGCTCCCCACCCCAATATATTTATTTTCTGCACAAGTCCATAGAACACAGCTATGTTGGTGGAGGTAGGCTAGTGGGATGGTGTTGGAGTTTTATAGGAATAACAGGTTATGGGCTGATGCAAGAGACACAATGAATGTTGAAAATCATCTCACAATATAATAATCAACGGGTAATATGAGCTAGGGGTTAGTTCAATAAAATGTGAAGGCTTTATTAATGACCCTGTTTGCTGTCCAACATCACATTTTATATTCTTTTCCAAGGCCTCATGTTGGTGGGGCCCAAGAATAAATTCTCGATGAAACCTCCATCATATGTTTATAAATACACTACCATTAGCATTTTACTTCCTCATAAATTGGCTCCAAAGAGTCAAGTGAAAGATAGAAAGCCCTGTAAAACAATGATATATCCTCAGCTCACCAGCCTTGACTAGCGGTCCATTCATCCTGACGGCTGTTCCTCAAACATCGCTCCCTCTTGCTCATGCCCCCTCATTTAAAATCCATTTTAATTTAAAGATGCGCGAGGCAGTCCTAGTGGTACATTTACTCATCCTAGTTATATATCATGGAGCAAGGAAAAGAAAATTGTTTAATCTAGAGATACGGTTCAATGTGGTCACCACTGAACAGTGGAGTAATTACCATATCAGCCCCACTAAAAATGCACTCAGGGTGTTCTGTGACCTATCATGTGCTAATCTGCATGGTGAAGTATAGCTCCATAGCTATAAATTGCTGACTTAATTAAAACCAGGACCTTTCTGTCATTTAATTACAGGGAGAAAGGTTATTGCTTAAATGCAATTTTCCAAATGTGATTTCTTAACAGTTATTAACGGCTTCACCATCATTTATTGTTTCAGATTTTTCAATTTGAAAATAGTCCCCGTGACAGAAGTAATGACTTCATGAAAAACTCAATCTAGGGGGAGGCGAGCAAGACCATTTGTTTCTCCTAAGTGGAGCAGACAGGAAACTTGAAAATGTCACGGAAGGATCCTACGATTGCTCTCACTTCAGAGGAGTAATTAAAAATGACGAGGTTGGATGAAAGGTGAAGAGATGGGGTTTATGACCATTTCAAGGGGTCCTCCCCCATCCCTTGTTTGCCTACATATTGGGCCTACACAAAAAGCTCTCTTTTAAGATCTGAATACTTTGATGAAAGTATCCTCCAGATGGGTATTCCTTCCTCTGAGGCAGATCTCAACCCATTCCAGACCTTAGTGTCATAACATACTGAGTTGGAAAAAAAGAAACAAACAAACCTCATAGTTAACCTTTCGCTGATGAACTTAGCTAATGTGTGACAAACACACAGACCACTGTTGAATCTACATTTTAAATTCTTTCACTTCAATTACAGGCCCCAACAAGGGCCTTTTCCTGTTTCACCCACCTACTTCATTAGTGTCCTCCCCAGACTGAAACTATTTTGTATTAATTTTGTACATTTTCTGTATTTTCTTGTTGTTGTTCAGTCGTTTTCAGTCCTGTCTGATTCTTCATGACCCCATTGGGAGTTTTTTTTGGCAAAAATACTGGAGTGGTTTGCCATTTTCTTCTTCAGCTCTTTTTACAGATGAAGAAACTAAGGCAGACAGGGTTAAGTGACTTGCCCAGGATCACATAGCTAGGAAGCGTCTGAGGCCAGATTTGAACTCAAGAAGATGAGTCTTCCTGACTCCAGGCCTGGCTCTCTGTTCGCCCCTCCTCCTAGATTCCCATATCTGTGTCTAAGTTGCTTCTTATTCCCCTACCCCCACCCCAATAAAACCTAAGCTTCATTTTTTTTTTGGTCTTTGTATCTAGAACAGGTAGCACAAAGGTTCTCAGTCTTTTGTTTCTTGGACCCTTATGGTAGTCTGGTGAAGTCTATAGATTCCTTCTCAGAATAACATTTTTAAATGCATAAATTAAAGTACATAGGATTCCGAAGGAAAACAATGGATATTGCAATTGAGTCTTGTAGACAGACGTGATCTAGGAAGAGATCTACTAACTTTATCGATTTCAAAAAGGTGATGAACTTAAATGACATTTAGAGATACCTGTGAAACTGGAATGTGAAATAAAAATATTTGTGATTTCTATTGGTAACAAAATCAGGGGTTCTGCTGCTACTATGGTGGTTTGTTGCCTACAATCGTAATGGAAGGAAATGGAAAATTTCAGTGAGAGGTTAATGAAAATAAAAATGTATTTTTCTCCAACCAAGTTCACGGAGGTCCTGAAATTGACCCATAACTCTCCCCCGCCCCTCTTATTCCCCCATCCTGTGGATCCCAGCTTAGGATCCCAAACTAGCCCAATACCTGATACAGGTTGCTGTTGTTTTTGCTTTTGTTTTACTGTATCTGTGATTTCATTGGAGAAATTTTTACTAAGAAAACTCACTCTCCCAATGCTGGTCACCTCCTACTCTATAACTTAGAATCTCAGAGAGTTTTCTAGAACCCTGAGAAGTTAATGACTAGGCCAGGGTCATATAGCCAGTATGTGTCCAAAGACAGACTTTAACGCAAATCTTCTTGATTCCATGACTGGCTTTCTGTTTCTTTAGCTTCTATATACCTGGCACATAGTAGGTACTTAATAAGGGCTCTTGAATCAAAGTGAATGAGTAGGCCTGACAGATCTTCAAAAGCCCAGGGCTCACCTCCACACAAGGATGAAGCATTAAAGGAAGACCTTAGGATGAGATTACAAACTCTGTGCAGTGGGAAGACAAGTTGATCATTATTATGAGCGCCTTCTTGGGCCAAAGCTTAGAGCTGTATCTGTGAGCATTGAGCTGGCAGATGTGAATTGGTGGAATTTAGCGGAAAAAATGTTAAATAAGATGAATCAACTTTATTATATTTTAATATATAAATTATATATTTCTTTTAAAAATGCATGTCAGCCCAGAGTATGATAAAGTGGGGGCTATGTTAGACTTTGAGGAGAGCTGGGTGGGGAGTGGTTGTGCGTTTCTTAGGGTGTAGCCTGGAGGGGAGAAAGTCCATTCCAGGATATCACAAGGCTTCTTTGTAGCTAAAGGCCTGGACACTTCTGGTCAAAGGAAGGGGAGGCTGGGAGCTATAGAAGACAGCCATTAAAAAGCAATGGAGGAGGAAGGGAGTATGATTCAGGAAACCAGAAGGTGTCTAGGCTGCTTAAAGGCAAGAAAAAACTCCTGGAACAAGGCTTCTGCAGCGGAGAAAGTCAGAGGGGAGGCTAGTGTAGTTTGAAACGAAATTTTCTATTTTGAGGAAAAGCCCCAGTAGCTGTGCCTTGGCTATGACTCTGACTAGAGTGGGTTTTTTTTCTGACTCTGCCACTTTGTAGTTGGGGGGTAGGTCATTAACCCTTCTGTGCCTCAGATCCCAGACAGAGAGAAAAAGAGAGAGACAGAGAGACAGAAACAGAAACAAACAAACACACACACAGAAAGACAGAGAGAGAGAGACAGACACAGACAGGCACGGACAAAGGGAGAGTTGAGACAGAGACATACAGACAGTGAGACAGAGACAAAGAGAAAAACACACAGAGAGAAGGAATGTGGAGAGATAAAGAGAAGGAGAGAGAAAAGGAGAGAGAGAAGAAAGAGGAAAGACAGAAACAGAGACACAGAAGAGAGAGAAAAGAGAAAAGGAGAAAGAAGGGGAGAAAGAGGAGAGAGAGAGGAGGAGAGACAGAGACAGACAAAGACAGACAAACAGAGATAGAGAGAGAAGAGAGGAAGGAGAATAGGAGGAGGGAGGGAGGGAGAGAGAGAGAGATAGACAGAGAGAGAGAGAGAGAGAGAGAGAGAGAGAGAGAGAGAGAAGATAATAGCACTTGTACTATCTATCTCATGGAGCTGTTATGTGGGTAGAGCTTTGCAACCCAAGATGCTACGAGCATATGAGTCATTACTGTATCTGTAGACCTTTACTACGACGAGTTTTTAATTATGCAGCTGGGAAATACTACGTGTCTTTTAGACTGTGATTTCTATAGCTCTAGAATGTCTTCTTCTATGGGTTGTCCAACCCCAAGGAGGCTGGCAGAATAGATGACAGTCCCCTGAGAGGGAGTAACCATTGATTGACATCTAAGACATTTCTACTGGTACCATATAACAGATTTTGAAAGTCAGTCACTGCTCCTTTCATTAAGTTCTAGCCTTTATCTTCTGTCCAAATGAGTCAAGGAAAGAGATGAGCCATCATCCTGTGACAATGATGCTGTATGGCAGCAATACTGAATACCCCAGAATCCAAGCTTGAGCTCACCCAAAGGACAATGGAGAGATACATGGTGGGCATGAGCAGCGTGCAGTGCATTACCAACCAAGAACTGGGCAAGAAAAGGGCAAGAGAGGAGGTCATCAGAGAAATATAAAATTAGATGAAGTGGACAGTCAGGGCTTCATATGTAGTTCTCTGTGTCTGTGTATCTTTGTGCAAGGAAATGTTCATGTTTGTTTGTTTTGCCAAGTTCAAATTGATTAAACTATAGAAAGAAAGGCAGCTTGATGGTATAATGGGTAGAGTGCTAGGCTTAGAGTCAGGAAGACTCATCTTCCTGAGTTCCAATCTGGCTTCAGACACTTTCTAGCTGTGTGACCCTAGGTGAGTCACTTCACCCTGTTTTCCCCAGTTTCTTCATCTGTAAAATGAACTGGAGAAGGAAACAACAAACCACTCCAGTATCTTTGCCAAGAAAACCCAAATGGGATCACAAAGAGTCAGACATGACTGAAAATGACTGAACGAGAATGACAACAAATACATGTCTGGAAAAAGAAGCTAGCCACAAAGAGAAAGAGATCTCCATTGGACAGACAGTTGATTTGCTCCATTGATATTTAAGCATTTTTCATTCTTTTGTAAAAAAATTAATTAATTAAATTTTCAATTAACAAGCCTTTATTTGCTCTCCTCATCCCTGTTGAAAACAAAATAGAAAAAAAAATCCCTTGTTACAAATATGTATAGATCAGCAAAACAAATTCCCATGTTGACAAATGTCCAAAAACGACCATAATAATAGCTGGCGTTTATTTAACATTTTAAGGTTTGAAAAGTGCTTTACAGATATTTTCTCATTTGATCCTCTCAACAACCCTGGAAGGTTGGTACTTGATAAGGCGTATGGATGGGCTTCAGTATTCCTTGTTGGAAGGAATATCCCCATGGGTGAGATTGCAGATGTACGAAAGTGTGGAAGTGGATAGACGGGAACAGTCTGGACAATGTAGCATCAAAACATCTTCATTTGCTTGGAATAGTTTGTTTTTCACATGTGTTGTCGGGAACTTTTCCATTTTTATTTTGATTTACAGCTGCATAATATCAGCAGAAGAATATTGGTATTAAAGAAACTGGTTTTTATAGAAGCACTTTATAAAATCTCATTTGATCCTCATAACTATGCTGGGAAATAAGTGCTATCATTATTACCCACATTTTACAGAGGAAATTGAGGTCCAGTGACTTATCCAGGGTCACATAGGTAGTAAGTGTCTGAGGTCACATTTGAACTCAGTTCCAATGCTCTATCCACTGCGCAACCCAGAAAACTTTCCCTTCAGATCTCATGTAACACTTTGTTCCATTCCTCTCCAATATACTTAACATCAGTCAGACCACAAGCATTTTTTCCTTTAAGAGAGAAGGGAGGATTTGGAAGTTTTTAGTTCTCTAATAGTATTTTGTTTTCACAATTATATGTAAAGACAATTTTAACATTCATTTTTATAAAATTTTGAGTTCCAAATTTCCCCCCTCCCTTTTCCTTCCCCTCTTCCTAAAATGGTAGGCAATTTGATATGTTATATATGTACAGTCATATAAACCATATTTCACGATTAGTTACAATTATGAAAGAAGAAACAAACTAAAAGGAAAAAAACATGAAAAAATAAAGTGAAAATATTATGCTTCGATCTGCATTCAGACTCCATAAATTCTTTCTCTGGATGTGGATAGCATTTTCCATCATGAGTCCTTTGTAAATTGTCTTGGATCATTATTTTGCTGAGAAGAGCTAAGTCATTCATGTTTGATCATCACACAGTGTTGCTGTTACTCTGTACAATGTTTTTTCGGTTCTGCTCATTTCACTTTGCATCAGTTCATATGAGACTTTCCAGGTTGTTCTGAAGTCCTCCTGAGCATTATTTCTTATGTAACAATAGTATTTCATTACATTCATGTACCATAGCTTGTTCAGTCATTCCCCAATCAATGGGCTTGCCCTCAATTTCTAATACTTTGCCACTTCAAAAAGATCTACGATAAATATTTTTGTATATGTGGGTCCTTTTCCTTTTTTATGATTTCTTCGGGATACAGACCTAGTAGTGGTATTGCTGGATCAAAGGGTACATGCAGTTTGGTTGCCCTTTTTGTATAGTTCCAAACTGATCTCCAGAGTGGTTGGATCAATTCACAACTCCACCAACAATGCATTAGCGTACTAATTTTCCCACATCCTCTCCAACATTTGTCATTTTCCTTTTTTGTGGTATTAGCCAATCTGATAGATATGAGATGGTACCTCAAAGTTGTTTCAATTTGCATTTCTCCAGTGAATAGTGATCTAGAACACTTCTTCATATGACTATAGATAGCTTTGATTTCTTCATCTGAAAACTGCCAACCACAAGCATTTTTAAGAGCCTACTATGTGCTGGGCACTGTGCTGGGTACTAAGAATACAAAGAAAAAGAATGAAATAATCTCTAATCTCAAAGACCTTATTATTTAATATTTTGTATTATGTATTCTGTTCTTGTGTTTTGTTTTGCTTCATCCTCTCATTACATTGTTTGCTCCATGGTAAAGGCAATGTGTCTCAAGTTTTATATTCATCTCAATAATAAGTACAATGCTCCACATATAGTATAGGCTTCATCAATGTTTGATGAATGCATGAATGAGTGAGAGCCAATGGATAGAGAGCCAGTCGTGAAGCCAAAGAGAGACCTGGGTTCAGATCTTGCCTTTGATGTATTCTGGCTGTGACCCTCAGCAAGTCATTTAACCTCAGTTTCTGGTGCAGCCCTCTAAAACTGTAAGTTTCCAAGAAGATGCTGACCTGCACTGATGGAGAGACTTTTCTCACCTGGGAGTTCTATATACCAATAAAATTGCAGGACTAGTTTCTACCCTATGAAGGAATGATAAATATTGATGGACCAATAGAGCACTAGACATTTTGATGTGATCATATTCAAATGTGTGCTTTATTATAGAGATGGAGCCAGAAAAATTTGCCAGAATATAAACATAGAGATGGGACATTAGGACCTACTCACTAGTAGGTATTCAACATCTGCTTGTGGACCACTGCCTCGTCCTCCCCCAAATGGTTGAAAGGTTGAAGCCATTGAGGGCAGGCACTGTTCTGAGCTTAATAAATGTTTGTTTAATTAAATTAAATTCAACACCTCTAGTAACGGGGACTGCAATGTCTTTGAAGATATATATTCTTTATTTGAAGAGCTCTAATTATTTGGAAGTCTTTCCTTATATTGAGCCAAAACCTGCCCTTCTGATACTTCCAACGACTCCTATTGCTAATACCCAACTACTCCCATATCTGTATTCTGGGGAAAAGCAGAACAAATGTCATTCCTCTTCCACAAGATGTCCCTTCTTATACTTGAAGATAGTTACCATATCTCCCTTCAGTCTTCTCTTCTCCCTAGTCTCTTTAAGTAATTCTTGCGTGACACCACTTCTTTGCCATACCAGGATAAGCAGGTCTAGAGATTAGCTAAAACAATCTACTTGTACCTCTTCCATCTCCTTTGTCTTTATAGTTCCAAGATTCATTGCAGGATCCAGTCTTTTGGAAATGCAGCAGCCAGACCTTTCTCCTATATTAGAAGTTTACAGGAGGGAAAAGATTTGTTTCCTGGAATGGCAATAGTTCAAATGCCAATCTCAGACAAGAGCTGCTTTTGTTACTAGTTCAGGTTTATTCTTTTGAATGCACTTTTCAGTTGGGATATTTCCTTTCAATTGAAATATTTTCTAAATTCACCATCCAGTGACTCATTATACCATGGAGGTGATCCAAGGTTCTCAAAGGCCAGGCTAGTATAGGTATCCTTTGGGTCCTTAACTCCTTTGTTTTTCAGTCTCTCCTTTGGCAGTCTGGTGAAGCCTTTGAACTCCTGAGAATTTTTTTTGAATTTTATCATTTTTATTTAATATTTTAGTTTTCAACACTGATTTCCACAAGATTTTCAGTTTCAAATTTTATCCCCATTTCTACCCTCCCCCATTCCAAAATGGCATATATTCTGATTGCCTCATTCCCCAGTAGAAGAATATTTTTAAATATAAAAATAATATATATAATATATTATTTAATATATATAATATATAATAATATAATATATTATATAATACATACATAATTATATATTATATGCAATGCATAATGTATATAATATATAATATAATTATATATAAAATATATTATAATATTATATGTATATAATATATTATTATGTATTATATAATTATATATAATATATAATATGAAAATAAGATGCAGAAGATTATATTGAAATGCAGTCATCAAAGTATTAAAAAACGTTCACAAGAACTCTTGTATAAACAGATTTGGAGCCCAAAAATCCAAATTAAAATCCCAGCTCCATTGCTTCCTACCTGTGTGACCTGGGGCAAGTCACTTCTCTCTGGTTCCTCATCACTTCCTCTGTAAAATGAGAGAGTGATCATCTGTTGATTAACTCTGAGATCTAATGATCCTATAAACTAGAAAGGCTTTATATATGTGCTCGGATCCCTAGACTGTCTACTCATCAAAGACTAATACAGTCTCAGTTTGGAGGTATCCATCACAAAGATACTGACCATCAAGTGATGCATTTTTTGACCCTAGTATGTCACCCAGTTGAAGATAACCGACAATATTGGTTCACATAAAAATTCAAGAAACAATAATTAAATACCTACTGTGCCCAAGGCAGTATGAATTCAAACCTGAAAGTGGAAGTTTTTGCCACTGCTTACACTGAACAGGGGTGGGAAGTGCAGCATGTACATTTCCATATTCCTTTATCCATTTAATTTTTATTTATTTTTAACATTATTTTTTTTAAATTGAATTCTAAATTTTCTCCTTCCTCCAGTCCCTCCCCTACCCATTGAGAAGGTAAACAACAATGATACCCATTATGCGCAGCACATACATTTCTCCAATTTGACCAAACTGGATTGTGTTGTTGCTTCATCCATAGGTGAAGGCAACAACTCTGTCTTGAATGAATAGAAGGTACTCAACATTTTCTTTGGCTGTAATATTCACAGCCTGTGGACAATGTGACAACGAGCACCTCTGAATTTAGTGAGGCTGGTTCTCAGATGATAAATATACACATAATCCAACTCTGAGCCTTCACTCAAAACCTCTATAGCTCAGTAATAATAATCACTAACATTTAGATACCTCTTACTATGTGTGTGCCAGGCATTGTGCTAAGCATTTTGCAGTTACTATCTCCTTTGACCTTAGTAGAAACTGATCTTAGTAGAAGCTGACAAAGATTGGGCTCCATTAGTATGGCCTTCAAGGACTCAAGGTCACCTCCAAGATACAATGAAGCATCAGAGGGAGATTTTAGTGTAATGGTTAGGTAAGGTTATTATCGTTATCGCACTTATATAATATTTTAAGGTTTACACAGTGTTTTGTATACGTTAAACTCATTTGGTCTCACAACAACCCTATGAGGTAGGTGCTGGTATTATTCCCATTTGATAGTTGAAGAAATAGAGCCAGTCAGAGGGTAAGTTACTTGCCCAAGGTCACACAGCTAGCAAGTGTCTGAGGTTAGATCTGAACTTCCTGGTCTTCCTGGCTCCAACTTCCTCTCTCTATTTCAGTATCATGGAGGAAAAGAAAAGATCCAGAGGAATTATTCAGGAATGTAATCATTGCTTGTTTCCTTTCCCCTCCTCTCTTCTCTTTTCCTCTTTCCCAGTTTATGAGAGTTAGGTAGGGATGCATTGGAGCCAGCTCCTACTAACTGGAGTAAATTGTTAAATGATGAGTATGAGCATTTATACAGTGGAAATCAGCAATGCTACAAATCAGAGTTTGACTCACTGTTTCATCAGATTTAAGAAAGTGATGAAGAAAATGTTAACGCAGATTAAACTTAAAAGTGTGTCAGAGGTACATTTTTTTCCAAGAACTGGTTGTTAAACATTTACTAGCTTACCATTGGAGTTAGGCTAAAGAGAGAGAAGTCAGGAAATATTCTTTAGTGCAACTATAGGTTTTCCATTTGTTGGATTTTAATTAGGAAAGCATCAGGATCAGAAACTTCTTTAAAACAAAGATTTTTCTAATAGCTATGCAGTATCTTGTTCTTTCAGAACCATTTTCTAATAGAGAAAAACTTTGTTCTGATCCCAGAGTCCTCTCTTTGGTGAGAAAAAGCCAGGCAGCATAGCAGAGTTGGATTTAAATGTAATGACCAGTAAATAAATGATGGAGTTTTCATGATAGAGGCTTGGTGTCAGCAAGAATTTTACTTCCCCCTGTTTAATCACATTAGAAGGGTCTTTAAAAAAAGAGGAGGAGGAGAAGGAAGAGGGGGAAAAGGAAAAAAAAAACTAGAGTCTAAACCACAGTCCATTTGATCAGATTAGCAACATTTTCTAAATGGTCCCAAAGGCTATGAAATGAACATGGTTTTTTTAGATCAGAAAAAAAATCATTCATTTGAAGGTGCATGGAGAAAGTAAGGCTGAAGGCTGATAGAAGATGGACATCAAATCTAGCTACAGGGTAAGTGATTTCCTCCCTCCCATTAGTGAGTCTGTGAGTCTTTCTGATCCCAGCTTCCCAGGTAATTCTCAAATTGAGAAAGTCATTTTATATAAAGCAATGTGGTTCAAGGCAAGGAACCCTACACTGAGCATCCCAGGACCTGGGCTCTAGGCTCAATTCTGCCAGTTGTATGACCTTGGGCACATCTCTTCCCTCCTCTGGGTTTCCTTTTCTTAAAATAAAAGTTCAAGGAATAAAAAAATCTCAAAGACCACTTTGGACTTAAAAAATTTTATGAATTAATGTATCAGAAACATGTAACAGCTGCTGGGAGGGTAGAAGAGGGAGGGAAACTAAGTGCAGAGACTAGGCTGATTATAAAGATATTTGGAGCTGAGTGCATCCCATTCTTGTTCATCCTAGTTTTAAAAATTCCTTAATAATTATGCATAAAAACAGACACAATGTGTAGTCAAAATAAGGGGGAAAATGTTACACAAAACCTCTGTCAGTAAACAAGTAGGGTGATTTAACAAAGAAAAGCTTTTATTCTGTGATTCCTTCCAGTCTGGTCCCAAGTTCCATTGTCTTCCTTCCTTCTTTCCTCTCTCTCTCTCTCCCTCCCTCCCTTCCTTCCTTCCTTCTTTCCTTCCTTCCTTTCTCTCTCCCTCCTCTCTCCCTCCCTTCCTTCTTTCCTTCCTTTGTTCCTTCTTTTGTTTCTTCATTCCTTCCTTCCTTTCTCTCTCCCTCCCCTCCTTTCTCCCTTTCTTCCTTCTTTCCTCTCTCCCTTCCTCCCTTCCTCCTTTCCTTCCTTTGTTTCTTCATTCTTTCTTTCTTTCTTTCCTCCTTCCCTCCCTCCCTTCCTTCCTTCATACTTGAAAAGCACTCTTCCCTTACCTCTGTTTCTCAGAATTCTTAGTCTCCTTCAAGACTCAGTTCAAAGGCCACCTTCTATATAAGGATTTTCCCGATCCCTACCCGTAGCTAGTAATGCTATCCCCCATAAAATCAGATAACATCTACAGTACTGCATCCAGTTCTGTGTGTCATACTTTAAGAGAAAAATTGACAAGCTGGAGAGAGTCTGGAGGAGAGAGGATAGAATTTTGAAGAGACTAAAACTCATGCCACAGACAACGACATTTTAAACCTCATTTAGAATGGGAGAAGGGCTGCCACAGGATGAGAGGAAACATCTTAATTTTAAAAAAGGAAAATGAGTGGAGCCTAAAAACTATAGGCCAGTCAACTTGACTTTTATTTCTGGCAAAACTCTGGAATGTCATGTTAAAGGGACGGTTGATGCTCAATTAGGAAACAGAGCAGTGATCACAAAAAGTCAGCACAACTTCATTAAGAACAGCTCATACCACACCAGCCTTAATTGCTTTTCTGACAGGGTTACTAGGCTCCTAGTTTAGGGGAAATAAATACTTTAGTTATACTTCACCTAGACCTTAGCAAAGCATTTGACAAAGTCTCTGTCGGAACTGACAGATGGGGGTTAGAAGATGGTATGATGGTATGATTAGGATCCAACGCTGGGTGAATGGCCAGGCCCAAAGAAAAGCCAATGCTTGTTTATTTTCATCTTGGAAGGTGGTCTCTAGGAGAACACCCTACAGATTTGTTTTTGGCTCTGGGCTTATTTCTTCCACATTTTTACCCATTATTTGGATGAAGTTATAGATGACAAGTTTATCAGATTTATAGAGGCTTAGTTCTAGGAGGTACAGCTAAAATGTTTGATAGGATCATAGCATCTAGAACTAGAAGGGCCATCTAGTCCAGTCTACTCATTGTACAGACTGAAAACTGAAACTCAGGAGAATGGAGTGACTTGCCCAACATTACATAAGTAGTAAGAAACAGAGATGGAATTTGAACCCAAGACCTCTGACTCTAGGGCCGGTGCTCTTTCCACTGCACCAAGCTACTTCTCAACAAGAATACAAAAACATCTCAATGGACTCTAATGTTGGGCACTTAAGAAAACAAAATGTAATAGAGATAACCATAAAGTCTTAAATGCAGATTAAAAAAAAAACAGCAGCTTGACAACATTTAGGACATGTGCCTAGATTGCAGAAAAAGATTTGAGGATTTAAAAATGTGAATTACAAATTCAATGAGTCAACAGCGTAAAATGTCAGTCAAAATAGTTAATGAGATGTTGGGTTAATTAAGAGAAATACAGTATCCAGGACTAGGGAGGTCAGAGTCCCGCTAGGTTCTGCTGTGGTCCGATCACATATGCAACATTGTGCTTAGTCTTGGGCATAATATTTTAGGAAAGATATCCATCAATAAACTAGAGAGTTTAGAGGGAGATAAGGATGCTGAAGCACCTCAAGTTCATGCCCTATGACAATCACTTGATGGAACTGGGGGTTGTTGAACCTGGAAAAGACATGCATTAAATCAGATGGGAGATCAGCCTTTAAATATTTGTCATATGGAAGAGGGATTTAATTCGTTCTGCCTGGTCCCAAAGAGCAGGACAAGGAGAAGTGGATGGAAGTTGTAGAAAAACAAGTTTGGATTCAACATAAAGAAAAACTTCTTAACCATTAGAGCTATTCCCAAGTGGGATGGGTTACCCTGGGAAGCATTGGGCTCCCCGCTGGATCACCCCTCATCCAGTATCTAATTTAGGTGTAGATAGGTTAGATGGCTTCTGATGTCCCTTCCCACCCTGAGCATCTGTGCATCTTTAGATAAGAAGATTTAGATTTCATTTAAAACAATATTTTCAAGAGACACAAATTGAGTGGTATTTTTGTCTTCTAATTCTCCCTGGAAAATCACTGGACTAGAAGTCAGAATTCACCAGAAATCTAGGAGTCATCAGACCTGGGTTGGAGTCTTAATTGCACCAGCTTAATTAAGTGAACCCTGGAGAATCATCTCACCCATGGGGTGCTTCAGTTTTCCTCATCTGAAAAATAGGTTAAGGATGGCCTTCCAAATTCCTTTCCATCTCTAACTCTAGGAATTAATCTTCAGATATTAAAATTTCAAAAAGACAAGTAAGGTAAATACTTAGAGGCACATCATCTTCCCAGCACTCCTACACAAATATTCCACCACATTAGCCTACCTGCCCATGCATAAGACTAGCTCCATCTTTTCATCCTAAGATGGGATCATAGATCATAGAGTTAGAGCTGGAAATTCTAATTCAACCCCCTCATCTTTACAGATGAAGAAATAGAGGTTCAGAGAGGGTGGAGTGAGCCAAAGGTCACAGAGATCATAATTAGGATGGCTGAAATCCAAACTCAGGTAATCCAATTCAAATCCAAAGCTCTTTCCGTGAATGTGCTGTTCAGAAAATCCACTTGACCCAGTACTTTTATCATTTATCCTGGGAAACCTAGAAAGGTCAATGGATGTGGTTAGGGTTTTTTTTCCCTAAACCAAGATGGAAATGAAAGACCTTTCCTTACAAATTGAGTAATATTTACAATGGTAACTAAACCAATTCAAGCCTCCAAGGTATTTAAAATGCCAAACGTGCCTTGCTTTGCTGCCTGATATTGCTAAATATTTATATTTCTTAAATGATGCACAAACTCACAAAATAGACTACTGGCTAAATGAAGGCAGAGACTGTAAAATGATTATTTATGGCTTACAAAGCCCAGGTAATTTAAAATTTCAAAGAAATGCACACAACCTTGCAGAAGTGCTTTCAGAGATGGTATTGCTCAGTTATCGAGCCAAGATTTTGTAATATCTTGAATTTGTTAAGAGTGCTCAAGAATAGGCATTTAAGGATCTCCAGGCCTCAACTCTTTGATGCACTTCTGCCTGCCCCCATCCCTCTGTTGAAAACTACCTATCCTACAAAGCCCATCTCCAAGAAAATCTCTGGGGTAATTCTTTACTGACACTCCTTAGCTGGAAGTGATCACTGGATCATAAATATAGTGGTGGAAGGGATTGTAGAGGCCATTGGGTCTAGTCCTCTCACTTTATGGATGAAGAAACAGAAGTGCAGAGAAGTAGTAGTAGTAGTGGTAGTAGTAGTAGTAGTAGTTTGGTGGTGGTGGTGGTAGTGGTAGTTCTCCTGCTTCTGTTATGTCCAACTTTGCATGACCCCTTTTAAGGTTTTCTTGGCAAAGATACTGGAGTGGCACACCACTTATTTCTCCAGCTCATTTTACAGATGAGAAAACTGAGGCAAGTAGGGTTAAGTGACTTGCCCAGAGTCACAAAGCTAGTGTCTGAAGCCAGATTTGAACTCACAAAGAGGAGTCTTCCTGACTCTAGACCTGGAGATCTATCCATTGCACCACTTAGCTGCCCATAGAGAAGTTAAGTTATGACATCATCATCTTCATCATCATCATCTTCATCATCATCATCATCTTCATCATCTTCATCACCAATATTTATATAGGACTTACCATATGCCAGGCACTGTGCTAAACACACCTAAAATTATTATATCATTTGATCCTCACAACAACCCTGGGAGGTAGTCACTATCAGTAGCACCCATTTTACAAATGAGGAAACTGATGCAAACCCAGGGTCACACAAATAATAAGTGTCTGAAGCAGAATTCAAATTTAAGTCTTCTTGACTACGAGTCAGATATTCTATTCACTGCAACACCTAACTGCCTAAGTGATCTTTTGATCCTTGACCCACCAACATCAATTTATTAATTTTTTGTAATGCATCTCTGGAGTACTGTGTTTAATTTGGAGGGCCATGTTTTTGTTGTTGTTGTTCAGTCATTTAGTCATGTCCAACTTTTGTGACCCAGAGACCATACCATCCATGGGGTTTTCTTGGCAGAGATACTGGAGTGGTTTGCCATTTCTTTCTCCATTGGATTAAGGCAAACAGTCAAGTGACTTGCCCAGGGTCACATAACTAGTGAGTGTCTGAAGCTGGATTTGAACTCAGGTATTCCTGACTCCAGGCCCAGTGCTGTATTCACTGAAGCACCTAGCTATTTCCTGCCACATTTTTAGGTTGGACAATAACAAGTCAGATTGAGTCCTGAGGAAAGTGGCCATGTTGCTGAGGAAATTGGAATTTATATCACATTAGGATTGGGCACAGAAAATAGGAATGTTTAGCCTGGAAATGACTGGGGGCAAGGGGCATGATAACTATCTTCATCTGAAAGGCTAGCTCAAGAAAGAGGATTGAGACTTGCTATGCGTCAGCCCAGAGGACAGAACTAAGAGCAATGGGCACGGAAGTTAGAGAGAGGCAGATTTGGGGTGGGAGTAAGGTAAAGCTTTCAGACAAAAAAAAATGGCATGGCATGCCTTGGGAAGGAATGAGTTCCCCATCACTGGAAGTTTACAAGTAGAGAGTGAATTACCACTTGTTGGAGATCTTAGAGAGGGAATTCTCAGTCAGTTATGAGTTGTACTAGATGCCCCCAAATTGTTGCAAAGAATTCTAACCCTGGAGCTAGAAGATCTGAGTCCAGTCTCAGCTCTGCCATTTACTTCTTGCCTGACTTTGGGCAAGTCATTTGATCACTTTGGACCTCAATTTCCTTATTTGTGAAGCAAAGTGGTTGGATTACCTGGGCTCTAATATCCTTTCCAACTCTAAATCTATGACACCGTCCTTTCTCCAACTCTGAGATCCTGTGATGATTCTATGACACGGTGGATGTTAAAATGGACCAAAAATAAGAGTCTTTTTTCTCTTCTAGCTCATGGTTACAGGTTTTGTTTTTCTTTTTTCCCTCAACTGATAAACTGTGATCAAATCTATTTAGCCTTCAGATTGTTCACTAGCCTCCAGCTTTAGCTATTTTTGTCTGAGCTTCGGCTCAGACTTCACAAGCGTTAACATCCTAAGTGCATGTCACTGCCACCATTGTCTCTTGTCACAATCCTAATTCTATGTTCCGATAATAAAATTTCATTAGTGTCTGCACATCCTCTCCCTTACCTTTGAAGGACTGTCTTCACTTGAGACGATTAGCGTTACTTTCCGTCATATCACTTAGCTGCTTGACAGCCATTGTGAGTGAGCTAAACTGTGAGAAAATTAAAATTTCTGACAATTCCCATTATGCCCAAATTGTTGAGAAATTAAAGAATATTGACTTTTGCCAAGCACCAAGGTTATTCAGAGAGGTGAGTGGGTGCTATTTTATTAATCAGTTCCATGAGGTGATAATTTGAAACAACTACTCTGCCCCATTTGAATAAGTTACCAACTCAGGTCCTACAGGAGGAAAACAAAACAAAAAAACAAGATTTTCCCCCAGCTGGAGTTTTGAACTCTTTCCAAGAGTCCAACCACCCTCACCCTCTGGTAGATCCCACCTTCCTTTGGGGCCATTAGAATTTAAACTTCTTAAAGGCAAGAGGGTTCCACTTTTGTCTTTGTGTCTCTAGCACCCAGGACATTAACTGACACATTGAAGGCACATAATAAATGTTTGTTGAATTGAATTGTTAGCAGTTGGAGGATGAATACAAGCCCCTAGAAAATTTTTAGAACAGATGCTAGTGGAATCCCTTTATTGTTTCATGTAGGTTGGAAGAATGGGTTATTCTCCTAGGAGCCTAATGTGAGAAGCACCCAATAAGAAAGAAGCATTGAATGATAGATCCAATAAAAATGTCCTCAAAAAAAGTTGTGGCCAATGTCATCAAAATATCTTAAAACATAGACTATGATAATATGACATAGTGGGCAAATCACAGGACATTATGTCAGGGGACCTGGATTTTCCACTGGTTTTGTTATGATAGCTCCCACTGTGATATGTCATGGTAGCTCCCTCTGTGAACATGTGTGTCGATAAGGCAAAATGGGCTCCTTAGCACTTAGTTCAACAAGTGCCCTTGAAGAGTTTGGCTTTCGTTGGCTTTGAGTGATTCAGCTATTTCATTGAATCTTGTTAAGCGCTAAGCCCCAGGCCCAAGATTTGGGTGTCCTTGGTGCCTCCTTGCCTCAGGG
>CM053623.1:433980353-434003189 GCA_028646595.1 Phalanger gymnotis
TTTTCCCCTAAACTAAGTGAATGATATTTGTGTGCTGAATTAAAGTAAGCTTGCCAACCCCTTAACCTTGCTCTCCTTATTAAGGCAGATTAAAAGAATGTAGGCTTTCTGGCTGTCTGGCAGCTTTCTGGGTGCTGGCTGTGGGTGGATCTGGACCCGCCACAGAAGCTGCTAGCCAGATTGTGGAAACACCACATAATATTTTCATTCACTTAATAAGAATGTATTCAGTGCCGGCTCTGTCAGGCACAGCAAATAATACAAAATACAAAACTGGAAATAATCCCCATTCTCAAGAAATTTGCAATCCACTGGGGTAGATAATTTGTGCAGAGATGTCAGTATAAAATATAGATCTAATACACACGGAATGATTTTTTCAAGGAGAGGGTACAAGCAACTAAGGATTAAGGAAAAATCTTTTGACATGGGGTCCACCTGAGTGCCCTTGAAGAAGCTGGGCAGTCTGTGTTCTGGTTAAGTGAGTTACCCTGGGTCACACAGCTTCCAAGGAATTACTAGGAAGACACAAAGGATGTCATCAGAGAGATGTAGGATCAACAAAGGAGATGGGCTGCCCACCCTGAGGAAACAAGAGATAAGCAAAGGACAGCTCCACATACCTTTGATAACCTCAAAATGTGAAGACAACCCAAGGAAATCATGGGAGGAAATGGAAGAGAAGTGCACAGAATGGGCAGGTGTGGATGAATGTCAATCTCTATTACTGGAGGGCATCTATACTACTGGAGGGAATATCCACACTGAGACTCTGCACCTATGGGGACTACTCAACCCATGTGATAATCTTTCTTGTTGAATCATTTTCAGTCATGTCCAACTCTCAGTGACCCTATTTGGGATTTTCTTGGCAAGGGTATTAGAGTTGTTTGTCATTTCCTTTCCCAGCTCACTTTACAGACGAGGAAGCTTAGGCAAACAGGGTTAAATTACTTGCCCAGGGTCACACAGCTAGTGTATGAGGCCAGATTTGACCTCATGAAGATGAGTTTTCCTGATTCCTAACCCAGGGCTCTATCCACTGTACCATGTATGAAATATCAGTAATTGTGCCCCTTCCCCAAGTCTTCTCTTCTCCAGATTGAATATCCCTAATTCCTTCAGCCCATTCTCATATATTGTGAAATGCAAGCCTTTCATTGTCCTGGTTGCCTTTCTCTGTACCCTCTCCAATTTTATTAACATCTTTTCTAAAAATGTGGTAGCCAGAACTGTACACAATATCCTAGATGACCCCACTAGGGCCTAAGTCAGAGGGACCATCACCTCCCTCATCTGGACTTGATATTTCTACCTTCGTAGCTTAGTTGTTAAGTCAGGCATGTTTCCTGCTGGTTGAATGTCCTGGAAGTGAAAACAGTAGGAAGGCAGGAAGTAAATAAGATATATTAAATGCCTACTATGTGCCAAGCACTTTATAATTATTATCTTATTTGTTCCTCACAACAATCTTGGGAGACAGGTATCATTATTATTCCCATTTTATAGTTGAGAAAACTGAGGCAGACAGAGGTTAAATAACTTGGCCAGGGTTCCAGAGCTAGTAAGTGTCTGAGGTCAGATTTGAACTCAAGTCTTCCAGACTCCAGCCCAGTGTTCTATCCACTGAGTCACCCCAGCTATCTCTAACCATGGCACGAGATGTGGTACCAGAAGGAGAGAAAGAAGATGTCTGCACTAGAGAAAGCCTATGTAAGCCAAGGAAACTCTACATAGTAAGGTCTCCTTGTCCAAGGCGGGCATGTGCCAAAGAGAATAAGTGTTCCAAAATAGAAACTTTATGAAATTTTGAATCTTTTTGATAAATGTGAATGTTCATGAATAATGCAATCCCTAGTGAGAAGTACTCCATGCTTGATGGGAGGCAGATAATGGGAGAAAGATTACCATGTTCTTCTTGTTTTCTTTTTTTTAACATAAAAATCACAGTGGGGTATCTGAAGGGCTCTTCTATCAAGTGGCTCTCAAGGTTGCTTGGGGCTGAAATTATCCTTTGAAGACAGCAGGATAGCATGCTACTTTATGCACCAGCAGTATACTCTCAAATGAGATAATTGTAGGTAAAGCACTTTGCAAACCTTAACATACTTTTAAAAATGCCAGTTATTATCATTATTATTATTATAACCATTATTGTTAGAAAGCTTTCTCTGACAAGGTGGAGAGTGAGCAGAGCAATAGGACATATCAATCAATCAATTAACAAGCATTTATTTAACACCTACTATGTGCCAGGCTAGGTGCTAAGTGCTAGAGATAGACAAAGAATGAAATTGGGAAGCCATCAGTCAAGTCTCCCTTTTAATACAGAACCAACCTGTAGTGTAGAGAAAAGAATGTTTGATTTGGGAGGCAGATGACCTGAACTTTATTCTCAATTCAGTTTCTTACTAGATTGTGAACTTGGGCAAATAATTTCAGCTCTTGGGGACTCTCAGGGGGACAGAGTTGGAAGCCAACATGTCCAACCCATATATAAAAAATATTCCCCACTTGCAACATTCTCAACAAATGGTCACTCAGTCTTTGGTTGAAGAACCCAGCAAAGGGTCATCCAGTCTTTGATTGAAGAATTTCAGGAAAAGGGAACCCACTACTTCTGGAAGGGGGCATCCCATTCCATTTGTGGACAGCTCTGATTGTTAGAAAGTCTATCTTGCCATCAAGCCTAAATTTATCTCTGCAGCTTTGCACTGGTTGCTCCTTGTTCTGCCCTCTCAGGCCAAGCAGAATAATTCTAATCCCTTTCCTGTGTGACAGCCTTCAAATACTTGAACACAACTCTTCTTTTGCACATTCCCAAACACACTTCCTAAGTCTTTTCTCCTTCAGGCTAAATGTTCCCAATTCCTTGAACTAATTCCCATGTGGCATAATTTCAAAGCACTCCCCCAACTTGATTACCTTCCTGCCAGTGCTCTCCAAATACATCTCACAAGTTTCAGACTTTGCCAAGATTACTGGTGTTCTGATATCGGTGTCTATAGCCATGTCTCTCAGACTCTTCCATTAGCAGTTTCCATATGCCTCCATAATATTGCTCCTGAAAATAGACCCCCAAAACTCCTGATAAAGTGAGGATAGAGGCATCAGAGCCCCACTCTGTGTGTGAATGAATACTCTTTAGATCTTCTGGATAAGAAGTTAGCTGGACCACAAATAGCATCCCACCTCCCTATAGATGCAGGGTCTTTCTAGAATCTAGATGCATTCATTCGTCATTCATTGACCAAACAGTTATGGAGTTATTAAGTACCTACTCACTACAATAAGTATTGAGATAAACGCAAGGTTTAGGTAAGTGTTTAGATAAGAAGGAATCCCTATGTCAAGGAGTTTACATGCTAGTCAGAGCATAAGACACAAAAAGAAATAATTAAAATATTCAATAGCATTTATTAAGTACTTAATGAATTCCAGTGGCTCATTATTTCTAGCATTAAACACAGAATCCTTTGTTTTAGCATTTAAAGTGTTTCGCAACTTGACTCCAAGCTATTTTTCCCAGTCTTATTATACTTTCACTCCGCTTCTTATACTCTTCTGCTTCACTAATCTGGATATCTGGTGATTTATGACAATTCATCCCCTGTTTCCATGTCTTTTCATTGCTTTCTCCATGGTCTTTTCTCCAGATTTCTGAGTTTCTTCTTTCCTTTGGTACTCAGCTTAAGAGTTCCTTCTGACTGATGCCTCTAATGGTCCCCCAGCCACTAGTGCCTTTCCCACCATGGTTACATCCTGTCTATTTGAATGTGTCGTACATTCCTGTTTATATGATCTCTCTCTTCCCTTTCATGGATGTAAGCTTCTTGAGGTCAGAGATTATTTGGTTTTGGTTTTTGTATCCCAAGTAATTAACTTAACTGGCACATAGTAAGTCCTTAATAAATGTTTGCTGAATGACCAATGTGAGAAATTGTTTTGCTTTACTATACATATCCATAAAGGTTTTTGTTTTTCTTGCTTTCTCATTGGGGAGTTGAAGGGGTAATGGAAAGGAGAGAATGTGGATCCTCTGACTGGAATGTACTTGTTCTCTCTTTTTTCCTTCTTTTTTGGTTTCGTTTCTTCTTTGTCATGATTCATTCCATTGGTTATAATTCTTCTTTACAACTTTACTATAATGTAAATAAGTTTAATGTGAAGGTATATGTAGAACCTGTATTGGATTACATGCTATCTTGGAGGGGGGTAGCAGAGAGGAGAGGGAGAGAGAGAAAATTTGGAACTCAGAAACTTGTGCAACTGAGTGTTGTAAACTAGAAATAAAAAATAAATTAATAAAAATAAAATAAAAAAAATAACTTTAGCAAGGACAGGGGAAGAAAATTGAAGTAAATGCTTTAAGGAAGAGTCATCAGCATGTAAAAAACAAAAACAAAACCCTCTATCCCTGATCCATCACTGGTAAACCTGAGACCTGCTTGGTTAAATATCTGTTTCTTTGTTCAGAGGTTCTTTCTTCTTTAGTGTGGGGCATTGCTGGGCTTGTCTGGTTAAATATTTCTATTGTGACTATGCAAGCTCTTTCAAGTAAAGCCCACACTGGGAAAGACGAATGAAGCTATTTTCCATATCCATGGACTTCCTTTTTCTTCCTTTACTTACCCATGCAAGTATTTGAAAACTTTAATAGCCTTGTCTAGAAAATGAGGGCATTTTATTTTTCTTTCATTTTGCAGTTACTTGGTAATCATTTACAGCTCTTTAATGAGCTACATTTATACAATCAGAGAGTAATTTTTCCAATTATAATTTTGAATTTCTGAGGACCCTTCTAGCTCCGATACTCTCTGATCAATGGTCTAAAATACCTTCCAGGTCTAATAGTCTACAGGCTAAGGTCTTTCACAGCTTTGACATTCTATATTCTCTGTTCTAAAATCCCATATTTGTGTGTTGTACGTTCTAGGTCCCTTTAATTTCTCATATTCCATGTTATAGGGTCCCTTCAATTCTGACACTCTTTATGTTTTAAAGTCTTTTACGATTTGACATTTTGTGTATTATGAGGTCTCTTCTGGTTCTTACATTCCATTTTCTAAGGTTTCTTCCAATCATCATACTCTGTGTTCTAGAGTTTCTTCCAGACAGTTGTTATCAGTTTTATAAACAGGGATATTCAAATCTGCTCTATACCATTTCTTTTCCATTTCTCCAGCAGGTGGTGCTACTACAATATTAACCTGTCTTCCAGAGTCACACCTTACTAAGTTGCTCCCAGCAACCAAGAAAGATTAGGAAAATAACATCCTAGAGTCAATATTTTAGAACAGGATGGCACCTCAGAGGTCACTGAATCCAAGTCCATCACCTTACAGATGGGAAAACTGAGGCCCAGGGAAGTAAACAGCAGAGCTAGGATCCATTTCCTTTTAATCCAAAGCCAGTATATATTCCACTGTCTTCCTGTGGCTCTAGGTTTTAAAAACACACATCAAGAAAGTGGAAATATGTTTTCGTGACTTCATATGTATAATAGACATAGTATTTCTTGCCTTAATGGGTGGGAGAGGGAGAGAATTCAGAACCGAAAATAAATTTTTAAAATTTTTGAAAAGAAAAGAAAAGCAGCCTCAGATAGTAGATAGAGAGCTGAGCCCAGAGTCGGGATGAACTGAGCTAAAGTCCCATTTTTGACATAGCCAATGTGTGACCCTGAACAATGAAAAGCCATTTTATCTCTCAATGTCTCCTCTCCCCCAACCAAATCCCTAAGACTATAAGTTTCAGAGCTGATGCCAATCTTCATTGACAAAGATAACTTCCTCACCAGAAGCCCCTATGCCAATAAAATCACATCTGCATGCATACATGCACACGTGCATGCACACGCACACACACACACACACACACACCCCACTAATCAGGGAGTTGTATATTGTCCTTAATTTTCAAAGAAGACCAAAATGACATCACTATGTCGGGATCAAAGTACAGTTCATCCCACTGTGGCTGAACTTGAAAGGCTCCACCACAGTTTGGGCAATAATAAAAGAAATAGTATACTAATCAGGAAATAGATGCATGGGCTCATAAGATCATCTACTGCAACTCTCTCACTTTACAGATGAGGAAACTGAGGCCCAGCCTAGAAATAAAGAAGTGGCTTGTGTGAGGTTATAGAGATAGTAAGATTCTGAGGTCACGGGAACCTTAGAGCTCCTGTAGTCCAACCCCTTTTTTTGACAAATGGAGAAACTGAAGAAAGTTGCCCCAGGTCACTCAGGGAGTAAGAGTCAGGTCCAAAATTCTAACCCAGGTATTCTGATTCCAAAATTAGTGTTCTTCCAGGTAAATTGAAAAGAAACCATAGAAGGGAGTGTGGGGAGAGCAGGCAAATGAGAGCACAAGATGGGAAAACAGGAAAATAAATGAGAGGTATGGAAGAGTGAATTGGAAAGAGAACTGATAGTTTGGCAGACTAGGTACAAAACATTACCCAAGCAATTCCTTGAAAATTAGAATGGAACAAATATAATGCAAAGATTCCATGAAACAATAAAAAATTAAACTGAAAAAAATAAAAGAAAATGTAACGTGTCTCATAGTAGAAACAACTCATCTGGAAAATAGATTGAGGATAGATGATATAAGAATCATTAGGCTACCTGAAAGACATCATCAAAAAAAGAGCCTAGAAATAATATTTCAAGGAATTATAAAAGAAAACTGCTCATATTTCTTAGAACTAAAGGGCAAAATGAAAATAGAAAGAATCCACTAGTCTCTTCCTGAAAGAAACCTTAAAATGAAAACTAGGAACATTATAGCCAAAATTCAGAGCATCCAAGTATAGTAACAATTTGGCTAACAGCTACTGTGGCTGTGTAAACCCAACAACAACCAGCATACAGAAGGGCTGCTAGCACAGGTTCTTTGATCTGCTTTACTAAGGAAAGTAACCTTAAGGAGTTAACAATCTCACTTTAATTAAACATACAAATATCATCCACTTAGTTCAGGAGGAAAAGCCAGCAGCCTGAACTTCAGAGCAAATACAAACAATACAAACATACATTATAAACAGACCAAATAAAAACCAATATCTGGGTTAGCAAAGCCGGGGGGGGGGGGTGGCGCAGTTACAAAGGCTTGCCAAGAGTCACGTGCCACTCTTCCAGTATGTGAGAGCCCCAAAGGAAAAGCACCAACCTGCAGGTTTATATATCTTGTCCAGGATCAAAGGGCATCACAATATTCGACTCAAACCCATGTGACCTAAAAGCGTCACAAACATGTGACTCAAACCCATGTAAACTAGGCTTTCCCTTGAGGTAAGTCATCAAAGACTCAAGATCTAATCAAAGAAACAAAGGCCAGGCTCTTCTAGGGCACTTGATTAAATAAGTGCTAAAAGAGAAAACAGTAAAAGAAAGTCCCACCTTAATTACTGATACACCAGGTCAAAGAAAAAATGTTGCAAATAGTAAAAATAAATAAATAAAGAATTGAAATACCCATAGCCAAGATCACACAAGATTTAGTAGTTACCACTATAAATGAGTAAAGAGTTTGGCTTACAATATCTCAGAAGGCAAAAGATAAAGGTTTACAACCAAGAATAATGTACCTAACAAAACTGAATATAATCCCGTGAGGGAGGGAGGGAAATAGAACTTTAATGAAATAGAGAACTTCCAAGTACTCCTGATGTAAAGGCCAGAGTCGTGCAGAAACTTTGAAATACAAACAGGAGTTAGGAGAAACATGAAGAAGTAAACACGAGTGAGCAATCATAAGGTAGTAAACAAGGATAAATTGTTTACCCTCAAATTTGAGGAGATGATACATGTGTATTTTCATATGGATCATGGAGGAAGCCCTATAAGACAGAAGTCTGGAGAGTGATTTTGCTATATTTTGATGATATTAAAAGAAGAGTGGAAATGGAGGAGGAAAGGAATATACTGGGGGAAGGAAAAGAGAGCTTTGCTTTGGTGGGGAAAATTATCTCACATAATTGGAGTGCTTAAGTAGAAAACTATACAAAAAAGAAGGACAGGGTGGGAGAAATGGATGACTCTTTGATATCCCTTTCAACTCACAATCTATGTTTCTGTGATCCTCCATTTTTGAAAAGCTGCAGAATATTACTATAAGAAATTTCTTTCATTAAGTAGGACAGTTGTGGTTCTGCAAGGTGGACCACAACGTTGCTGATATGTAACATCACTTACCATAAGGATTCTGAGGTACAATAATATTTCTGCGCAAATGGGCAATTAGCTGATAATGTTATTAAATATTTAGACACTTAAGACTAAGAAAAACAAACTCTGAAGAGGGTATCTTTTCAAAGAGGGATTTAAAAATTTTATTTTTCCCAATTACATGTTAAAATAATTTTCACCACTTTTAAAAATTTTGAATTCTAAATTCTATCCCTTGCTGCTTCCCCTCAACCCTTCCCTGAGATGGCAAGCAATCTGAAATAGGTTACACATGTGAAACCATGTAAAACATTTCCATATTAGTCATTTTGTACAAGAAGACTTGAAAAAGGAAGGAAGGAAGGGAGGGAGGAAGGAAGGAAGGAAGGGAAAAATAGTGTGCTTCAGTCTACATTCAGACAATATCAGTTCTTTCTCCAGAGGCACCATTTTTCATCATGAGTCCTTTGGGATTGTCTTCTCCTAAACATGGAAAGGAAAAACTAAATGAGTTTCAGGAAAAAATAGTCAACAAAAATATAATAGTGAAGCATTGCAATTTACCCTTTTCAGACCTAGATAAATCTAAATTTAAAAAAAGAAAGACGTTAAGGACCTAAAAAGAATTTTAGAAAAGTTAGTTATAATAGACCTCTGGATGTTTTTGAATGAAAATAGAAAGGAATATATGTATTTCTCAGCTGTTCATGTCACCTTCCCAAATATTGACCATATATTAGGGCATAAAAACCTCAAAAAGAAATGCAGGAAATCAGAAATTCTAAATGCCTCTTTTAAAGACTTATACTGCACTAAAACTATAACAAAGAAAAATCCAGTGAAGACATGATTAAAAACTAGCTGGAAACTAAATAACTTAATCTTAAGAATCAATTGGCCAAAGAACAAATCATAGGAACAACTGATAATATGATTAAAGATAATGACAAAAATGCAACAATATACCCTAATTTTGGGGATGCATCCAAAGCAATCCTTAGAGAGAAATAATAGACTAATAAATTGGAAAACAGTTAAAAATAAAATTGTGCTGGTATCTTTTATTTTTACATTAGCAAAATTTCTCTGAGTTTCTTACTCCTACCCCTCCTAGAGAGTCATCATATATACTCTCATTATTTTGTACAAATTTAGCATTTACTTATCTGAATACCTCTACCCCCCCCCCAAGTTCCTTAAGAACAAGGACAATTTCTGCTTTTTTTTGTCTTTGTATCTTCATTGCCTAACACAGCTTTTGACACATAGATTGAACAAATGCTTGAATTGAATTCAACTAAAACTGTGCCCTTCACATAACAACTAGGTGACACAGTGAATAAAGCAATGGACCTGGAGTCCTCCCAGTGTAGTACTTTGATCTGCCATCTTTTTGTCATCACTTTCCCTTGCTACATGATAAATCTACTTCCTTTTCCAATCACGTTTTCCTGGAATATGTGCTTTACCAATAAATTAACAGACTAGGTAGGTATTAACTACCTACTATGTGCCAGGCACTATGCTAGCCTTTGAGAATGCAAATACAAAAATGAAATTGTGTCTTCCCTCTGTATATATATCTTATTTTTATATAGTTGTTTGCATTTTGTCTTCCCTATTAGATTGCAATCTTTAAGGCCAGGGACTGGTTTTTGCCATTCTTTGTATTCTCAGATCTTACCACAGTATCTGGCACATAGCAGGTACTTAATAAGTGCTTCTTGACTTGACTCCATTCAGGAAGACAACATATACTTATTCAAGTATGTGCAAAATATATACAACAGAAAACTAAGATAATTTGGAGGGAGAGGAAGACTTTAACAGTTTGGGCATCAGGCAATGTCTCATGTTGATGGGGTTGTTTGAGCTGAATTTTGAAGGAAACTGGGAATTCTAAGTGGAGAAGATAAAGAAGAAGTGCATTCCAACCAAGGGATTCCAACTGTCCAAAGGCAACAGAGCCAACATAAGCAACAGCAAGAATGCTAGCTTGGCTGAACCATAGGGCAGATTAATGTATAAAAAACCTGGAAAAATAGGTTGGAGTCAGGTCGTGAAGGACTTTAAATGCTAAAACAGGAGTTTCTATTTGACCTCCGAGATAATAGGTCATACGTGTAAGGAGTAGTATAAGGGATATCATTGAGAAAATGTATAGTCTGAAGAAACTAGAAGTGGACCAATCACGGAATGGTAGCATTTTGGTTGATTGATTGATAAAAGACATTCCCCAGAAGAAGAAAGTAGGCTCCTCATGTAGCAAGGGTAAATGATGATAGACAGATGATAGCCCAAAGGTTACACTGATACCTAGCTTAAAGGAAAATGTAAAAGTAAGGTCTCCAGGCCTTTGCGCATAGTCTCAATAGATGATCCTTGAGAGAATACAGAAGGATAAGAAGCTATGGATGGATTTTGATCTTTAGTGGTAGAGGAAGTTGTTACAGTGAGATCACAGATCCATGGAGTATTGGGGTATCAAAGTCAAGTCACATGTGCTACAGTAAAGGCTCAAAGCCTCTAGTAGAAATTCTCTATCATAGCCTTTACTGTAGCTACCCATATTCCCCTCAAGGTCATGTTATTGACTTTTTCTGGACTTCAAAACAATGCCCTCACCCAGGTATCTTCAGCTCCTTTTTCTGGGTTGTCACTGCCCATAAGAATCTGAGTTCCTTAAAGGTAAGGACTGTCTTTCTTTTTGCTTGTATTTGTATTGCGAGCATTCGAGGGCACGTGGGAAGTGCTTAATCAATGCTTGTTTCCTTTCTCTTTTCTTTCCTCTCTACCTCACCTCCAAATAAGAAAGAATGAAGAGATATCTTGAGTCCTATTTCCTTCTCTCATAGCAAGAATAAAGTAATCCAGCCAGAGAGGGCTTTCAAATCACAGGCATTGGTCTTCTCAAACAAACAAAAAGAGAGAGAGAGAGAGAGCGGGAGAGAGAGAGAGAGAGAGAGAGAGAGATGAGTTTATTCACTGAAACTGAATTTTAATTGATACTTTCTCAAGCAATGCTGCTCTGAATTAGCAGCCCCCAATCCTCCCAGAGAGGAAAGGGGGAAGTTGAATGCCATAATTAACAGACAATCCCACAACAAATATGGTAAACATTAATCATAATAAATATTGAAGGCAGATTTTGGTGCATTCGAGGGAACAAGAAGGTTTGCGGATTTGTTGTGGGCTTTTTTTTTTCATGGAAGACAAAGCAATGATTGCGGAGGAATTATTCCGATGTCACCGCTGAGGAAAAATAATGTAACATTCTGGAATTTATATAAAAATTACAGCTTTGTTGTGTATTTCACACTCTATATAGTAATTTAATCATTTGCAGCTGATTAATTTCAGTGAAGTTAAATGTGCCGTTGTGAAGCTTCAATGGTTCAGGGAGGTCTGCATTCAGAGTGAGTTGGGCACAGTTGAAGCCTAGATTGTGGGGGAGCTAGAATTGTGCAGCGGAGAAACAAGCATTGGATTGGAAGTCAGAGACCCTGGCTTCATATCCTGACTCTGTCCCTTCTTGGGTGAGCCTAGACAAATCACTGCCCCTTTCTGAGCCTCAGTTTCTTCATCTATAAAAGGAATTGGTTGGGTTACATGACTTAAGCTTTCCTTTTTGGCTCTAAAGTGATAATGAACATAACATCTTACCCTTGGACTGAAATATTGTGTATTTTGTCACCAAATGACAGAATTGCACTTTTGGAAGGGGTCTCCATATCCATAGAGTCCAGTCTTTACCTGCCCAAGGATCTGCTTTACAACACACCAACAAGTAGTCATCTAGTCTTTGCTTGAAGACCTCCAAACAAGGGAGACCCTTCTCCCAAGGCATCCCATCCCATTTTGGAATAGCTCCATTTGTTAGCAAGTTTTTCCTAATATTAGACTGTGAGCTCCTTGAGATCAGGGATTCCTTTTTTACTTTCTTTGTATCCCAAGTACTTTGTATAGTGCCTAGACATGATTTAATCAATCAATCATGGAATGTTCAAGTAGGACTAGCATTTCTGGTATGAGGGCTTGTTGAGCCCTTCTCAGGGAGGCTCATCCAACTTTCGTGTCTATCTGACACTCAACTCTCACTTGTATCTCCAAGAAGCTGTACCATGTGTAGTGTCATACCTCAATAAAAGTGTCTGGGCAGATGGGCTAAACCAGGTTGAGGGTAACCAATGGCCCTCAAACTTGTCAGTGAGTTAGGGAGGTGACATTTATCCCAAACATGTGAAGACTTTTTCCCAATGGAATAAATGGGTGACAATAATTTGTTCCAGCACCCGTAAGGTAGCTGAAGCAGGTGCTGTGGAGAAATTAAACCTTGGTCAGACACTGAAGACACCAAGGTCATCCATTGCATCCTGGACCATTGCCAGTGGTCCTGACTTTTGTCTTGCCACTGGACTTCAATGACTCTAGAAGAGAAAGTGAGACTGACAACTTTTCACAACTCTGCCTCACTTAAATCCAATTCACATATGAGTCGAGACGTTACCTGTGGTTTCATTGGTTCTTTTCGAAAAAGAAGGACAAACAAACAACACGTAGTAGGCACTTAATACATGCTGTTGTCTTGACTTAATATGGAGCCTAAACTGTCCTCTTGGTATCTTCTACCCACTGCTGCTGAGTGGCCCCCTGGGGCCAAAGAGAACAAGGCCATTCCTTCCTTCCCCACGTCAGCCTTTGAAGCATTTGAAGGCAGCTATCATGTCCTCATTGAGTCTTCTCTTCTCTTAGTCAACCCCAGTTCTTTTGAATAACTCTGCAATAACACATTCTCCAGTTCACTGTATCTTGGCTGACATCTTCAGGACACCATCAACTTATCTATGTCTTTCCTAAAATGTGAGTCTCAGAACTGAAAATGGCACTCCAAATATACCCTAGCCAAGACAAAACAGAGTGGAACTAATACGTCCTTGTTCTTGATGCTTGTTTTTCTTTATATATCCTAAAATACTACTAGCTTTTATGGCTATCATGTCACCTGACTGACACAGATTGAGCTTACAATACATGAAGATCTACAGTGGCTTTTTTTTTTCACAGCACATATTTCTAGCTACCTCTCCTTTAACCTATACTTTTGAGATTTTTTTTTTAACACAAGTGTAGTTTTTTTGCATTTGAAAATGCAATATCAGTTCTTTGAAACTCTATCTGAATCTTGGCCCACCTTTCCAGTCCATTGAGTTATTTCGGAATCTGAGCTCTCTGCCAAAATTTATATTAGATATCCCTCCCCCTTCTACCCAGTTTTAAGTCATCTTCAAATTGAACAAGTGTCCCATTTATTCCCTCATTGAAGTCACTGATAAAAAATATTAGCACAAGACAGAGGATGGATTCCTGGTCACTTTTGTACTATGTCCTGGCACTTTGTAAATTCCATGAAGTCAGGACTGTGTCCTATCTTAATTTTATATCTCTTCCAACATCTAACAATGTTGTGTACTCAACTGGTACTTAATAGATGTTTGTTGAATAATGAGTGAAAGTCATTGTTCAGTTGTGGTGAAATCCTTTGGGCCAACAACTTTGAGAATGAATGAGTTAGGATTGGCAAAAGTGAAATCTCATTCATTCCTTCCTCACTCATTTAGAATTTATGATTTTCTGAACAAGGTCTGGGCTGAAAGTTATCCTTTGTTCTAGCTTAGAAAAAAGAGGGTTTGCTAAGCACAGAATAGCGTTAACAAGATCGCAAGGGGAAAGTTCCACTGACTTGAGAGAATAAAGAGTTATTTGAGTATTTTAGAAGTATCTACTTATACACAATTGCACACAATTGATTTGTGTTAATTAAAGACAACTTCATTGTATCCATTACTGACTCACTTCTACTCTTAAGAGCCTCTTACTAAAGAACATTTACTATATAAACTGTGGCAAGCAAAAATGACAATGAAGCACAGTCTGCTCCAGGGCAAGTTATCATTTTATTAGCTGCCATGCACTGGCACCTCAGTAAGAAGCCAGGGACCTGAGCATGACCTAGCAGCAACTAATATATTGGGTCAATGGTCTCCTCTCTTGATGACTGAAGGGCCAACAGGGCCTTTTAAACCTAGATGTGTCTTCCTTCTGATTGGCCTGACAGTAAATCATTTGGATCTCCCTTGACAAAGACAAGACAACCCTGATTAGCAGACATTTTTATGAGGTGAGTGAAAGTGACCTTAGCTCCTCCTTATTTCTTCATCTTGAGGGGCTGAAGTAATCTTCAAGTGATAAGATTAGTCTGCTGCTGAAGGAAAGTGGGTTGGCCTTCAGGTGTGACTGATCTCACCCCTTCTCTGACAACTAAGGAATGCTAATTGCTTTATTAGACCCAGCTGCCTCTAGCAATCTTGGCTAGACAAATAAGAAACCATCTCATTAAGGTCTTCCCCTGTCCTTGGCTTTGTCCTTGGAGATCAAGTCACCCTAACTTCGAAGAAGAGGAGTAAGGATAGTAGAGTCATTCCTGGGGAGGGGCTAGCCCAAGCTAGTTCTATTTTTATGGGTTAAACAGAATGCGGGTCTCACTTTAAAGTAGTTACCAAGCAGATGCCCTGGAGGCTGAGAGATCACATTCCTCAACCTTGCCTTAGTTTGAACTGGAAGAGTATCTTTTTGAGCTAGGCTAGAAGAGAAAGGTTTAACAAAATGGAGAAAAGGATGCATTACAGAGTAATATTAATTATCAAGTAATACAGCATAATATTAATTTTCCTCAGTACTTAACATATTTGTTGGTTCAAAAATTCTATATTCAGAACTAGAATGGATTTTCATGATCTAATCTATCACCTCCTGAACAACTGAACCATCCTCTTCATTATATAGATAAGGATGTTGAGTATCATGTGCCATTGATTGGATCGGTATGTTGTTATCCAGTCATGTCTCCTTTGGGGGTTTTCTTGACAAAGATGCTAGAGTGGTTTGCCATTTTCTTCTCCAGCTTGTTTTACAGATGAAGAAACTGAGGCAAACAGGGTTTACGGGCCCTGGACCTCTCTCGTCTTTCGAACTTCCCCAACTTTCCCACTTGGCCCTGGCATTTGCCTGAGGTATTGGCTCACCTAATCCTTTTAACTGCCCTTTCACCATGGCCTTCTTCCTGGGTTTTCCCTAGACTACCCTAGGTTATTTCTCCAAGTTTCAATTCTCTGACCCAACCCAGCCCTTCATTGTCTGCATGTGTTCCCGCCCCAGGTTATTTACCAGTCTTTAATCCCATCTAGACCCCCTTTCTCTGTTGCCTCAGGGTCACCCCAGCCTATTGGCCTTCTTCAGGTTCTTTTTACATGACCCAGATACAAATGGAGCCAACTTGTACCCCTCAATTGTGATTATTTTCCCTCCTCCTCCAACCCTATCCTTGCCATGTGTTTAGCTCATATTATTCTCTGGTCCCATTCATCTGATGACTTCCTCTTCTCCATTTCTTAGTAGAGTCTTGGTTGTAATGTATTGATCTCACATACACCTTGTGTCTCTCTGTCTTCCTTTGGAGACTCTGAACTTGAATTCTTCCAAGATTATAATGTTTAATGACTTTCTGCCATCACTGAAGGATATTGGTGTTCAAAACAATGTCCCTATGCTTCCAGGACAAGCCTGGCAGTATCCCAAAGGCAATCCAGATTTTTCTCCTCTTCTAGTCAAGTCAGGGCTCAGGCATTTATAACGTCTATCCAAGATAGACAGACAGACAGACAGACAGACAGACAGACAGATAGATAGATAGATAGATGAATGGATATATAGATGAATACACACAAATACACATATATGCATGCATATATATAAATATACTTATCTGTACCTCTATATTTATACACACAATATATATACACACTTATCATATATATGTGTGTGTGTATATATATATAGGTTAGTTGTTGTCCTTCGTTCTCATAGAGGACCAAAATGGCATCACTATATTAGAGTCAAGGTACAGAGTGTCCAACTGTGGCTGATCAGACCAATACAAGTTTAGAATGCTCTCCTATAAGTCAAGCAGAAATAGTCCATGTGAACATTTGAGGTAGATTCTCTAAATTTGCGCATCTTGTGTTTCTTTTGAGCTACTTCAATTCTGCTTCGTTCACAGAGCACAGAACCTTCTCTGATGTGGGCATGCCATGCTGGGTGGTCCTGTGTCAGTGTCTCCCATGTCACACAATCGATTCCAGAATTCTTAAGCGAGACCTCGGAGAATGTTCTTGTATCGCTTCTTCTGACCACCGTATGAATGCTTGCCCTGTGTGAGCTGTCCATAAAATGGTCTTTTCGCAAGTATATTCCAATAATGTGGCCAACCCATAAGAGTTGTGCTCTCTGCAATTGTAATAAACAACATTTAGATAATTTTGTTAAGGTTTCCTAACCACTACACATGTGTTTGTGCACGTGTGCACACACACACGCACACACACGCACACAGAGATGGCAGAGCTCTATAGGTCATCCATTGGACAACACGTACTCTTTATCCACTTGGATTTTCCTTTGGAAAATTAGGTTAACCTCTTTTCAGTGATTATGGAGCTCATCCAGAAAACTTTGCAATGTTCTGAGTCTTAATGTGATGAGCATAATATCATCCACAAACATACAAAAAATATTTTGAACCTCATCAATTGTTAGACCATCCCTTTTCAACTTGGGCTCTATGCTAGACCTCCAGGATAATGTGGTGAAGCCCTTTGGAAAGGGTTTTTTTTTTTGGCTTCACTTTATATTGATAATTATATAGTTATAGCAGAAGGTTATTTCTGTTCTGTCTTTCAAAGGATCTTGTATAACGTTGACTCCTACTACATGGGAGACATTGTGTTGGAGGAGAACTTCTCCATCAAGGTGGAATTTTGCTCTAACTGAATCCGGTACTTTGTTCTAGACAATATGTAGCCAGCATAGTGGGATCTTGCATTCCCTATGTCTTTCAGTCAAACATGCAATAATTATACTCATGGTTAATAATAACCCACATTTCTATCATTCTTCAAGGTTTACAAACTGTTTTCCTCAAATGACCCTACAAAGTTAAGTATCCACATATTATTTTATTTTATTGTTTTAATTTCACTTCTTTTATTTTGTTTGTTTTATTTATTTTATTCTTTAATACGTATTTATTTTCTTATTTGTTACTATTTGTGGTTCACTATCTGTCTCTTCCAGATGAGAAAATCGAGGCTCAGTGAAATTGTGACTTGTTAGTGGTCACATTCTCTAGTGAGGGTCTACCAGTGGTCTTCATTTCTTCCTTCAAAACAGAGAACCTGTATAACACCAAACTCTCTTCAACAATTCAACACCATCAAAAAAATTTATCCAGTGCCACCCGTGTGGCTAGAAATATTGGGTAGGAAGCCATGTGGTTCAACAGAAAGGACCCTGGCTCTAAAGTAAGAGGAACTGAATTCCCTTTCAACTGTAAATTTATGAGTGTTGGACTTGGAGTCAGGAATTCTTGGCTCTAAATCTGCTTGTGACACTTACTGGCTCTATGGCCCTGGTCAAGTCGATCAGTTTCCCTGCAGGACTTTCCTGTTGTTTCATAATATAGCTTATATGCTATTGAGGGATGCAAAATAAAAATGGAGAGGCATAGAAGTTACAGATTTAGGGCAAAAAGTGCAACGTCACATTTTATAAGTAACAAAACTGAGGCCCAAAGAGATTAATAGCCAATATAAGGTCATTTGCAGAGAGAGGGAAAATTAGCCTTAGTTACATTTTGGAGTGACTAGTCCTCAGCCTATAGGGGATAAAAATTGGGCACAAGACTTAAAAGCTGCCTTTCCCTTTCTTCCCCCTTCAACCTTCCCCAATTTCACAAAGAAAATCCTTCTTTTCAACATGAACCCCTCTTGTTCTTGTGAAGCTCATAGCACCCTTCAGACTTTCTTAGCAGATGACTGCAGCTTGTTGGATGTCAACTCCAACATAAAAGCTATTATATTTCTGGCCTCTCCTTATTATTCACTAAAGAATTATTTTTGACTGGTGACCAAATCCTAGAGCTTTCATATAAAGCCCATCAGCGTTCACAAACTAACTGCATTTGACACGGACAACTCTCCCTCACTGAGTGCCCCCAGACTCCATTTACTTCTCCCCTTTGGGTCTCAGAGGTGATCCCACCGTTTGTGCTTTCACATAAACATCACAGCCTATGCAGACGAATGCTAGTCCATGAGCCTGGAATTAACGCATCCGGCTCATTGACATTTACAACTGTGTACCATTTCTGTCCAATTAGCCCGTTTATCTAAATAATCTTCCCCTCACTTCACAGCTCCAGAGCCAAGCCATACATTTTCTATTGACAGCTCCATGCCTCCATCTTTCAGCTGGAGAAGGGTGACTTACTGTAGAGCAGACTGGGACTGGGGCACCAGCTAAATCTTGGATGTGTACCTGGTTGCATTTTCTCTTTTCCTTAGGGTAGAACCTTGCTATCTCGCTTGTGGTAAGAGTGTTGGATCGAGTCAGGAGAGACCTGGGTTTGAATTCTGCCTCAGTTACTTTATAGTCATATAGCCATGGGTAGCTTCTCTGAGCCTCAGTTTCTTTACCTGTAGAATGGGGCCAATAATACTCTTTGTACTCACCTTATAGGGTGTTATGAGAAGCAAAAAGATGATGGCTGAAAAGCGCTTTGCAAAACTGAAAGTTCTCTCTGTTTTGGGGAGGGAGTATAGGATTTCATCCATGTGAGGAACTCCTGGTATGGAAACTTCTTCCACTGACAGACCTTGGCAACTCATGTCCTAGAGGACCACTACTGAAAAAGTCAGTAGCTCGTTAAGGGTCACACAGCTAATCCATGTCAAAGGCAGGATCTTCACACAGATCTTTCTAAATCCAAGGCTAGACTTCTAGCCGGTCATTAGACCCCACGCTTTAAAGGGCTATACAAATGTCAGTTATTATTATTCTTGACCAAAATCTATATAGTAAAAAGAGCAGCTGATTAGAGTCTAAAGACCTTGGTTCAAATCCTACCGAGCAACCATGTGACCTTGGGCAAGTCCCTTCGCCTTTGGGTCCTGGTTTGGTTTTTTTATCTGTAAAATGGGGGGTAGGGGGCAGGATTCTAAACTAAATAATAACAGTTGTAATAAATGACATTTAGATAGTTTTAAAGTTTCCAAACCACTTTATGTATGTACTCCATTTGTGATAGGATCAATATCTACTGGAGTTTGTAGGTTAAGCTAATTCTTTTTTCTGATAGGAAAGGAAGTTGAGTGTCTGAGTCTTGATGGGCCCAGAGGGCTAAGGCTCCCACTGTTGTCCAAGCTAACGGCTCCATCTTTATCTTATTGGGCTTCCCAGAAGCCTTTGACACTTTTCATCATCCTCTTCTTAATACTCTTTCCTCTGTAGATTTTCATGATAATATCCTATCCTGGTTTTCATCCTCTCTGTGTCTCTCTCTGTGTCTCTGTGTCTCTGTGTCTCTCTCTCTCTCTCTCTCTCTTTAATGCAGCATTGTTCTCTCATTTAGGCAGAAATCACTCTGCCCTTTTTTGGGGGTGGTGGGGTGGTGTTTCACACTCATGAGTTATATTCTCTAGCCAGGTTGTCCTTCCATAATGAAGACCTTGAGCATCAGGGGCAAACTATTAAATGCAGTTTTGTCGGACTAGTTGTTCACTCATTTTAGTAACGCCCGACTCTTTGTGACCCCATTTGGGGTTCTCTTGGCAAAGATACTGGAGTGTTTTGCCATTTCCTTCTCCAGTTCATTTTACAGATGAGGAAACTGAAGCAAAGAAGGTTAAGTGGCCAATTGACTGATCAATAGATAGAAAACTGAAGGTCTGTGTAGATTTTTTCCTGCTAGGCCCAAATTAGACCTTGAAATATATTATTTCTTGTTAGAATTCAGCCAAGTTTACTCAAATACTTTAGCTGAGGGTGCTTCACCCCAATGGAAGTGTCACTTCGTTTTTCTAAATGTGTATGTCAAGTACTATGACTCCATCAAATAAACTATGGACTGCTGCATTTTCCCTTGGTTTCCTCATTAAAATGAAAATGAACTGGTTTTACACAAAAGAGGAAAGATCTGCTGACTTGTAAAAGCCCTTTTCCATTCTGTATTTACCCCACAAAATATTCTGAGGCAGTGGTGTCAAACTCAAATAGAAATGGGGTCACCAAACCATACGTAAGGGCCACATATTAACTTAGAACATCACATATTAATATCATCTGTATTTTCTTATATTTTCATTTATTTTGTTAAGTATTTCCCAATTACATTTTAATATGATTCAGGGGAGTGTTATGGTGCCCTAGGGCCCTTGAGTCCAGCGTCTGCCACCTTTGGTCTAGGCTATTTATGACTCTAGGAAATGTCCGGGGCTGTCTGTTTTTTCACTTCTACAGAGTAAGTGAAGAACTGAGATCTTGGTCTGATTTATATTAAAGATTCACAGGGAAAATCTGCATTGACTCTGCCTCAGGGTAAGCACCCCTCTGGAAGGCTAGGTGGCACAGTGGATACAGTGTGGGGAAAGAGGGGTCTGGAATCAGGATGACTCGTTTTTCCTGAGTTCAAATCTGGCCTCAGACACTTAGTAGTTGTGTGACCCTGGGCAAGTCACTTTAAACCCTGTTTGCCTCTAAGTTTCTTCATCCATAAAATGAGCTGGAAAAAGAAGTGTCAAATCACTCTAGTATCTCTGCCAAGAAAACGCAAAATGGGATCACAAAGGGTTGAACGAGAATGAAAAACAACAGAACAACAGCGTAGGCACTCTTGAAACCTTGGCCAAATCACTTACTGCCTTTGAGATCTGTTACTACATTTGTAAAATCAGAGGGTTGTACTATATCATTCCTCACTCACAAGGATTTATTAAGTGCCTACTATATGCCGGGCACTATGCTAGACCCTGGCTATACAAAGCCAAAAAAAAAAGAAGAAGAAGACTCCCTGCCCTCAAGGAGTTTCCATTCTTTTTGCCAGGAAGTGTAAGAAAGAATACTGACTCAGGAGTCAGAGGGGCTGGGTTCAAAACCTGCTTCTGACACTATCTGTTTGACCTTGTCTCTTGACCTGTTTGGATCTCAGTTTACTCATCTGTAAAATGCAGGAATGGGACTAGTTGTCCTTTGAGATTCCCTCCAGCTCTAAACCTATGCTCCTTTGTAAGTAAATACAAACTACATGGTGTCACAAAAATCTTGGTGGGGTTTTAAGCTACTGCATTAAGACTTTGGGGACATCCTATTATATACAAAGTAATTATTTGGGAGGAGTGGAGGAAGCACTATAGCTAGGAGAGGGATCAAGAAAGGCTACATTTAGGTGGCGGTACTTGGAGTGAATTGAAGAGAACTGGGAATGGTAAGGCACGCATTCCAGGCATGAGCCAGAGCTACTGCAAAGCATGGGGACCAGAGATGGAATGTTGGGTATGGGGTGCAGCAGGGTGGGCTAGCTGAGTGGACCACGGAATGTGTGGAGGGGGCTAATATTTAATAAACTCAGAAAGGTAATCTGGAGCCATATTGTGAAGGACTTCAAACACCAAGCAGAGGCATGTGAATTTTATCTTAGACTAAATAACCTCTTCTTTCTTCTTGTCCTAAATCTAGGCTCATATAGTATGTTCCTATGAGTAAGCTTATGCTCCTCAGTCCCAAACCAGACCCCACTTGGAGACATAAAAGAAGGCAAATTCCTTTTTTCTTTCTCAAATGGTTTTTATTCTTTTAATGATTTCTCCTTGGTTGTTGTTCACTTGCGTCTTTTTGTAACCCCATTTTGGGGTTTTCTTGGCAAAGATATTACAATGGTTTGCTATTTCCTTCTCTAGCTCATTTTTATAGATGAGAAAACTGAGGCAAAAAAGTTAAGTGACTTGCCCGAAGTCACACAGCTAATAAGTGTCTGAGGCCCGATTTGAACCCATGAAGATGAGCTTTTCTGATTCAAGTGTTGTGCTAAGCTTGGCATATGGTAGGCCCTTATTAAAGTATGGATCAATTTTCTGCCACTTGTGCTAATTTTGGCCTGAAAATTAACACCAAAAAAAGAGAGGTGCTCCACCAGCCAACACCACACCATCCATGCATAGAACCATCAGCTACAGTAAATGAAGAAATTTTAAGTGCTGTGAATAAGTTCACTTACCTTGGCAGGGATGTCCACATAGATGATGCGGCTGATGCACACATTGCCAGAGATACCTCAGTGTTTAGGAGGCTCAGAGAGAAAGTGTGGGAGAGAAAAGGTATTAAGCTCCCTACCAAACTGAAGGTTTACAGAGATGTTGTGCTGACCTCCTTGTTGAATCCCTGTGAAACATGGACAGTCTACCAGAGCCATGCCAGGAAACTGAATTGCTTCACTTGAATTGTCTCAGGAAGATTCTGAAGATCACCTGGCAGGATAAGGGACTAGACACTGAGGTCCTTTCTTGAGCTGAAATGCCAAGCACTCTACTGCAGAAGGCACAGCTTTAATGGACTGGCCACGTTGTTCAAATGCCAAACATAGATTTTCCTAAAGGGCTTTTATGCAGAAATCACATAAGGTGAGCACTCACACAGAGGTCAACAGAAGCTATCTAAGAACGCTCTCAATGTTTCTCTGAAGAACTTTGGTATAGATTATGAAAAATGGGAG
>CM053623.1:434012611-434039558 GCA_028646595.1 Phalanger gymnotis
GACTCAGGCCTGGATGGAGCAAAAAATACGAAGCTGTGAAACATGTTTAATGCCCACCCTCTTGATCTTACGGTCCTATTTTTCTTCCTCCCTCCCTCCTTCATCCAGTTATCCCTCCTCAGGGCCTGCATCTGGGAGACTCAGATCCTCTCATCTAATAAGATATTCAAGGGTGAATTCAGGGTAACTTCTCATCTAGGAGGATTTGCTCTTTAATCTGAGATCTCCAAAGACTGCAAAGCCTTCGCGTTCCAAAGTAATGTATTTGTAATGGTGGAATTTCAGGCATCCTGACAGATGGTGGGAACGACAGTTTTGGGGCTGCTAAAGTATTTACTTAGGGGATCAACTTTGCTTGGTGGGGTGGGGCTTAACGAGGAAAGAACAACGACTTTTATATTTCAAATAACATTTTATTTCCCCCCTCACTTGCATGTAAAGAAATAATGACTTTCCCTGGAGAATTTGTTCTGTTCAAATCCAGCCTCAGACACTTACTAGCTGTGTGACCCTGGGCAAGTCACTAAACCTCATTTTGTCTCAATTTTTTGTTCTGTAAAATGAGGATAATAATAGCACCTACCTCCCAGGGTTGCTGTGAGGATCAGATGAGACAATATTTGTAAAGTGCTTAGCACAGTGCCTGGCACATAGTAGGTGCTTTATTAGACGTTAGCTATTACTATTCTCATTTACTTGATCCGATTCACAACAATAAAATAACAAATGCTTGTTTGCTCGTAGACTGGGTCATTCCATCACAGCTTTGAGCTCGAAGGTATCTTGAAGGTCATTTAGCTGACTCCTCTTATTTTACAGATAAAGAAACTGAGGACGAACCAAGTTAATGATTTGCCCCAAGTCACACATGGAGATATTTATTAAGTAGCACAGTTGGGATTTGAGTGCACATTCCCTAACTCCAAATCCAGTGTTCTTTCTACCCAGGGACGCAGTTTCCTCAAACAATGATTATGCCCAATTTTAGGCTTGAATTCATGACCTTGAGATAGAGAGTCTCAAGCTGTATCTCATAAGCTCACTATGTCTGACCTCCAAAGAAAGTCAGTGGTTCTCAGTGCCATATTGGAAGGCTGTTTAAGGGCTGACTGACCATAACTCATTGGGATGCTATAGGTTTTAAGTAAGAGGATCTCCCAGTGATGGAACTCTGGGACCATGATTGCAACAACCATTAATCCAAAGGACAAGACTACTCTTTTAACTTCATTTCAGTCTATTCAACAAAAGTTTACTTGATTCTAGGAGGATGATCTCAGAAAACCCTGGAAAGACTTACATCAACTGATGCAAAGTGAAGTGAAGAGAACCAGAAGAACGTTGAATATAACAACAGCAACATTGTTTGATGAGGAACCATGAATGACTTAGCTATTCTGAGCAGTACAATGATTCATGACAATTCCAAAGGAGTAATGATGAAGCTTACTGTCTGCCTCCAGAGAAAGGACTGATATTAATGGAATACAGATTGAAGCATGCTATTTTTTCACTTTCCTTCTTTTTTTTTCCTTTTATTTGAGTCATCTTGTACAAAATGACTAATATGGAAATGTTTTATTTAATTGCACATGTATAACCTATATCTGATTGCTTACCATCTCAAGGAGAGGGGAGGGGAGGGAGGGAGGGCTGGAAATTGGAACTCAAAACTTTAAATAAAAGTGTTCAAAAATTGGGGAAGAAAAAGTTTACTTGATTCTTTTGGGACCTTGCCCAAGTTGATTAGCCTCTCTGAATCTCATCTGTAAAGTAAGAGGATCGGGATCATTGAAGGCATCTTAAACATTGACTTTATTTTACAGCTGAGAAAATTTAGGTCCAGAGGGGTTAAGTCAAATACATAATAATTTCCAAAGTCAAATTTGAACCCAGATCCTCTGACTTTCAAATCTAACACTCTTTGCACTATACCATCCTATCTGAAGATCATACATCTAGATGTCATTAAATCTAACCCCTTCATTTTATTGATGAGCTTAGTACACCAGTACTTAGCATAGACCCTGGCTTACTCAGTGTTTATTGACTGATAGATTGATGAGGAAATTGAAGCTGAAAGAAATGAAATGACTTTCCTCAGGGTCACACAGGTGGTAAGTCTCTGAGGCAGGATTTGAATTCACATTTTCCTGAATCCAAAGCTCTATTCATGGCCTTTAAGGTCATGTAGTAAGCACTTACTTCCAGTTCTAAAACGTGTATCTGCAAAAACTCCAAGGTTAGGACTGGGGAGGCAATTTATTCATTTATTTGTTTCTCTGTCTTGTAATTTCATTGCTACCAGGAAGTCTCCAAGAGGAAACTCCCTTTCCCAATGCTGATGGAGCTTGGAGTGAGAGAGAGTTGCCTGGGGGTACCAAGAGGTCAAGGACACGGCCAAACTAGCATCAAGGGGTGGGCCTAGAACCTGGGGCTCCCTAATTGTGAGGCTAACTCTCAATTCTCTATACCAATATTCTCAGACAAAGAGTTGTTTCTGAAAACTCTCCAGGTTTGAAAATACCATATCCCAAAAAGGCAGCCCTATAGGGGAACTTTTTTCTACCAAATGATGGATACACTGGCACCTATCCATTGCACAAACATTTCTTCTCTTCTTAACTCTGGGAAAGATCCAGAGAAGAACCATTGAGGTGCCTCTGCTCTGAGGCTCCAAGGATCCCAGGATTCCTTACAGCCCACTGGCTCTGTGGGAGGGATTGGATCATGGGATGTGAAAAGACCAAAAGAGACAGCAAATGCCAAGAAGAAAAGCACAAAGTAATGGGGAACTATGGGGATGGGAGAGATGGCTCTGGTTAGGACTTTGCTGACCAAGACTTGACTTCCTAATGATTTTTGGTGAACCCACAAGGATATCTGAAGGGCAACATGATAACCCCTGTCAGCGAAGGAGCCTAGCAGAAAAGAGGCTATGGCATATAAGCTGTTCTTATCTTCTTCCTGATTAGATTGGCCCCAAGGGTGAAGTTACCTTGTGGGCAGATTATCTAGTTAGCAGTTTTCTCCCTATGAGGCTTGTGTGTGTATGTGTGTATACACACGTATATACACATAAATACATATATACGTATATATGTATACATACATACAATATACAATACACATACAGCCACATATTGATATGTGTATAGATAGACATACACATGAATGCATGCATACAAGCACAAGTATACATATACACACATATGCCATACATGTGTATCTGTATACACATATGTGCATGCATGTACAAACACACATGTATATGCACATACACAAACACTGTGATGCAGACATATACATGTGCACAGTACACACATGCACAACACAATATATGTATGTACACAGTGCTCATGCATACACACATTTGTATGCATAGACATATGTTGTGCATGTATTATATGCTGGGAAAGGTCCAAGAGGAGGGGGAAGGTCTGAACTGACAACAGGTTCACCCCTTTATCAGTCTCTATGAAGTAGAGGTAACTTTTTTTTTTGCCAAGAATCTCTTCCTTTTCCCAACCAAGCTCAATCCAGTTTTCCTCATCCTGTCTGCAAGGGTTAGGTCCTGCTGCTTTTAGGAGGTTTATTTGGTGACTACTTTTCAAAGACACTTTCTCCCCAAGGTCTGTTGGACTTCATTGCCTGGAGAAACTTCCTTGTAACACAAAAATGAGTCACAGAGGTTCTGCGTGTGTGTGTGTGTGTGTGTGTGTGTGTGTGTGTGCGTGCGAGTGTGTGTGTGTATGTGAGATGAACCCCCTTAGTAGTCTATTGAAGGCTAGGGATCCCTTTTAAGAAGGTTTTTAGATGGACAAAGTCCATAGGATTCTAAAGGAGATCAATTATATTGAAATCCAAATAGGCTGCACAGTTCTGGGCACTGCAGCCCCAAGTCCTCCTCAGACCAGTGGTCTTGCTTCTAGCCAACCTAGTCCTCACAGCCATCATCTAAGGATGCAGTTTTTGTAGAGAAGGGGCTGACCATCCCCTGCTCCCCAACTGCCACTCAGAAAGCAGATGAGCCAGTGGAGCCGAAGCAGCAGGGCATTCTAGGAGACAGACAGCAATCGTCATGCACCAGGCAAATCAAACTGTTCCCACCACCTTGACTGCTGAAACCTACACCTAAATCCCAAACCTTATCAATAAATTAGTAAACATTTATTAAGCACCTACTATAAGCCAGGCTGGGGTTACCAAAAAAAGTCAAAAGACAGTCCCTGTCCTCAAGGAGTTTACAATCTAAAGGGGAGACAACATGCAAAAAAAAAAAAAAACAAACCCTAGGAAGTGAGCTATATAAAGGCTAAATAGGAAATTATTAATAGAGGGAAATCAATCAAATTCAGAGAGGTTGGGGAAGGCTTCCTGTAGAAGGTGGAATTTTAAATCGAACTTTAGGAGATCAGTAGTCAGAGCAGAGGAGGGGGAACATAGGGGACAACCAGAGAAAATGCCCTGAACTGAGAGATGGAGTGTCTCCTGAGAGAAAGTTCCAGGAAGTCAGTGTCACTGGATTGGAAAGTACATATGGGGGAGTAAAGTAGGAGGCGACTGGATTATGAAAGGCTTTGAAAGCCAAACAGGGGATGTTGGATTTGATTCTGGAGGCAATAAGGAACTACTGGAGGTTATTGAGTTGGGGGGAGGGGCGGGGGATGACATGATCAGACCTGCATTTTAGGAAAATCAATTTGGTGGCTGAATGAAGGATGAACTGGAGTAGGGAGGGTCTTGAGGCAGGCAGGAACTCCCCCACCCCCAACTCCGGCAGGCCATTGCAATAATCAAAGGTTGAAGTGATAGGGGCCATTGGGACCAAGCCCTTTGGGGGGGGGGGCAGCGGCTAGTAGCCACCCATGTCTTCAAAAACTTTTCTTCTATTTCCATCAGTGAGTACACCTACCACTTTTATCATGATCCTCCCTTATACCCTGATGGAGAACAGCCTAGGAAACTGAACCCCAAACATGCCCCTCTTTCCAACAGTTTTATTATCCTCCCAGTCACCTAGGCTCCCAGCCTTGATAATATCCTCAACTCCACACTTGGACTCACTCCACATAGCCCATCTCTTGCCAGATCTTGTCATTTCTACCTTAACAACATCTCTCGAGTACATCCCTTTCTTTATAACCATACAGCCACCATGTTACACAGGCTTTCACCTTCTCTCGCCAGGACTATTTCAATAGCCTTCTAATCAGTCTCTCTTCCTCCAGTCTATCAACACTAATCCAATTTACACTCATCTTCAAAGTGATTTTTCCAAAGTGCAGATCTAACCATGTTGCCTACCATCCTCCTTCTCTCATCTTCCCCCCAAGTGGCTCCCTATTTCCCCCTAAATCCAAAATAAAATCCTTGTTTTGGCATTTAAGGCTCTTACCAATGGTCCTCTTCTCTATTTCCAGTCTTCTTACATGTGAATTACTTCTATGCATTATATAATCCAGCCTAATTTGCAGAAGCTTTCATAGGACATTCTATCTCCTGACTTATTTGCCCATACCTGGAAAATCCCCCCTCCTCTGTTCTGCCTTTTAGCTTCCTTGGCTTTCTTTAAGACTCAGATCTAATCCCAGTTTCTGCAGAGACCTTTAAATTCCCTCCCAAACCTTCCCTCTCAGAATACCTGATGCCTATCCACTATCCTCAGCCTGGCTTAGCCCATCTGCCATGAAGGTTTTTACAGAGTGTGGCCTCTGCTCATGCTACAGCTTCTTGGAGCCACAAGTGGGAGTTGGATGAATTAGGTGGACATCTAAGGTGATGAGCAGCCCTGAAAAAGACTCAGCAATCCCTCATACCAGAGGTGTGTCTGTTGGGGGGAACTCTTCCCTTGGTGGGATGGTCAGATAAGAATAATTTGTTCTTAAGGCCATGAAGGTGACTGAAATAAGCTCTATTGAGCTTTTAGAGCTTGGTCAGACATTGAAGAAGCCAAGGTCATCCACAGCATTCCAGGCCATCGCCAGTCATCTTGACTTTTGTGCTGCCATTGGACTTTGATGACTTTGGAAGAGTGAACCTGATGACTTTACACAACTCTGCCTCACTTAAATCCGATTCACAAGCAAGCCAAGACATCACCCATTATCCACTGTTTTGCTTAAACATCGTGAGGTAAATGGTCCTCTTCAAAACCTAAGAATGAGGGGTGGAGCCAAGATGGCAGAGAAAAGGCAGGGGCTTGACAGGAAGACGTGGGGGTAGGAGGGAAGCACTTGAATCTTACTCTCATTGGAATTATCTCAAAGATGAAATATCATACACATTCAACTGGGTAGAGAAATCTATGTTACTTTACAAGAAGGGAAGGCAATAAGAGAAAAAGGGGTGCTGCTAGAAGGGAGGGAGGATTGAGGGAGGCAGTGACCAGAAGCAAAACATTTTTGAGGATGGACAGTGAAAGGGGAGAAAGTAGGATAAACAGGGGGCAAAATAGGATAAAGGGAAATACATAGTAATCGTAACCATGAAAATATTTTTACAATAAGTTTGCTGATAAAGTCTTCATTTCTCAAATATATAGAAAACTGAGTTAAATTTATAAAAATAAGATCCAATCCCCAATTGATAAATGGTCAAAGCATATGAACAGGTAGTTTTCAGATGAAATAATTAAAGCTATTTCATATGACTATAGAGAAATGCAAATGAAAACAACTCTGAACTACTACTCCACATCTATGAGATTGGCTAATTTGATAGAAAAAAGAAAATTACAAATATTGGAGAGTATGTAGGAAAACTGAGACAATAATGCATTGTCTCAACTGATCCAACTATTCTGGAGAGCAATTGGGAACTGTGTCCAAAGGGCTATAAAACCATGCATACCTATTGACTCAGAAATACCACTATTAGGTTTGTATCCCAGAGAGAGAGAGAGAGAGAGAGAGAGAGAGAGAGAGAGAGGAAAGGAGGGAGAGAGAGAAAGAGAGGGAGGGAGGGAGGAAGGGAGGAAGGAAAGAAGGAAGGAAGGAAGAAAGGAAGGAAGGAAGGAAGGAAGGAAGGAAGGAAGGAAGGAAGGAAGGAAGGAAGGAAGGAAGGAAGGAAGGAAGGAAGGAAGGAAGGAAAGACGGGAAGGACCCACATGGACAAAAATATTTATAACAGCTCTTTTTGTGGTGGCAAAGAACTGGAAATTGAGGGCATACCCATCAATTGGGGAATGGCTGAACAAGTGGTGGTATATGATTGTGATGGAATACTATTGTGCTATAAGAAATGATGAGCAGGATGCTCTCAGAAAAACTTAGAAATACTTACATGAAATGATGCAAAGTAAAGTGAGCAGAGCCAGGAGAACACTGTACACAGTAGCAGCAATACTGTGCAATGATCAACGATGATAGACTTAACTCTTCTCAACAATATAATGATCCAAGACAATCCCAAAGGACTCATGATGAAAAATGCTATGCCTCCAGAGAAAGAACTGATACTGTCTGAATAGACTGAGGCATACTATTTTCCCTTCCTGCCTTCCTGTAATAGTAATTAAGGTGGGACTTTTTGCTGTTCTTCTCTTAAGTGCCTTTAATGATTCTGGCCTTTGTGTGAATGGGGCAGATAAAGTGGGATCTTTTTGTCCTGGAGCCCTGAGCCACAGCAGGAGGGGCGTGTGACTCTGGGCCAGCCATTGTTATGAGCTTCACCCCACCTCGCCTCCCCTTTGGAGAAAACTCAGATGTTGATGCTTCTCTGGTAACCTTATATTGTGATTTTGTCAGATGGAAATCTGTCTGTTGATTCATGTTTATTTGCTCTGTTTGTATGCTGGCTTTTCCCCCTGAGCTGAGTGAATATTTGTATGTCAGATTAAAGCAAGATTGTTAACTCCTTAACATTGCTTTCCTTAGTAAAGCAGATCAAAAGAACCTGTGCTTGCAGAGTTCTTGTTGTTGGGCTTATGTTGGTTTTTCACCCCCACAGCAGCTGCTAGCCAAATTGTTGAAACAAATGGCACTGAGGCAATTGGTAGTCATTGATTTGTATATGATGTGATACTGGGGATGGGGAACTTTCCCACACCCAGCCTAAGTGAGGTCAGAGCCCTCAGGGCTCTGAACAGGATACAATTGAGGAGAGCTTGGCTTTTGACTTTGGGGGCACACTCATGGAAGGAGTGTTGAGACTCTGGGCAAGCTGTAACCGCCCCCCCAGCTTTGAAACCCAGATGTTGGTTCTTCTCTGGTAACCAAATTGTGATTTGAATCAGACAAGGTCTATCTGTTGATGTTTGTAATTTCTGTTTGTATTTGCCTTGAAGTTCAGGGGGCTGATCTTTCTCCTCTGATCTAATATTTATGTTTGATTAAACTGAGATTGTTAACCCCTTAACATTGCTTTTCTTAGTAAAGCAGATCAAAGAACTTGTGTTGGCAGCTTTCTGTGTGCTGGTTGTTGGCAGGTCTTACATCCCTATAGCAGCTGCTAGCAGATTGTTGCTACACTTCCTTCCTTCCTTCCTTCCTTCCTTCCTTCCTTCCTTCCTTCCTTCCTTCCATCCATCTTTTCTTTTTCCAGAGAAAGAATGGAGTCTGAATGAAGAACAAAACACACTTTTTAAAATTCTTCTTGATTTTGTTTTGGTCAGTGTTTTCTTTCAAAACATGGCTAATATGGAAATATGTTTTGCACGACTGCACATGCATAACCTACACCAAATCGCTTCCTTTCTCAGTGGGGGAGGGAGAGAATTTGAAACTCAATTTTTTTAAATGAATGTTAAAAATTGTTTTTACATGTAATTATTTTTAAAAATTAAATACATTTTTAAAAAAGAAAGAAAACGAAGGACAATGTTTATTTACATGCTGTCAGTCACATTAGAATTTGAATTCCCTTGAGGGCTCAGTCTGGCCCAGATCTTGGCCCCTAGTAAGAACTTAAGAGATGCATGTTGATTGACTAACTGATACAGTATCTCTTTTCTCTTCCCTCCCGCTCCATTCTTCATCCGCACCCTCCCCCCCACACGCCTCCCCCCTCCCCATGCCCGGAGCATGAAAGTTTCTTTAGTACTAATTCTGTTTCACAATCTTTGTATCTTCAGATCCTGCCTAGCACGGACTCAAACGCAGTAGGTCTTTAATAAATACTTGTTAATGTGAACGGAATTGAATTTGAATTAAATACCTACTATGCGCAAGACGCTGGGCTAGGAGTTAGCGATATAAAAAGAAGATACACACACACAAAGTAGTAGAATGAGATATCTGAAGTCCGGGTTCAAACTTCTTCTCAGCTACTTTGTAGTCCTGTATAAGTGACTTAACTTCCAGGTAATTCAAGCACGTCTTTATTCCTGGAGGCAGCTAGCCACCATGGAGAGAGTACTGGATTTGATGTAAAAGGATCTGAGTTCAAATTTGAATTTTCACCCCCTTGCTACCTGTGAAGTTGGCAAGTCACTTCTTGCCTCTAAACCTCAGTTTCCCCGTGTGTAAAATGAAAGGACTGGCCTCTAAGGTTCCGTTCAGCTCTAAATCACTCAATCCGCAGCATTGAGTGTCATGTGCTGGTGTCTTCAAACAAGAGCTATTCAGCGTCTTTCAGGAGCTTCCATTTTACTGGCCGTAGACTGCAATGCTGGCTTGGTGGGATTTAGTTTCAGGGGAAAGGGGAAGTGAAGAGTGGGAATTCTATTTCCAACATGTAACTTTTTTTTTTTTCACTCGTCTTTCTGGGTTGAGTTCCCTCCATCCTGTCCCGCCTCCCGCTTCTTCTCTTCAGCAGGCAGGGGAGGGGCACAGAGCTCATCCCCTGTGCAGCCCCTAGCTCCCCCTCTCCCAGCCCCTCTGCGCCCTCCCTCCTGCTCGCTCTCTCTCTCTCTCTCTCTCTCTCTCAGCGAGTCCGGTTACGTGGCGCTGCTCTCTCCCCTCCTCTGCCCCCACCCTTAGCCCGGATCCGGTCCAATGGACACAGCTCTGTGCACTTGTGTGCAAAAGCCCTAGCTCGGTCTGTGCCCATTCCAGGGAAGATTCTCCCCTTGCCAGCCCCCTGCAGGCAGAAGGGGCGGGCCCTTCGGAGGGCAGGGGGAGGGCAAGCCCGTTCCCGTCCCCGCCCCTCCTCCGGTACCCCTCCTAGGAGCTGCCCCGCCCGCCGCTCAGGGGGAGTCCTAGACTGTGCCTGGGCGCACCGGACAGCGAGCCGATCTCAGCGTCTCGCAGCCCAGCCCAGCCCAGCACAACCCGGCCCGGCCCGGCCCTTCAGAGAGTTCCCTCCGCCTCCCTTCTTTCTCAAGTCCTTCCTCCCCGGCCGCGGCCGCTGGACGGACCATGGCGCTGGGCTGCCCGGGGCTGGGGCTCCTGATGCTGCTGCTGCTGGGGCCCGGACAGCTGCGGGCTAAGCCCACCGTGCGCAAGGAGCGCGTGGTGCGGCCCGACTCGGAGCTGGGCGAGCGGCCAGCCGAGGACAACCAGAGCTTCCAGTACGACCATGAGGCCTTCCTGGGCAAGGAGGAAGCCAAGACCTTTGATCAGCTCACTCCGGAGGAGAGCAAGGAGAGGCTGGGGTGAGGCGGGCAGGCTGGGGCCCCGGGGGCACGAGGGAGAAGCCGCGGGGCAGGCGCTGGGAGCCCAAACCCTCTTGGGCAAAGAGAAAGCGAGTCCGACTCCGGCTGGTCTGGGGGCAGGGCTCTGGGCAGGGCAGAGTTGGGACTGCCCACCGGGCCGGGCCTGGCTGGAACTTGGGACAAAGTTGGGAGAGGCCCCTGGGAGCAGTGAGGACCGGAGTGGGCAGGGCAATCTCAAAGGATCCCGGGCCTGGGCTGGGTTGGGGTAGCTCCCCTAACTTATGTCTGCACCAGAAAAACGAAACCCTTCTCCCCTCCCCTGATAAGTGATAACGTGGCAGAGGAAGGGAGGGAAGGAAGCAGAGAGAGCTCCCTCTCCGCCTCTCCTCCCACCCCCCATTATTGCATCAGAGGGGAGGGGACAGGAGGGAGATGACAAAGGAAGAAATTTCCAAATTGGACCGACGAATCTTCAGTCCTCTCTTAAGAAAGTTAACAACAACAACAAAAAAAAAACCCTTATCCCCTGCAACTCCTTATCCAGCCGCCAAGACAAATTCAAATTTTAGGCAGCCCCCAATCTCTATCAGAAAGGAATTTGAGGGATCGGAGGGAAATGAGAAGGTGGTATCATCCTCAGGTGAATTAACTGGAAAGGATTTTAGTGATCGTCTAGTCTTACCCTTTTGTTTTAGAGAGAAGTGACTTGGTCAAGGTCACACAGATAACTAAGTATAGAAGCTGGAATTCAGCCGGCCTCCAAAGTCTTGAGCTTCTCTCCACCCCAAGCTGCTTGTTAGCTTGCTGGCTACTAGTATCAGGGGTGAAGTGCCCTCGAGCTCGAAGGCTCCCCACCCTGCTCTAGTTAATGTCATCTAAAGCTCAACAGAATCAGAAAATATTATAGGGAATTTGTTGGCATTTCTCCATCTTGGGATTTCCCAGGGAGTTCTTTCAGAACTCCACCCCCACTCCCACTATTAGCCGACCCATTACTGTTAAGAGATGGTTGGGCCCCTGGAAAATGAAAGGTTGATTTTGAACTTAAATGTTTTCTAAAATCTTATGTGTTGGTCACTGGCTGTGGATTGCTAGGGTCCTGAAAGAGCCAGAAAAGCCCTGAGCTTGATTTGCACTTCTGATGCTGAGAATCAGGATCATGGATAGAAAGTCAGGGGCCAACCTTCCCATTTTCTAGATGAGTAAGTACGGTAAGGCCCATAGAAATGACTTGCTTTGAGTTCCAAGTGGCAAGTAGCAGAGTTGAAATCTGAACTTGGGCCACTGAATCACACAGGGCGGATGATGACTTAATTTGAAGGTGAAGTTCAGTTCATCTCTCTGAGTCTAGGGTTCTTCATCTGTAAAATGGAGATGGCGATACCCACAGTGTCTGTCTCATAGGGGTTGTGAGGATCCAGTGAAATGAGGTGTGCACATCACTCTGTGAACCTTAAAAGCCTCTCTGATAAATGTCAGCTTGGTTTTGGGAGGAATGCTGGGTTGCAGGTTGATTATTTCTGGAATTCTACCTGGGGATCCTTCAGGGGAATTAGAGCTGGCCCTGCTTGGTGAGGTTTTCACAGTATTTCCCATTCACCTGATTCTCATCACAACTCTGTGTTGTAGGTACCGTATTATCACCCCGTTTTACAGATAAGCAAAAAGAGGCTTAGAAAGGTTAATTGACTTGCTTGTGGATACTCTCTTAGGATTTGAGGCAGGATTTGAACCTGGGCCTCTCCTGACTCCAAATTCTCTTTCCATTAGGCTGTATAGCCTTTCCCAGCTGAATGTCATAGGATTGTACTTGGAGACTGGGAAAGGATTCAAGAGGCCATTTCATCCAGCCCCTTCATTTTACAGAAGAGGAAACTGAGGAACAGGGAATTTCAGTGACTTTTCCTAAGGTCACACAAGCAATAAACCTCAGAGGCAGGATTTGAACCCTGGTCCTCTGATGCCAGATGTATGAGTCATTCCACTACACCCCACTCAAGGTCCTTTCCCTTAGGCCTGTGTGTTTGGACACCAGAGGGAAAGTAAAAAGTAGGAATCAGAACTTTGGACACAGGCATTTTGAAGCTGATTGGGTAGTTAATCAGAAGAGCCCTGACCACTGTACCACCAGCATTCATAGAAAGGATGGGGGTAGGTGGTACTTTACACATTTAGATCTTGGGAGGTAGGTCGTCTGGGTATCATCTCCAGTTTACAAATGGGGAAACTAAGTCCCTGATTGGCTGGCTGCAGACCTTGCCCAGGGTCATACCAGCATTAAGCATGTGAGGCAGAATTTGAATCCTGGGCCTCCTGATTCTAAGGTCATCTCTCTGTCCACAGTGCTAGTGGCCACTGCTTTCAGATCTTCCAGCCTAACGTTTTCCTTGGAGATGTGGAAGTTAATGATGGGTCCTGGCTAGATATCCTATTTGCAGAACTCTCTGAAAGCAGATTTCTGGCCTTCAAAGTCTTAGGTGTAAACAACCCTGTCGTTCTTTTCACCAAGGGAGACCCAGCCACTCCACCCTCTGGTTCTGACTTAACAATGAAGGCCTTTGATAGGCCCCTGCCCTGTAGGGCTCGAGCACTATTCATTAGTGGGCCTGGAGCATCAGAAATGTGTGGAATGATTGAAGCAGGAGGATTTTGGAATTTAGAATCATGAACTCAGTAGGCTGAGCCCTCCAGCTGCTTGTCAGAAGCTAGGCCTTGGGAGACAGGAAGACCTGGTCTGAGTTTCTTCTTTGACATAAACTAACTTGTGCGACTCAATAAAACTGCTGTATAATAAGTGAAGTAAGCATTGAAGTCTAATCCTTCAGTGCTGTAGAACTCAGCTGCACTTAACCAAAGTCTCAGTGTCCTAAGCACTTTTCTAAGACTGGAAGGTCCAGAGAAGGTACTGACCTGCCCTGGAAGAGAAATGTCTTCCTGGAAGCTCCTACACGGAGAGAATCATAATGAGCACCTCCTGGGAACACATTGTCGTCATTGTTCAGTCATTCAGTCTGGTCCAGCTCTTTGTGATCCCATTTGGGGTTTTTTTGTTTTGGTTTTTTTTTTTTTGGCAAAGATACTGGAGTGCTTTGCTATTTCCTTCTCCAGTGTGCCCCCATTTTAAAGACAAGGAACTGAGATCAAATAAGACTTAAGTGACTTGCCCAAGGTCATAAAGCTAGTGACCGAGGCCATGTTTGAATGGGATCTTCCTGTCTTCAGGCCCAGGGCTCTATCCACTGCACCACCTAGCTGCCCCTTTCTGTGAACACCTAGAGAGCAATAAAACCCAGTTCTTCCCCAGGGATGTGTTAGTCAATGTTTAACCAGCTCTTTTAAAAAATCATTAATATCTTCTCCATCACTTTTTTTTTAAGGTAATAGGGCTTAAAGGACTTGCCCAGGACATATTTGAGCTCAGATCTTCCTGACTCCAGGACTGGTGCTCTATCCACTTCGCCACCTAGCTGCCCCTCCATCACTTAAGTATAGACAATTAACAAAAACAATAAATCAAGCCCAGATTTATGTTTGCTGATTTCCACGGTATAAAGGCTCCCACTGAAAACTTACCCGTCAGCTCTGTGAACTGATGTGAGATGGCTCCAGCACACTCTGTCCAGCCCTCATGGAAAGGCCCCAGAGGGCAGAGCTATGAGACCTCTGCCTGGCAGGTATGAGGAGTCCAGTTGAGGCTTATTGTCAGGCCAAACTTCCTAACAATTCCAGCCATCTAAAAGGGAAATGGTCTGCCTCTGCAGGTGTGATGTGTTCTCCCTTAGGGGACTCTCCTAGGAGAAGATATTGGAAGAACACTTATTAGGGGCTGTTCTAAGAGGACGATCTTGGTCTCTGAGCTTCTGTCTAGCTTCAAATCAGTCATCCCATGACCCATTTCAACTCATGAGGTTCTGGGACTATGTCTCTAGTTTCCATCTCTGATTTCTGGTATAGACTCATGACTTTTTTGGTACAGGGAGCTCTCATTTTGTAGACTCTCTCTACCAACAAAGACTGGCAGCTGTTGTGGGACTTTGTCTTGGAGAGTTTCCTGGGATGCCGAGGGATTAAAAGTGATTTGCTGTGTTCCCGTGATTACACGTGTGTAACCCATAGCAGATTGCTTGCTGTCTTGGGGAAGGGGGATGCGAGGGAAAGAGAAAAAATTTGAAACTCAAAAGCTTATAAAAAATGAATGTTGAAAATGATCTTTATATGTGATTGGAAAAAATAAAATACCATTTACCAAAATAAAAAAAAATTAAGTACATTAAAAGAGGAAATGAAGAAAAAAAGTGATTTGCTCAAGGTAATTCAGCCAATATGTGTCTAAGGTGGGACTTGAACCCAGATCTTCCTGTCTCTTAGACCTACTCTCTTGGTTACTACACTAAGGGCAGCTAGGTGATAAAGTGCCTGACCTGGAGTCAGGAAGGTCTGGGTTCAAATGGTGGCCTTGGACTTTTACTAAGTTGTGTGACTTTGGGCAAGTCACTTCACCCCATTTGCCTCAGTTTCCTCATCTGTAAAATGAGTTGGAGAAGGAAATGACAAACTGCTCCAGTATCCTTGCAAAGAAAACTCACATGAGGCCACAAAGTCAGACATGACTGAAAGGAGTGAACACAAAGTGGCCTAAAGTGTTTCTTGAGTATCTAAAGCCCATAGTTATTGTGACCAAGCAATATGAGAAGTTGGGATTTTTGTGAGTAATTCATCTCAGACAAGATTTTGTAGCCTTCAGGCCTCAGTAGAGTATCTAATAATGCAGTTTCTAAAAATCCTATAAAATATCTTTGCCCCTAGGACTTGCATTAATGAAGTCCTGGCTTCAAATCCTGTCTCTGACACTTACTAGATATGTGACCCTTTGCTAATCACTTTATCTATCGGGGCCTCAGTCTCCATGTCTGTAAAATGGGGAAGCCTGTAGTGCCTACCTCACAGGCTTATTGTTAGGCTCTAATAGAATAATGTCTGTAACACACATTGTAAGCTATAGAACTCTATGTTATCCTTGCTGTGATTATTTGGTACTCATCCAAATTTTTTCTTTCGTTCCCCCATTCATTTCAATAAGTGAGCAAGGTTCAGACCTGCCTTATTAGGGGAATTTCCAGTGGGACCTCTCTGCATTATTGAATCATAATGAGCATTGACTGGGAAAATGCAATGACCAGAAAAATATGGTTCCTGCCTTCATGGAGCTCACAGTCCAGTGGAAGGGAATGAATTTGCACTAACAATAACTGCTATATAAAATAGAAACTAAGCGTCTGCTGAGTTAACTGATAAGATTTTAAGCTTCCAGAGGGACCATCTTTTGCCTCTTTTTGTGTCCTGGTGCATAGTAGGCACTTTCTTAATAAATGTTGATTGATAAATATATAAGACATAGAGGAAATCCTTTAAGCTCTCAGGGCTCCCAGGAGCAGGTATTGATCAGCATCGGCAGAGAGGTGGGGTTCCTCTCCACGGGGGTTTCCAGCAGCAACGATAAAATCACAAGTGCAGGTCCGAATGAAAAAAAGGAACATAAGTCAGATACAAAGTGAAGTCATCCCTGCAATTACACCCACCAGCATTTTCCAAAATCCAAAACTGTTCATGGGAGGCCCTGGGTTCCACAGGATGTGTCTAAGTGAGACGAATCGCTTGCTAGTGCCATTTCTTTTATGTATTTAAAATATGTATTTTGTGCAACAGCTTTTCAGTGGGAAAACAGAGCCAGTACCTTATTTTGCTCCAGGATTCCCCCTCCTTTTTTTTTGGGAGCCATGCCAAACCCTCTGATTCCTCCCCCAATAGGCATCGATGGGGTTCCATTCGTCTGTTTCAAGCCCCACATTGTTCTGTGGCCAAATTAGTTTGGGAAATGCTTGTCCAGCCAAAAGCAGCGCCTGGCAGCTTTCCTGAACTGGAGATGCTTAGATAGTCAGGTTTTCTGTTTTCTCCCATGCCGTGACCACCTTTGCCCTCCCAGTAACCCCTGGTTTCTCATTACAGAAAGATTGTTGGCAGAATAGACAGTGATGGAGATGGCTTTGTCACAACTGAGGAGCTGAAAACCTGGATCAAACGAGTACAGAAACGGTACATCTATGAAAATGTGGCGAAAGTCTGGAAAGATTATGATCGAAACAAAGATGAGAAGATTTCCTGGGAAGAATATAAGCAGGCTACATATGGCTACTACTTGGGTAAGAGGATCACCTACCAGTTGTCTTTTGATGGCTAAAATCATTTACTTCTTTCAGGAAACATGTTATCTTTTTAAAAACTATTCCCCAACCCCAAACTTGAACCCTTCCTTCTAACATATAAAATAATACAAAAATAAGAATTTTTAAAGTACAAGACATTATCCCACATTAAGATTTTGGAGAGATTAGACCAACACATTGGGAGATATAATAGTCAGAGGGTCAGCTTTAGAGCAAAGAAAACTTGAGTTCAAGTCCTGCCCCTAACATATACTGGTTGTATGACCCTGAGCAAGTGCCCCAGGCAATAATTTAAGACTCTAAGTTACAGATGAGTTGCTCACCTCTGCTAGTAGAGGTAGTTTCCACAGTGGAAGTTCCCTACAGGAATGAAACTACAGGCCTGGGAGAGAAACATAGACAAACAGAGGAAATAGAAAGAGAGAGGAGAGAGAGAGAGAGAGAGAGAGAGAGAGAGAGAGAGAGAGAGAGAGAGAGAGAGAGAGAAAGAGAAGAAAGAGAAAAGGGAAGAGAAAGGGGGAGGAGGGGGAGAGAGAAGAGAGAGGAGACTAATATACATGACAACTAAACAACAAATATGTATATTGTGCTAAATTGTATGGTATTTCCTAGCCCGGCATTTGAGACCTGCCACAGTCTGGCCATAACCAACATTTTACCATAGTCCCTTCAACTTGGCAACTGAAGGATTGGAAAGGAAGAAAGAGCTTTAGTTTTCAGGCAGCAGTGACGGAACTTATATTCAACCTGATAAACATTTATTAAGCTCCTGCTGTGTGCCAGGCTCTGTGATGGGCACTGAGGATGCAAAGATAATCCTGCCCCTGGGGAGTTTATGTCCTACTTTTTTTTCTTCACGTACCATCTAGGGAACCCAGAAGAGTTTCAAGATGGATCTGATCAACACACTTTTAAGAAGATGTTGCCCCGTGATGAGAGGAGGTTCAACACAGCTGACCTCGATGGTGATAAAGCAGCTACTCGGGAGGAATTCACTGCCTTCATGCACCCGGAGGAGTTTGAGCACATGAAAGATATTGTAGTCTTGGTAAGAAACAACATGGTGCTAGGACAGGGGAATGAAATAATGGTAGGATCACAGAACAAAAGCTGGGGAAGAGACTTTACCAGTCAATTGTGCAACCCCTTCATTTTTCAGATGGGGAAACTGAGGCACAGAAAAATTAATGACCTGGCCAAAGTCATTCGGGCAGCAAATGTCAGAGTGGGTCGGGGAAAGCTTTACTGGGGTGCTTATCATTTGTGGTATTTGAAGGAAAGGTATGATGGGGGTGAGGGGAGTCAGGGAGGTAGAGGGCCTTCTAAACAACAAAAAAAGGTGATAAGCAAGGACCCAGAGGTGGCCAAAAACTGGACCAAACCTAAGACAGTAGCTTCGCTGGAGTCAGTGAAAGGAGGGGAGTGACTTGAGATAAGACCAGAAAGATGGGGCAGTGTCAGAATGTTATCAGGAACAGTAGATAATGTGAAAACAAAAGATAGAAATGGAAAAAAAAATGTAAACAAACCCCCAAAAAGCACAGTTAGGATATTAAATTTGCTACAGAAATAAATAATTGATTCCAATAGTCTTTTTTAAATCTTGGTTTCAGGATTTTTCTGCGCTCTTAATTCTTTGCTTTGGTGCAAATCATTGAGAGTTGACCAATATTAAAAGACTAGCCCTCTTTCAGATGTGCCTTTGATAGCCAGGCAGTTGAGAAATCTGCTACTTTCACATGGGAGAAGTTTTTCATTTTTGTTCTCCCCACCCCCACCTCCCGCCTTCCCTACTCAGGAGACGCTGGAAGATATCGACAAGAATGGTGATGGATTCGTGGATCAGGACGAGTACATTGGTAAGTATTGAATTGGATCTGCCGGTGGGGCATCTACCATTTCAGCTCTGGTGGTGCTGATTCCAAGCCCAGTTCTCTGTCCCCGGCACCAGACTGTCCCGTCCACACCTAGGTATAGTGTAGGAGGAGATGAGCTGAGGATCAAGGATGACCCAGGGCTTGGTGTCTCTTGGAAGGAGGGCTTAAAACTGGACACTGGAGCAAAATTACAGCTCAGCCTCACTTTACATAATGGTGGTGTCCCCCCAGAAAGGACAGTTCTGTTTTTCTAAGTGGAATATTTCAAGAGCCCTTTAGGGGAGCCCTCCGCTTAAATGAATCTTCATCTCCCAGTTCTGGACATTTTCACCAATACCTGGAATGCTCTCTTCTCATCTCTACCTCTTGGCTTTCCAGTCTTTTTTCAAGGTCCATCTAAAATCCTGCCTCCTACAGGAAGCTTTTCCAATTCCCCTTAATTCTAGTGCCTTCTTTTGGTTGATATTTCCAATTTATCCTATATACATAGTTGTTTGCATATTGTCTCTCCCATTAGAATATGAGTTCTTTGAGAAGAGGAACTTTGTTTTGCCTTTCTTTGTGTCTTTCGAACTTAGTATAGTATCCGGCATGTAATAGGTTCTTAATTAATGTTTATTGACTGAGCACCAGATTATTGTTTATTGTATTGTTTACATGTTTATTGATTGAGCCACATGACCTGGATTCTAGATCCACCTCTTCTTATTTGTCCAAATTACTTCAATATGGTCAACAACAAAGCATGTATTTGGTGCCTACTATGTGCTAAGCACTAGGACAGCTTGGTGGTGCAGTCGATAGAACACAGGGCCTGGAGTCAGGAAGACTTAAGTTCAAATCCTGCCTCAGACAGCTTACCAGCTGTGTGATCCTGGGCAAGTCATTTTGCCTTGTTTGCCTCAGTTTCCTCATCTGTAAAATGAACTGGAGAAAGAAATGGCAAACCACTCCAGTATCTTTACCAAGAAAACCCCAAATGAGGTCATGAAGAATCAGACATGACTGAACAACAGCAGCGTATCCTAAGTGTTGGGGATACAAAGAAAATCCAAAATACACACACACGTTAATGTGTATGTATATATACATATATGTATATATACACACATATCTATACATATATACATATATGTACATGCATATACATACATACATACATACATACATACATACATACATACATACATGTATCTGGGGGGGGGTGAGGGAGATTGAGAGATGGAAAGATCCCTGGATTTAGGGAGGGAAGATCTGTGTTTAAGCCCTAGAATGTCTCCTGAATTAGGCTGTGTGACTTTGGGCAAGGCATTGTACCTCTCTGGGCTACAGCTTCCTCCTCTGTAGAGTGAGAGGGTTGGACTAAATGACCTCTAAATCTCATGTTGGCTTACATCCTTGATGGGCAGATCATACAGCTAACTGGTCTCAAAGGTTTACAGGCTATGACTCTGTGATCCCTAGACCAGAATTCTCATAATCACCTGTGAATTCTTGGGGCCCCAAAACCCTGACCTTGCATGTTGGTGATTCTTTCATCTTGTGCATGCGAAATGGATTTTTTTTAACCTAAGCATAACATTTTATGTTTATCCCTATGAAATTTCTTCTTTGATTGGGCTCATCACTATGCTCTTGTACTCTTTGGGGATCCTTACCATTTTTGTATCATCTACTCCCACTTTGAGGGTCCTATCTCACTTTTTTGGCCATAAGGGTCCAGTGTAAGCTAAAAACAAATTTATTCATTCATCAAGTTAGCCATTTATTAAGTTAGTCATTCATTATAAACACTTACTAAGAACCTACTGTATTAGACTTGTTCTGCTTGACCCCAGAAGACAGAAGAACCAGGAGCTTTGGATAACAGTTGTAAAGAGGCAAATTGAAGCTTGAAGTCAGGAGAAATTTCCTGCCCACTCGGAATTGTCCCAGAGTGAAATGGGCTGCCTTGAGGTGATGGATTCCCCTTTCTTCAGAGATCTTTAAGCGGACGCCAGACCACCACTTGTCATGTTCTACGGTGGGGGATTTCTTTTGGATAAAGATTGAATTGGATGGCCGCCGAGGTGTCTTTCGACTCTGAAATTCTGTGATTCTCTAATACATCACCCATTGTTCTGGGCATTGGGCATACAAGTACAAAAGTGGAAACAGTCCTTGTCTGCAAGGAATCTTGTCCCATTTGGGGGTTGGCTTGTAGCTACAACTTTTGTAAATTGATGGTATTATTGCTGCTTGCACTGACCACCCATTCTCATAGCTAATTTTTATACCTCATTTTAGAGTTCACAAAACCCTAGTACAAATGTTAATTCATTTTATCCTCACAATATACCCAAGAGGAAGACCTAGCATTATTTCTAATGCTGAAATGCTGAAACTGAGGCAGACTACTGTCAAGTAGTTGGTCCAGGGTCACTCAGCTAATAAATGACTTGTGGCAGAATTAGAACTCGGGTCTTTTAAACTCTTAAGGTCCCGATCTCTATCCACAGCATTACTCAGACACCTGCCTTGAGTGTCCCCAGATACCTTTCATTAACAAAAGGCTGACTGGGGAGGTAGCATTGTAGTGCCTTCTCTCCTCTCCAAAGCTGCTTCAATCCATGAAAGCCCAAGTTTAAAATCTCATCTGTTTCTAAGGCTGTCATCATACAGTGCTACAACCCAGCACGTGTCATGCTAATTAAAAGCAGAGCTTTTCTAATCATTATAAATCATATTTATCCTTGAGATCTGGACGCTTTTCACGTCCAACAGAAATAACAGACAAGCCTGCACTCTCTGTAATTAAAGTACATTTGGCGGCACTCCCTCCCTGCAATAACAGATGTTGACAGGTGTCTTATAAGTGTGTGTACCAGGTGTCTTCCCCTCATCTAGTACATAATCGAGGGAAGCATTCGGAGTTGGGGGAAGGAGGGAGGTATCGAATTGACAGTTGTGACCGAATCAAATTGACAGGAGGCAGCCGGTTGATTCAGACAAACACTGGAGCTTCTTTGATTAGCTGTGCCCTCTTTGTCCAGTGCCTTTTGAACTGTCTTGCAAGGAACTAGAGACCTGACCCTGAGAGTTGGCTTTCCCTGGAAGGGACATTTTTGTCTTTTGCACTAGGCAAGCATGGTGTAGCACAAAGGATGCTGGCTTTAGAAGGTCTTGGTTCAAAGTTTAGCTCTTCTACCTCAAGCTTGTGTAACCTTGGGCAAATCACTTAATCACTCAATAATTAATTACTCAATAAACACTTATTTTTTTGTTGTTGTTGTTGTTCAGTGATTTCAGTTGTGTTCAACTCTTTATGACCCCATATGGGGTTTTCTTGGGAATGATACTGGAGTGGTTTTCCTTTTCCTTCTCCAGCTCATTTTACAGATGAGGAAACTGAGGCAAACAGGGTAAAGTGACTTGCCCAGGGTCACACAGCTAGTGTCTGAGGTCAGGAAGATGAATCTTTCTGACTCTAGGACAGGCGCTCTATGCACTACTGCCTAGCTGTCCACAAAAACACTTATTAGCTTGGCACTGTGCTAAGTGCTGGGGACACAAAAGGAGACAAAAGACTGTCCCTGCCCTCAAGGAGCTTACAATCTAATGGGGGAAACAACACACACACACACACACACACACAAAAACGTATGTATGTATGTATGTATATGTGTGTGTGTATATATATAACATATATATATATATATATATATATACACACACAAGCTATATGCATGACAAATAGGAAATAATTAACAAGAGGAAGGCACTAGAATTAAGGGGGATGGGAGAAGGCTATAGAAGGTAGGATTTTAGTTGGGTCAGTATCCTGAGCTGTAAGATGAGAGGATTGGACTCCATACCCTCTAAGATTCCTAACAGCTAAATCCATACCCTCAAGCAATACCATCTGGCCATGCTTATGATTTTAGGGTTTGGCCCTTGAGAAACAATGTACAGCCTAGGCAGCTTAAAAAAAAACCCGACAAAACCTGTATGCTTGTATACTGCTTTATATTAACAACATGCTTTATGTACTTGTTTACATAAAGGCCAATCTTGTAAAATAATTATTGCAGGTATTAGTATCCCCATCTTACAGATGAGGAAAGTGGGGTTTAGAAAGGGCAAGGGAGGTTATAGATTCAGAATTATAGGCCTAGAGTTGATTCTAATTCTGAGAAGCTTCACAGTCTGGTGAACAGGGCACTGGTCTTGGAAGTCTGAGGGCTTGGGTTCACATTACACCTAAGAAACTTACTAGTGGTATGACTCTGGATGAGTCATTTCCTTTCATCAGCAAAGCTGGACTGATTGGCTTCTGCAATCCCTTTTAGCTCTAAATATATAATCTGTAAAGGGACATGAAAACCATCTAACCTAACCTCAGTCTTACAGATGGGCAAACTGGGACACAGAGAGGGGAGAAAGGCTTACCCAAAGTCAAAACACCCAGGGTTCGAGGCCAGGTTTTCCTTCCCAAATCTGGTGCTTTTCCCATCACATCATGCTGACCCCGTGATCTCAGCTGTCCATTTTGGTAGGAATAGGGGAATGGCCTGAAATCTCTAGGTTTGCTGATGCCTTCCCTAAGGAATCAGTTGGGATTTCTCCATCTTTAACTTCCGTACTGATTGTAGTATTATGTGAGGAAAACATTTTAAAACCAACATTTCCTTCCTTTCCAGCTGATATGTTTGCCCATGAGGAGAATGGCCCAGAGCCAGACTGGGTGGTCACTGAACGGGAGCAGTTTTCAGATTTCCGAGATTTGAACAAGGATGGGAAGATGGACAAAGAGGAGATTCGGCACTGGATTCTTCCTCAAGATTATGACCATGCCCAAGCAGAGGCAAGGCACTTGGTGTATGAGTCAGACCAGGACAAGGTAGGGGAGCATTCCTTGCTTTCAGCCAGCTTGCCTGAGATCTCTTCAAGTTGTCTTTTCTTTGGTCATTTTGACCCTGGCCCACATGGTGGAGTTGCCAGTGATTTTTATCATCGTGCTGTTCTTCATGCTTAGATTACCCACGGGGTCATAGGGTTTACGACTGGAAGGGATCTCAGAGCCCATCTAGCCCAGTGCTTTATGTTACAGATAAGGAAACTGGAGTCGATAGAGGTTACGTCCTTTGCCCAAAATCACACGGTAAGGTGGGATTTAAACCCAACTCTTCTGACTCCAAATCCAGTGTCTCAAAAGCCATCTGGTACAATCCCTTCATTTTACAGATGAGGAAACTGAGGTCTGGGAGAAACTACCCAGATAATGTCCAATGCTTAAAAACAAGTAAGAAATCCTAGGTTCATAGGCTCATAAACTTGGAGCTGAAGGAAACTCAGAGGTCATTTGGTCCAAGTCCCTCATTTTAAAGATGAGGAGGCCCGTTGAGGTTAAGCAACCTGCCATGTGTGCCATATTAGATGCTGGAGATACAAAGATCAAAAGTCCTGCGCTGTGGAAGCTTACGTTCTCTCAGAGGAGAAAACATGCTTAAGATCATATATATGCAGAGGAGATACAAGGGTATTTGGGTGGGAGGGCACTAGCTACTGGGGAAATCAGGGAAGCCTTCATGCCCAAGGCAGAACTGAGTGTTAAGGGATATGAGATTCTATGAGGCAGAGGGCAGTAGGGCAGTGCGTTCCACAATCACGTAATTGTGGGATTTTTTTGAACGTGGTCCTTCCTGACTCACAAATCTAGCTTTCTGTCCCCAGCTAAGTGGCTTGGGGATAGAGCCTGGAGTCAGAAAGACCTGAGTTCAAATCCAGCCTCAGATACTATCTATGTGACCCTACGCAAGTCACTTAACCCTCTTTGCCTCAGTTTCCTCATCTGTAAAATGAGCTGGAAAAGGAAATGGCAAACCGCTCCAGTATCTTTGCCAAGAAAACCCCAAATGGGGTCATGACTGAAACAACTGAATAATATCATGATATCACCCCACTAAAAAAGCTTTCTTCCCTTTTTCCCCTCCCCCTATTCCTCCTCCTCTACAGGATCAGAAGCTAACCAAAGAAGAGATACTGGAGAACTGGAACATGTTCGTCGGCAGCCAGGCTACCAACTATGGGGAAGACCTCACAAAGAATCATGACGAGCTATGATGCTCCCTCTCTGTAAAATCTCAGACTCTGGCCAGCTTCCTTGCTGGCTGCCACAGTCGACATGGTCTTCTAATTTGCACCAGCGTGTCTCCAACCAAGCTGTTTTATTACCTCAATACGGGGATGGAAAATAGTCTGTTACCTGGGACTTCACCCGAAGAGATTTAGTCCTCGAGATCGTCTTAGATTTCTCTCAGAATGTCTTCTGTTCTCAATAGGTGGCAGTATTGTTTGGGGAATGTACTTTGCCAACACAGGGCTCTTAAAGGGTTTTTTCTTTGTTTTTTGTTTTTGTTTTTTCTTAAATAGAGGGAAATAAAATTTAAGTAGTGTCAAGACATTCCATCAAAACACTGAGAACTGTAGGGGGTGGGGTCTGGGATGAACATGGTCTTTGGACAGCCCTTTGGGAAGCTTTCAAGTTGACCGTCAATTTTCATCATTGTAGATAGGTCCTCTGGAAAGCTTCCATTGGAAATCTCTCTTTCATCTGAACTTGATAACATGAGCTGTTACTGTAAATGGTTTCTATAATCTTTGTTCTGTGGACCTGCTAATGTGTACAATAAACTCACCCACCCCTTTTTTTAAATAATGCAAGAGTGTTTAGACCAGGGGTGGGACCTCGAGGCCACATAGCTCTCTAGGTCCTAAAGTGCAGTCTTGTTTAGATTCAGTCAGAGGGCTGCACTTGAGAACATAGAGGGCCACATGTGGCCTGGAGGCCTTAGATTCCTCACTCCTGGGTTAGGCAAAGGTGGAGAAAGAATGAGGGGCTCTTTGAGCCTCCACCTGGAGGCATTTGAATCTTTTTCCATCTTGGTCTTGGGATCGCTGAGCAACTTTCCCTGGGAAAACTCCATTTCTCCAGGCAAATCCTGCAATTTCACTGGGATTTAGTGTAGCTTGGGGAACTAAGAGATTTAGTAACTTTTCCCCTTCGCTCAGTCATCTCGAGAAGGAGGATTTGTATTCAGGTCTTCTGACCACTCAACGCTCCATCTACCACTATATTGCCTCCAAACATTCTAATGAGGAGAAGGAAATGGCTAGTTCTTTATTTTTTTCATTTTCAAATAAAGGAGAGAATTTTTCCGAGATTATGTTAAATTTAGTCTGACTCTTTAATGTGAACAAAGGCTCAGTTGGTCAGTTCTCACCACCATCCACCAAACTATGGAGCAAAGGGGGAGGGGATGGGGCCAGCAGGATGAGTGAGAACATCCTCACAAGTTTGGAAATCAATAACAATAAAGGATCCTGATGGGAATTATCTGTGTCCTGTCTCTTGATTTTGTAACTAATGTTGATGACGTCATTATTCACGAAGAAGTGAAAAGTTTTAATGGATCCCCAGGGGACAGCACTGAAATTTGAAACCAAATCAGAATGTTTAAGATTTGCCCAGCTTTGTAGGGTCTCTTTGCATTTTGCCAATGGCCTGGCTCAAAATACTTTGTATCTCTGCTAGCTTATGGATTTACAGGTCAGGCTTATTACTGTTTTTTTGTTTGTTTGTTTTTTAAAGACAGACTGGTAACATTAACCAAGGGGAACATTTCTTGGAAGAATCTGCCATGAGTAAATATATAGGGTGGTTCCACTTTTTTCCAGCTTGCATTTCTACAATGTAGGATTATGTGGTTAAGAAATAACTCCTTATTTTCAAACAGATATAAAACATGAATTTGGCATGTTTCTTATTTTTTTTTAATTTTATTTTAAACAAGAAGTTTATTTAAACAGCAAGATGTTTGACTTGAAGGGAAAACTATCTAGGATCAATTTCTTTATAGTAATTTATCCCTACCGAGAGACAGAGATTGCCCTACATGTAACAGCTATGTACAAAAAAAGTTATAAAATTGTCCTTGGTTTTACAATGATAAAAGAAAAACGTTGAAATTATCCAATCAAACAAGGTATACAAGGATTTTTTGGTGGGTTTTTGTTGTTGTTGTTAAACAGTGAGAGCAAAATAACTTACTGGAATATAGATAAAAGTTGAATGAGCATGCCACTAATGGAGAAAAGGGATATTTTCACAGAACCAGTTTGTTTTTCCCCTCCCCATCTCCATTTGATGTTGATCAAAACATACCATCGGCCATTTAGTTAAAAAAAAAAAGCATTATGCCAGTGCACATACACCAGTTACTTCATGTACAATAAAGGAATGGGAGAAGGGAATCAAAGAAGAGAGAAAACTA
>CM053623.1:434040058-434064272 GCA_028646595.1 Phalanger gymnotis
AGCACAGTAGTATTCCATTACCTTCATATACCATAGCTTGTTCAGCCATTCCCCAATTGATGGGCATCCCTTTGATTTCCAATTCTTAGCTACCACGAAAAGAGCCGCTATAAATATTTTTGCACATATGGGTCCTTTTCCCACTTGTGTGATCTCTTTAGGATACAACCCTAGGAGTGGTATTGCTGGGTCAAAGGGTATGAACATTTTTATAGCCCTTTGGGCATAGTTCCAAATTGAGAAGCACAGAATTTTAAAGCTGTAGATGAGCTCGGAAATCATCCTATTTAATATCTACATTTTGGATGCCAGATAGTCTAACACCCCTCCCTTCCATTTTATGGATGAGGAACCGCAGTGTCCAAAAGGGAAATGATCAGCCTATGGTCACATAGAGGTAAGACTGGTAGAGCCAGCCTTTGAAGCTGGGTCTTTTTACTCCAAACATAGAATGATTTCCACAGCCCCTGCTGCCTCTTCTTGTCCAAGATCTCATCAAAACCTTCTTCGTATCAAAACCTCCCAGGTCTCCAGTTTCCCAATTCTTTGATCTTTGTCTTTTCACCAGATAACAGGACTATTGGGTAAGACAATGGTGACCCACACCTCCCCAGAGTCTTTATTGGTGCTATCCACAATCCAATTTATCAGGAAGCTCAAGGAAGCTAAAATGTGTCCCATAACCCTGAGCCACGACCTGAGTTTCACAGTGCCTGGCTCTGGTAGGTATTCGATAAATTTTCATTTTTAATTGTTAGATCCTGAAGGACATACTGAATCAACCAATTTATGATTAAATTACACTCAGATTACCTTTGGTATTATGTATTTTTTTTTTGAGGGTAGCTAGGTTATGCAGTGGATAGAGTACTGGGCCTGGAGCCCAGAAGACTCATCTTTGTGAGTTCAAATCTGGCCTCAGACACTTACTAGCTGTATGACCCTGGGCCAGTCACTTAACCTGTTTGCCTCAGTTTCCTCATCTGTAAAATGAGCTGGAGAAGGAAATGGCAAACTACTCCAGTATCTTTGCTAAAAAAAACAAAACAAAACAAAACAAAAACAAATGGGGTCATGAAGAGTCAGATATGTCTGAAAAATGACTGAACAACAAATTTACTGTGTAATATTATGTATTACAATTACCTGTTTTTATTAAACTCCATGAGAAGCCTTCTATGTAGATTTTGTCCTTCAGTGTCTTGAACAATTGGTTCTTCCTTAATTGTTTTTTGAATGAATGAATTGTATTTTAATTTTAGAAGCAGCAGAGTACAGTGCAAAGAATACTGAATTTGGAGTTAGAAGGCCAGAGTTCAAATTTTGGCTACTCTTTGAGTGACCTTAGGTAAGTAATTTCCTCTCTTCTGCTCAGTTTCCCCATCTTTAGAATCAGAGTGTTCAGACTAGCTCGTTTCTAAGGTCCTTTCCAACTACAAATCTATGAATCTTTTGAAAAGTGGTAATCCAAGTCTGGGAATATATGGCAACTCTCAGTTAATCTGAAAATTCAATGAACCAAAACACCCTATTTCCAAATCATTCTCATTCTGATAAAACTCTTAGGAAGATGCATTTCTCAAGTAGTTATTGAGGTCTCATACAGACCATGCCCTTCGGTGGAGCCTTCCAGACATAACTGCCTGGCACTGTGCCTCAATGGAAGGAGCGCTGGCTTTGCAGTCAAAGGAGCTGGGTTCAAAGCCCATTCTCTGTAGGACATTGAGGAAGTAATTTCTTCTCAGTTCCTTCTTGGTAAAATCAGGGAGTTAGATGAAATGGCATTTAAGGTAAGGAATGCAAGAATCTAAGACAATTCCAAAAGACTCTTGGTGGAAAATGCCATCCACATCCAGAGAAGGAATATGGAGTCCAGATGCAGATCGAAACATACTACCTTTCTTTTTTTATTTTTTCTTTCTCATAGTTTTTCCCTTTTGTTCTGATTCTTCTTTCACAACATGATTAATGTGGAAAGTATATTTAATATGATTGTACATGTACAACCTGTATCAGATCGCTTCCCGTCATGGGGTGGAGAAAATTTAGAACTCAAAGTCTTATAAGAGTGAATTTTGAAAACTAAAAATAAATAAATAAATAAATTTAAAATCAGTTATAAATTTATGACTTTATGATTCAGTAAAAAAAGAGTCAGAAGAAGGACTTAGGATCAAATCCTGTCTCCGACCCTTACTACCTATGTGACCTTGGACAAGTCACTTAATGTCCTTAAGCCTCTGCATTCTCATCTATAAAATGAGGGAGCTAGACTAAGTGACCTCTAAATTCCTTGAAGCTCTAAATTTAGGGTCTTGTGACCCCCTGAATTCAGTTAAAAGACCATTGGCATATTGGGCCTGTGGCTCCTGGTAGGAATTTGGACACATGCTGACTGTGTAGAACAGAAATGTGTGTGATGTTTGTGGTCAGTAGAAAAACAGCTAGTCTGATAGAAGAGAGAGTCGGAGAAACTGGAAACAAATACACCCTTGACAGCAGTTTACCCAGTCTTCTAAACAGCTCTGTGGGAAGTGCCAGGGTATTTACTGAGGGTGAGAAAAGTCCACATTCTATGGCTGGTTACTTGCCATTGAGGGGCGAGATGCTCTAGCCTGCTGAATCTCCCCACAGTGACCTCAACTAAGAATAAACTTCAACCACTTGGACTTACTTGGGGCCAGACTGAGTCCTCAAGACACTGTGCCCGAACTTCCAAAGGCCAAATTTGGCTGTGGACTTGCAAGGGACAGAAAGACTCTGACTGGGGTATTTGTAGCTCTTAGAGCTTTGAGAGTGAATGAAACCCATTTTAGATATGAGCTTAAAGACCTTTAACGACTCCATGGTCTCAGCTGGTAGGGCACTCCCTCCATATGTGCAGATTGCAACCCCTGTCTTCTCATACCATACTCTGTGATTCTCCTCTATGTCTTCCATAAGTCTACCACAGAGGATCCATCCAGCACACCAAATGCCTTTCTTTATTAATGCACACATGTATACATACATGTATAGATATATACATATATACTATATACACATATAGCTAATATACACATATATACCTCTCTATATACCTATATATATATGCACACACTCTCTATATATCTATCTCTGTATATACGCACACACACATTCATACGCACATACACATACATATACAAAGATCTCCAATAGAGTTTGAAGAGAAGGCGTCAAGTTCGTAGAAGCCCTAGGAAAGGATAGAGATCAAAAAATTTAGAGAAAATATAGAAAGTAGGTAGGCAGATAGATAGATAGATAGATAGATAGATAGATAGATAGATAGATAGATAGATAGATATAGAACACACACACATATATGTATGAGATACAGGATACATAGACACATATGTATAGGCAAACGGAAGGTTTACATATGCATATGTGTATGTATGTGTGTATATATGTATACACACACACATCTTAACAGTACAACCCTTGGGCTGCCCATCTGCCTGCCTTACTGCCCCCGGTCTCTACCTTTTAACATCTGCAGTGTCCTTTAAAGCTTAGCTCAAAAGCCACCCCTTGCCTAAAGCCTTCCCGACCCCCAGCTTGATCCTCCAGCTGCTGGTGCCCTGACCAAGCTGCCCAGCATTTATTTTACATTTATTTTGTATATTGCAGTGTCTGCCCTTAAGAGCAAGGACTTCTTTTTGTTCCCTGATTTCTCAGTGTCTAGAACAGAGTGGGTGCTTCGTAGTTCCACTGTTGCTGCTGCTTTTCTTGATATTGTCGGTCCAGCAGAATCTCTTCCTGCAGACCCAGCTCCAGGTCACAGTCTACCATGGCAGCCTGAGGAAGGAGGGCATATATCTACATATCCATGGAAAGGGATTTTCGGAAAATCACTTCAGTGGCTGAATGAAGGATAGATTGCAATAGTCCAGGCACGAGGGGATGGACATGGGAGCTTTGACCTTCTCTGTCTCTGATCTAAGCTAGTTTGCCCCCTCCATGGATATCCAAATGGACTCTCATTCTTGGGTCTTCTCCATATTGGTGCTCAATTTAGTACAGACACCTGGTGAGCTTTAGCCCTGCTCTGGCTCAGAATATCCACCAGGATCACTCTCCAAAGTAGCAAGAATTACAGGGCTGGCGCTCTATCCACTGTGCCACTCACCTGCCCAATCATAATAATCATAAAAGCCTGCATTTATATAGAGCTTACTATGTACCAGGCATTGTGCTAAGCACTTTACAAATATTATCTCATTTCATCCTCACAACAACCCTGGGAAGTAGGTGCTTCTCATTTTACAGGTGAGGAAACTGAGGAAAATAGAGGTTAAGTGACTTTCCCAAGGTCATACAGCTGGTACGTATCTGAGGCTGAATTTGAACTCAGGTCTTCCTGACTCCAAGTCTAGCACTCTATCTACTGCACTAAAGATCATGTAAGAAGTTTATCCATTACCATCTGGGCAGTGGTCAAATTTTCTCATCTCGTCTACTGAATTTCTTCTCTATCCCTTGTCTAGGATCAAAGTATGCTGCCATCTTGGATCTCTGGGAGTACTACCACCTTTGACCTTCCTTTTCCCTAGCTTTTTTTCCAGAATGGCAAATTGGGACCTAGTAACAACTGCTTTAGCTTGGCTCCATCCAATTTCTGGCTGTTTTGAGTTTTAACTTACTGGTTCATTTAAGAAATTCATGCCCTGGTTATCCAGAAGTGATCACAGACCTGAGGTCTGGCACTTCTTCCATCTATAACTGGTTGATCCAACTTCTTCAATGTAACCAAGGCTACAAATTTAATGGATAAGGGTAAATGATTCCTCGTATCAATTTGGCCCACCGTCCATTTCAATAAAGCTTACAAAGATATCCTAGCTCCTTACCCAGGCAAATCCTCTTCCAATTATTCCATCAGTATAAACGGATGTGGGGTAAAACAAAATTTAGAACAACTTAGTTCCATTCTGGAAACCATTGGCAAAATAACTCTGTAAGATATACAGCATAATTAGCAGGCACCTTTTAGACTTGGCTAATTACCTCTTTTATCAATTAAAATATTTTTTCCCTTAAGCATTGGAGGAGAGAAGGAGACTGGAGTCTTTGGTCTATTTCTCAGGCCGCTGAAAATCCAGCAAGATAATGTCTCCGATTTGGTTAATTTCAGGTGAACATCGGGCTATTCAACCTAGGCAAATTTAATGACTCGGGGCAAGCCAGGCAATGAATGTCCCCCTAAATCACTTATAATGGCAAATATAAAAATTAAAAATCAGTCTGAAGAGCAAGATAATGCAGTGGTAATGATGGAGAGGGGTAAGGGAGAGATTGAGTTTTTCTTGTTTAATCAGGCCCACCCGGATGACATGGGGCTAAAACTCCTGGGGATGGGACTGGAAACAAAGGACAGGAGACTGACTTTATTGTTTAATCATGCAAGAGTGTACAAACAAAAAAATGAACCAAATTTCATCTTATAATTATCCCTTTAAATCTGGACTCTTCCTCTATCCCTATCTCACACTGCAGCCGCTCCTTGTTCTGCCGCCACTAACCTTCACCACTTACCAATAGTAGCCTACCCTGGGGCTAGGAGGAGAGGTGCTAAAAGGTGACTAGAGCAACCCCCCTCCCCAAGATTCCCATCAAGTTCAACAACATCTTAGAGGAAAGGAAGCCTCCTTTTCCAAGTTTTTCATCTCCACGAAGAAAAGCTAACTTGTAAGCTCCCTCCTGACCCAAGCTATTGGTTTGAATTTGCATTTACATCCTTGGGAATTCAAAATACTCATTTTGATAGTAAACCAAAGCATGCACTTTGAGCCTGCTCCCTTGTGTCAAAAAGAAAGAATGTGTTTCCTTTCTCCTTCCCTCCCTCCCTTCCTTCCTCTCTCATCTTTCTTTTCTTCTCCTTCCTTTCTATCTCCCTTTTCTTCTTTCCTCTTATCTTTCCTTCTTCTCCTTCCTTCATTCCTTCCTACCTCCCTTATCTTCCTTCCTTATGTCTTTCTTTCTTCTCCTTCCCTCCTTCGTCATCTCCCTTATCTTTCTTCCTCTCATCTTTCTTCTCCTACCTTCTTTCTTTCCTTCATTACTTCTCTCCTTCCTCTTTTGTCTTCCTCTCTCATCCATCCATCTTTCTTTCCTTTCACTTTTCCTTCCTTCCTCTCTCCCATTCTCCCTCCTTCCCTCATCTTCCTTCCTTCCTTCCTTCCTTCCTTCCTTCCTTCCTTCCTTTCTTTCTTTCTTTCTTTCTTTCTTTCTTTCTTTCTTTCTTTCTTTCTTTCTTTCTTTCTTTCTTTCTCTCTCCCTCCTTCCTTCCCTCCCTTTTTTCCTTCCTTTTCATTTGAAATATGAGGAAACTGAGGCAAAGTCTAAAATACTCATTTAAGATCGCACAGGTAGTAAGTAGCAGAACCAAAATTCAAACTCAAATCTTCCGACTCCAAAAACAAAGTTGTTTCCCCTACATGGTGCTGCCCCCACAAATCACTGAAGTGGACTAGACACGCTAATATTTTGTTAAGGAGTAACTGAACATTAGCATTCTAAAAACAAAGACAACGTGCAAATTCGCTCCTCACTGTCTGGTGCCATTGCTTCCTTCCAGGGGTTATTTTTGTAGTTGAACAGCTTTTGGAGATCATTGAAAATATCATAGGAAGGTAGATCTAGATCTCAAAAGGACTTTACAGGTCATTTAGTCCAGTGCCCTCATTTTCCAGATGAAGAAACCGAGGCTTAAGTGCCCCATTCAAACTCTAGTCCTCTGACTTGAAATTCAGCCTTTTTCCACTGTCTCATACCGCCTCCCTAATGAATTAGCATACAATTTGTAAACTCTCTCTTGCTACTCCAAATTAGTTACTCAGACACTTGCTAAGAAGCATCTGAAAACATTTAAAAAAGGAGAGAATGTAAATGATCAAGCGAGCTGAGTTGTTCAAACACGTAGGAGAGGAACATTTCCCTCCTTCCCCCAGGCTCAAGAACAGGTGAATGAGGAAAGTGACTGATATGTAAGGCATGGGCACGTGCCAAGAGAAAGGAGAGAGGCCAGCCCCTCCCAGCTGCATTGTTAGCTAGAGTTGGACCTGATTGTGCATATACATGAAAAGCTCTGAGAACGGGTTGCTGAGGGAGAGCGTGTCTCTATAGGTGAATATAACAATCTCTGCTGGGTAAGGACGGCATGGGGTGACCTGTAAGAGTCAGAAAGCAATGCTGAGAGACCCATACTGGGAGTGACTGTGGGGGTATAGACAGAAGTGAGGGGACTGGACCAATGGCCAGGATCCTACTAAGAGACAGGGATGCTAGAAAAGAACCAGGTCAATGGGAGGCTCCTGGATCCACAACAACCCACAAGAGGCACCAGAAGGAGGTGATGCACTGGGACCCAAGATTCCACTCCTGTTGCTAGGACCTTTCTAGTTGTGGGACAAGAAATTTTAGGCGACTGTAACTCACTTATAGGGGGAAAGATAACTGTCTACCTTAATTCGATTCAAGGTAACAAACATTTAGTAAGGACCTACTATCCTCAGGCTCTGCTAAAGACAATATTGTAACATAATTCATATTCGAATATTCATTCCTAAGGTAGACTTCCGGGTTGGGGTTAGGAGTCATAGAGATGGTTATTAGAAAGAAGCCTCTAATCAATCTTTTAGAGGAGGGAAATCTACAGGGATAGGTAGAAATATAGATAGATAGATAGATAGATAGATAGATAGATAGATAGATAGATAGATAGATAGACAGACAGGCAGACAGGCACAGACTAGATATATACAATGAATGACACATACATACATATAAATATGTATATATTGTACATGTGTATATTATGCATATATATTTTTGCCAAATTTTTGCATATCTCTACACATAATCTTATTATTTCTGGTAAAGACGATTCATTACACGTCTAAATATGATTGAATGTGCGTAATTTTAATAGAAGATTTTATAATTGTTTATACAAGATTTTTCTCATAAAAACCACAAATAAAATGAGAAAATCTCTTGCCTATCATATGTCCTGATTTTTGGTTCAGAGATTATGATTGCCATACTTAGGAGAATCACTCACAATTTCTATAGTACCTTTAGGATTTCAAAGCACTTTTTCTGCAATACTGTGTGGTAGGCACTTTGTTGCTTCAATGATTCGTGATTTCATTGTGGTGGGATCCGTTCTCTCCAATCTTTAGTACTTGGCTTCTGAGACCTGTTGTGGACGCACTTTCCATTACTTCATAGCCTGGCTGTTCTCAGAAAACAGATTTTTCAGTATGTTGCCAGAAGACCCAAATTCACAGCCTTTTCAGTTTGTATCTTCTATGAGAGCTTGCAATCTGCAGGCAGAAGAGCTCATCTGATCCTCAGAACAAGCTCAGAAAGTAGGTGCTATCATTATTCCCTACTTTCCATGTGAGGAAACTGAGGCAGACAGCGATTAAGTGACTTGCCCAGGGTCACACATCTCATAACAATAATAATAATAACTAACATTTATATAGTGCTTACTATGTGCCAAGCAATGTGCTAAGTACTTTGCAAACATTCTCTCATTTGATCTTCACAGCAGCCCTGGGAGTTAGATGCTATTTTACATTTCCTCATTTTACAGATGAGGAAACTGAGGAAAACATAGGTTAATGGACTTTCTTAGAGTCACACAGCTCGTAAATGTCAGATTTGGGACTTGAACTCGGTTCTTCTCATTCTGTTCCCATTACACCAAAACTACTTCTCGTCCTATCCCCCTACAAAGCTTTTCATTTCCTCTGCAATGCATAGTCCCCAAGAAGATGCTCAATAAATCTTTGTTGGTTAACAGAATATTTTGCTTTAAATTTAGATAAAGTTCAGAGCAGCAGGAGAGAATCGACTTGAGAAACCCCTGGGGCCCCTCGTGGCACAGAGAAATTCAGTGATTTTCCCAGGGTCCCTGCCTCCACTCTTCCTTGCCACCCAGACAAACTGTAGTGTTGTATTAAAAAAAACAACAGAGGAACCCAGAGACAAGACCTCCTTTTGAGTCATTAGTTTAGGAGAGTGCCAGCTTCTGGAAGAATGAAGTTATCATTCCCATCCCTGATCACATGGGGGAGGGACATCTGAAATTTTTTCCTTGAGTTTTTGGATTTCTCTAGGAAGCTTGAATAAAATTATAATCTCGTGGTGAACAGCTGGAGAGACATTCTTTCACGTAATTTTCTCTCTAGATGAGTCACATAGAATAATCATTTCCTAGAAAAGCAAACCCTTTTACTGTCCCCAGGTTAGGGCTGGCCCAGGCCCATCAGCCTCCACCCTGGCAAAATTTCAGAATCTTAGCTGGGATCGTTGCCAGTGAAGGAAGGCACTTGATGGACTTGCAATTTTCTTTACTTCTTTTGGTCTCAGTCTCACCATCTGCAAAATGGGCTGTGCTGGTCCCTAATATCTCTAAGGTTCCTTTCCACCTTTAAATATACATATGGCATGAATTCAGGCTTGGGTATTCCAGGAACTTATTCTTAGCACAGGTAAAACCCCAAGGTCACTTCTCTTTGTATTGAACTGCCAGGCTTGTCCCTAGTTTTCCATCCACCGGGATTCGATCTCTATTTCTTACTTGAGACAATAGGACCAAATGGTACATAATTGATTCAAGGATTGGAATATAGCAGGGATATTAGAAGTCCTATTGTCAGGATCACAGAATTTGAGAGTTTAGAACAGACCTCAGTAGCTATCTATTTCAACCTATACACAAAGGAATTTCCATTCTAACATATCCAATGAGTGACTAACCAATCTCTTCTTGGAGATCTCCAGTGGAAGGAAACAACCACTTCTCAAGACAATCCCATTCCACTTTGGGACAGCTCTAGTCATTAGGAAGCTTTTCCTAACATTGTGCCTAAATTTGCCTCTTTGTTACTTTCCTCATCTTATGGTTGAGGAAATAGAGCACCAGAAACTTGCCCAGTGTCACCTGGGGAGCAAGTGACCTTGCCTGAGTTTAAACTCAGGTCTTTGGCCTGTTCAATCCAGTGCTTTTCCCATTACATTATTGTACATCTTTAAACTTCCTTTTGGGTTCTGGGGATGTGAAGAACAGACACTTGCCTTTGTTAACTGATGTTACAAATTCTAAGAGAACTCTTCCTCAAATATGACAATCACAGGAACTTTAATGAATTAATTATAGAGCAGTGACTATCTTTCACTGGAAAAAGATATGTACAATTCAACATACATTTATTAAGCACCTGCTGGCTATAGAACACTGTGGTGGGTGCCAGGAGAGATGCAACACTTAGATATGACACGTTCCTTGCCCTTATGGAGCTTACACTCTAGAAGAGGGTTATATCACATGCACGAATAACCATTAAATGAAGTGAAACAATTAATGCATGAAATAACATGCACAGATCTGAGTGGGAAAGACGATTCTGAGCACGAGTCAGGGAAGGTTTCACAGAGGAGAAGGCATATAAGCTAGGATCTGAAGGGTGGATAGGATTTCAACAGAAAATAAGAGTGCGGCAGGTAAAGGCATTTTATGCACAGAAAATGACAGGAGCAAAGACATGGAGGTGGAAGAGATGTAAAAATTTTTAAAACCTCAAAACTCTGCCCTTCCCAAAAGTGCTAAGCATCAGAAATTGGTCATTATCTTTCTGATATTCTCTCTCTTCATAATGATAGTAACTCATAATTATTTAGCATTTTATAAAGTGCTTCATGTTACATTATCTTACCTTATCTTTGAAAACCCTGAAAGACTGGCCCTTGATCTCCTTCAATTCTCTGTCTCTTCATAATAGCTCATAATCACTTAGAACTTTATAAAAAGAATGACATTATATTGTCCAATTTGATCTTTGTAAAAACCTACAAGATAGGTCATCCAAATATCATTATTCCCATTATATAGATAAGAAAACTGAGGATTAAAAAACCTTCAGAACTAGAGATCTGGAAAGGGCCCTGGAGACTATCCAACCAACCAACCCCTCATTTTACAGATGAGGATTATGAGGTCTGGAGAGATTGTAACCTGCCAAATCAATACTAAATAGCGATTCAGTCCAGTCGTTTTTCAATAAATAGGGCAAAGGTGTCGTTTAGTTGTTTTCAGTCAAGTCCGATTTTGCACGACCCCATTTGGGGTTTTCTGGGCAGAGATACTGGAGTGGTTTGTCATTTCTTTCTCCAGCTCATTTGACAGATGAGGAAACTGAGGCAAACAGAGTTAAGTGACTTGCTAGCAGTACTGGGATTCTAATTCAAGTCTTTTGAACCCAAAGTCAGTACTCTCTCCAACACATCACCCTGCTTTTAATTGTAACCCTATAGAGTAGAGGTCAACTAGTCCAAACTCCTCTCATTTTACAGATGGTGACACTGAGTCTCAGGGAGGTTGGGTGATTTGTCCAAGGTCACACGGGTTGAAGCAAACACAGACTCTCACCCAGATCCCTAACTCCAAGTCCACAGGTCTTTCCGCAACAATGTGCTGTCACCACCTCTGAAACCAAAGGATCCTCCTGTTGGCATTTTTCATAGAGATTTAGTGAAAACCACTAGTAAAATGTGCACTGATACTGATTCTCTGTGACAGAAAATTCCCACTCTGATAAAACTTTCATGTCGTGTTAGTGGGTGAAAGCCGGTTGTTGCCTCTTTCAGGTCAATTTCAATGTTGCCTTTAAGCGGAAAATAACAGCAAACATTCGTTCATCGGTGAAAAGGTTTTTAATATAGTTCAATGACAGTATGGAAATAATGCTAAAATTATAAGTGATAAGCGCCTGAGTGACATTGTCAGAACCTATTTGGGGAATATATACTAGGAATCACCAGTTCTGGACCTGCAAGGGATCGTAGAGACCATCTATGTACTACTGATAAGAAAATGGAGGCCCACAATAACTCTCCCAGATTTATAGTGACTCCTCAATGCATGGACAACCACTTTGATTCCAGGTCTTCAGTATCGTAAAACAGTGTTCCAGGATGTTGAGAGTAAAGATAACCCTGAAGAAATATGGCACAAGGCAGACAGTGATAAGGGCAAAGGAGAGTTTGAGACCCCAGTGTACGTACCCAAGATGCACCACACCATCTTACTCCAAACTCCATTGGTCCTACATGTTACAAGTGCAGTGATAAGTCTGTTATCCATCGCCACCCAATCCGAATCTATTCAAGTGGTAAGGAATAGAAGTTAATTTTTCTGGGGGACGGGAGATGTAGAAGATTCAGTTAATGGATGAAAAAGGAAGGATGGGGCATAATTGCAGGAAAGACTTGGAGGTATTTGGCATGCCTCAGCAATAAACCCCCATTATACATCTGAATCATTAGGGTTGTCCCTGTTCTTTTAAGACACAATGTTCTCTAGACAAATCCAATAGTTGAGACCTTTACAAAAAGCCTTTTACAAAACTCCCATCAGATGTAGTCATAGAATTATTTTTTACTGGAATAGTTTCTTTGAAATATTTATTTTATTTTTAATTTATAGAATAAAATAAGCATTTCCACCACATAGTATAATAACGAGATGATTGCACACGAAACTGCAAATCTGTTATGTACAACTTGCTACTCCTTGTAAATATATAATAAAATTATAATGTAAATAGAATCTTAAGAGGAAGGAACCTTGGAGATGATCTAGACCACTCCCTTCATTTTACATATGAGGAACATTGAATTGGCGTTAGGGTTAGATGACAGTGGATAGAATGATAGACTTGGAATTAGAAAGACCTGAGTTCAAATCTGATCTCAGATACTTATTAGTTTAGTGACATTAGACAAGTCACTTACCCTCTGTCTACCTCAGTTCCAACTGAAAAATGAATAATGAAAAATGATAATAGCCCCCTATATCATAGAGCTGCTGTGAAGATCGAATGAAATAATATTTGCAAAGTGCTTAGCACATTTCCCAGCATATAGTAGGCACTTAATAAATGCTTGATCTCTTCTTTTCCCAACCTTCCCCTGCCATGGTCATTTCTGAGTGAACAGGGTCCAGTGGGGAAGAGGAAACAAAGGGTTCCTACAGCTTTCCTAGTGGGTTTTGCTCTGTGGTGTCTAATGGTGGTCTCTAGGAAGACACATTAGAGTTCTACGATATCAGAGATGTGAGTTGTGAAGGCCATGTGTGTTACCTTCATTTTTGCTTCACTACCAGTACATTTTAAGTTTGTGCCTTCTCCTTCCATATGTGTGTCGGTGGGGAACTTTGACCCAGTCTTGGGGTGAGGGAAATATTTTACGGCTACTGTTATCATTATGCTCTCTTAGTAAATAGCTTTGCTTTGAGTTAATTGTGTCTACTGTCGGACTGTTAAAAGTAAGCCCACTCATGGGAACTCATGAGCTGTAGTTTTAGGTACGTTTGTCTGCAGAGCACCTTTGAACCTGGGAAGAGTCACCCCTGGGACTCAACCTACAAATTTTTTAAAGTCAAGTTGGAGAGAAGGAACCTGGAAGGGGCGCCACAAAAAGATCATAAATTTAGTGCCAAAAAGGACCTCAGAGGACTCCTAGGGCCTAGCACAATGTCATTCACATTACTGTGTTTGTCTTTCATCTTTGAAGAGGACCACGACATTAGGGAGATGATGACATGACTTGCAGTTGACTTTGATTTAAGTGAGGGAGGGCTGTGCAAAGTCACTAGCCTCACTTTCTCCTCCAGAGCCATCTGGGTCCAGTGGCCAGATATTCATTAGGATGACTAGAGATGTCCCAAGATGCAATGGGAGACCCTGGCCCTTTAAGACTAAGGTCTTTTCAGCTTCTCACTTTGAGTGAAGTTATGCCCATTCACATAGTAGGAAATTAAATGTCTGTTTAATTGAATCAAATACTCCAACAATTTAATAGTCCAACAACCTCATTTTAGAAATCATCTCCTCCAATCTTTTCATTTATACCAGTTGGAGAGACTTGTGCCCAATGAGGAAAAAGAACCCGCCCAAGGTCACAAGGAAGTTGATACTAGAGAAGTGAAATTCCTAGCTTAAAGTCATAAGCATATTTAATGGAAGAGCTGGGGAAAAGGAAGTTCAAAATGTGAGTGATCAGAGTGAGACACAGTGTTCAAACCACTACAACGTCAAGGTGGACTGTGACAGACCCTTGCAAATGAAAACTTGGCTTAATTTATAAGATTTTCTGTTGAATTGAATCATACTTTGTGAAATGAAATTAATATAATGAAAAGAAAAAATATGAAATAGAGATAATTAAATTTTGTTGTTGAGTCATTTTCTAGTTCTGTCTGACTCTTTATGGTCCCATTTGAGATTTTCTTGGCAAAAATACCAAAGCGATTTGCCATTTTCTTCTTCAGCTCATTTTACGTATAAGGAAACTGAAGCAAACAGGGTTAAGTGACTTGACCAGAGTCACACAGGTAGTAAATGTCTGAGGCCAGATTTGAATTTAGGTCTTCCTGACTCTAGGGCCAGCGCTGTCCATGGCACCACCTAGCTGTCCTATAATGAATCATTACATAATTCATTCATATTACACATATAGCAATTAAAAAGGTGGTGCCAAAATATTTTAAGTGGTGAAAAGGAAATGGTCACAATTGGATGCATTGTGAATTTTCTATTTATAAGCAAAACAGAAACAGAAAATGAACAGGATTTGGAGTCATCAAATCATAGATATAGAGCCGACAGGGATCTTAGGGGTCATCTAGTCCAATCCCTCTCATTTTACAAATGAGGGAAACTGAGGCCCAGGAAGGAAGTCACTTGTTCAAGATCATACAATGGATAAGTGATAGAGCCAGGATTTGAACCCAGGTCCTCATATCTCTGACTTTTGGAAAGTTGTTCAATACGTGCCTCATTTTCCTCATCTGTAAGAGGAAGGGGTGAGGCTTGAGGGTTTCTAAGGTCCCTTCCAGCTCTAAGTCTATGTTCCTAAAATCCTAGAGCTAGATGTGACATCAAAAGATCTGGTCCAGCCTCCTAGTAGCTAAACGTGGCAACTGAGACTCAGAGAGATGAAGCATCTGGCCTAAGGTCACTCAGCCAATCGGTGGTAGAAGAGGCTCTAAATTCCATGACTTTAGATAACAGTTCTAGAGCTGAATGGGATCTCAGAGCCATCTAGCCCAGCCCCCTCATTTTACGGAAGAGGAAACTGAGGTACAGGGCAGTTAAGTGAACTGTCCGTGGTCACCCAATTGGTAAGTATCAGTGGTGGGATTTGAACTCAAGTCCTCTGACTCCACAGCGAGGGCTATTTCTACAACACCACACTCCCTCCTAGTGCTATTTTTGTTCCCACTACACTTCAAAGAGAAGGAAATTTTTTCAGAGTTTCTCAGAAATAGTATAATTAAAAGAAATTGTACATGATAGAAGCATTTAATATTTATAACTCAGGGTCCTCTAACCCCAGATAGATGGCTGGGTTAATGATTGCCTTTAGAAGTTAAATGTATATATACATATACATACATATATATACATATTATATATATAAATTTTGAAAAAATTAAGTAAGGCAGCTTCATTGCCATTGCATTAAAAAAAGTTTTAAATGATTGGGTTGCCTCGAAAGTGCAATTTTCAAGCAGATTATTGCCTGTGAAATATTACAAGTGCAAAATGTAATTACCTTAATGCTATTTTTGATATCATATCAGCAAATTATGCCGAGTTCCTACTGTGGCATTCACATAAGGGTAAGAATTAGCCTGTTGTGAGTGTCGCTTGCAAGGGAACGAGAAGTAGGATTGGCGAGATGTTCTGCCAATTACCTACCTCCGGGTCGTGCCAAGGCAGACGGATTTCAAGCCACTTATGGAATGTTTAACCTGTAAATATATAGAACACTTGCCTCCTGTTTGTTTTTTTCCCCCAATTAATCCTTAGAGAATCATCTTCAAATAATCATCTTTCATAATAACTTCCCAGCCTTTCCACTTTATTTGACTTTTTAATTGTGAGAAAATTCCTTTCTTTTGTTAAAAATCCACACCATGAAAATCAAAATGACATCTAATAAAAGAGTCTTTCCCTTCTTGCGGGCACCATAAATACCATAAGAAAATAATAATAACGCGGCAAATTGGAGAATTAGATCATCTCCACACTGAGCCAATGAACAAACAACAACAAAAACCCACCAATAACTTTTAATAACCTTTGGGATCAAATTATCAGTATTATTAATAACCAAAGCTCGGAAGTATTTCTGGCAGATAAACTGAGCTAAAAGCTTTCAGCTTTTTACACAGTAATTTGCGTTGATTCTGGGCTAGAGATCGGTTCTATTGACAGGGAAAGAGCACTTTAGAAGGCATGTAAAGGTCCGTTGCTACATAGGATGATAGAGCATTTCTGGAACAGAACAAAGGAATCAAGCCTGCATCAGACATCACCCTTGTGTATAGCCACCCATCCATCCATATGTTAGAACAGGGCCGGCATGCTCTCGTGATGCTGATGTGATCCTGCTCGGAATCTGTGAAATTAAACGATGGGGCACCGTGGGGACGGGGCTCATAGAAGTCCCATTTCTTATGTGGCTGACGATGGTTCATAGAAGAGAGCTGTCTCCTTCCCACGGACTAAAGCCGACACCTCGGGAGAGGGAACAGCTTGGCCTGACGTTGCCAGCCCTGTTTCCGGGACTGATTACAAAGGAGTCCATGTTAAGGTCAGTTGCCACATACTTTAGCGTCTCAGCATCTTTGGTGTCCATTTTAAGGAGAGAAGCAACCTCAGGCTACCATTCCATCTGGAAAATATAATTAATAAATGATGATTTCTCTGCACTTGACACTCCATGGCAGGACATCTGTGCTTGATGTCCAGGCAAGAGAAGCAGGAATCAAGACTGATTCTGTTTTGCTCGCTCTATCGTCTTGCTGTAGGTCTTGGCTTAACCCTGACCTAATGTCCGGAGTTTTCCTAAAGCATACGCTGACCTACAGCACAATTGGCCCCTTTGGTTCACTTGCAGAAGTCCTGCCTTCTCCAGCAAATAAAATTGAACCCATAAAAGCAATAGTTTTTCCCTAGCTTTATACTTTGGTCGGGAACCCTTGACACTGCTGGTGTGGAAATTCCCTCTATTGAGCCAGATTGGCAACGTGGCCTCAGAGAGTTGCGTGGAACACTGAGAGCTTAAGGAGTGAGCTGCCCGTGGTCACACTGTAAGTATATGTCAACATCAGGACTTGAATCCAAGGTTTTCTCACTCCAAAGTTGCCCTTTCAATCATTCTCCCATGCTGCCTCTAACCTGACTTATGGCAAAATAAATACCTACGTACTTTGAGGATGGAATTTTCTGGCAGTGGATAAAGATGACAATTTGTAAAAAGTCACGTTGAAAAGCATCCTTGCAGCACCCTCCTACATGCTCTCTCCTTAGGAAGGTGCCTACCTCGAGTGCCCTAGTCCTGGCCCAGGTAGAACAAGAGATAAAGGAGCATACTGGAGAGGGTCCCATCTCCCCACAGTTCCTGCCTGACCCAGCTGCTCGCCAATGCAGGAGGATGCAGAGATCAGGTGGGCAGGGCCGATTCATGGAGTACAACAAATCGGAGTAAGCTCTTTTTGCCCAGCCAGACTTCTTCTTTGACCTGCCCTGCCCTGTCCAGCTGCCAGCCTTGCTGACTCTTGCATTGGCCCTGGACTGTTGCTTCTCCTCCTCCCTCGTGGCCCACAGCTTTGCTGCTACTGACTGTTTCACTTTGGGGATACGTGCTGTATGAGCAGGGCCAGGGGGAAAAGGAGTAGTCTTGAAACTGCTCCAGGGGTCTTCATAGAGTTTAACTCTAGTTGTCAATACCAGACTTCCTGGGTCAGTTCAGAAACCACAGCCACAAGTATTGGGCACCTGAGACAATCCTCACCAGTAATACTACTAGCAATAAAACACCAATAACAAGAATACTAATTACTGCCATCACTAAAAAAAAGCACTTTAAAGTTTGCAAAGCTATTAACATATATTATTTCATTTGATTTGAGGAAGTTAACGCATAAAACACCAGATGCGGAATTAGGAAGATGTGAGTTCAAATTCTCCTTCCAACACTAGCTGTGTGGCTTTGGGCAAGTTCTTTAACCAGGCTCAGCCTCAGTTTCCTCATCAGTCAGATAGTTGATGTGAGAATGAAATGAGGTAAAGTATGTAAAGTGCTTTGTGAGCCTTAAAGTGCTGGATTAAGAAGGAAGAAGAGGAGGAAGAGGAGGAGGAGGAGGAAGACGAGACGGGGAGGAGGAGGAAGAGGAGGAGAGGAGGAGGAAAAAGAAGAAGGAGAAGCATTAATATAAGGTTTTAAGGGTTGCAAAGTTCTTCGCAGACATGATCTCCTTGAATTCTCACACAATAAACCTATGAGATAAATACAGGTATCATTATTCTCATTTTACAGATGAGGAATTAAAGCTCTGAAAGGTTATGTCATTTGCCCACCATCACATAGCTGATGGAATAGAAAGAGCACCATTATTTGGAATCAGAAGACCTGAGATTAAATCACCTGTGTGACCTTGGGCACTTCAGTTTGGGGACTCAACCCTATTGTCAGCAAAATGAAGGGATTGGACCAGATCTAAGCCATGCATAAGAATCCCTATATTGCCTTGGAAGCCACAAATTACCATTACCTGTGTTTTATTGTATGTTTATTTATTGTGTTCAATATCTCCCAATTACATTTTAATCTGATTCAGATCCACACTCTCACCCAGACACTGTCTCTGCCTCAACCAGTGTTTGACACCCCTGGATTAGAAGACCTTTTAGGTCAGCTCTAAATCTGTGATCCTAAAAATCTATGGGTTGGATACTTCCCTCACCACCACCCCCCTCCACCTAGTGACCGTGAATCATGGAGTCAGCCCAATCCGCACAGGGTCTCCCCTAATTAACCTAATCGCCTAATTAACAGTTGTAGTTATTTTTCTTCCTACTTTGCAAAAGAAAGGAAAGAGTTGTTACTGACCAACTCAAGGCAACTGGGTAGTGACTGAACAAGTTCTGGTATCCCTGAGGCCAGGGCTCTTGGTCAGCTCTCAGCAGCTGACCAAGCTGCTGTTTTGTCAGTATTTCAGTCCACTAATTCTCCCAGGGGAGGTTAGGTGGCACAATGGATGGAATACTGGGCTTGGAGTCAGGAAGACCTGAGTTCAAATCCAGCCTCAGATACTAGCTGTGTGACCTTGGGCAAGTCACTTTACCCTTTTTGCCTCAATTTCTTCAACTGTGAAATGCACTGATAAGGAAATGGCAAACCACTCCAGTACCTTTGCCAAGAAAACCCCAAATGGCGTCACGAACACTTGGACAACAATAACTAAACAGCTTCTCCCAAGCCATCTTCAGGCAACAAGAATAGTCAGAATAATACATGAAACCAAAAGACTCCCCTCAAACACACACAGTCACACACCATCACGCTTTTTAGCTCTGACTTATTTCTTTCGATTTTCTTTTTGGTTGTTTTGTGCTGGGAACTCTTGGCATGAAAGTTCCCTCCACCAATGCAGATCAGCAACATGTCTCTAATTTATAGTCTTAGCATCTTCTGAGGCATTGAGAGGTGAAGTGATTCCCCCACAACCATATGAAGATAATCCTGGAACTCGACCCTCAACCAGCTGGGCAGTGGCTGACTCTCAATTCTGAATTTCCAGAATTGATTCCCATTACACACTACTCATGGGCCTCTGAATCCAGAGAACGGGTTGATTTTAATTCCTCTCATTCATTGCTCATGGGAAAGTTGGTGTGCTCAAGTCACAGGATCATAGATTCGCTTAGTCCAATCTCCTAGTTTTACTGATGAAGAAACTGAGGCCCAGAGAGATGTTCTCCAGGGCACTGGATCACAAATCCATTTCCCTTTCTCCTGCACCATGGTGACTCTTCTGGCTTTCAGCACCTCCTTACCACAATGCTCCAGGTATTTGGGATTAAATCCAGCCTGAAATGCTATTTGTTCTTTTTAGTGCGTTTACAATGAACCTCTCATTATCTGCCAGAGCTGCGGTGCTAATTACACCTTATGATGGCTGTAAGCATCCCCGATTGTGAGCAAAACAGGAGGAAGAGGGGGCTGGGAAGAAAAGGATGCTTGCAAAATGTCAGCGCCCAAATCATCTTGAAGATAATGCAAAATGCGTTAAAATGGTTTGGCGGCCCCAACGTAGAGCTTGATGGAGCAGGAAAGAAGGAAAAAAGGAAGCATCACAGGGGACATACCCTCCTTTTTCTGTCTTCCTGTAGGTGACACTTAGAGGGATAATGCCCTCCCAGCCATGGCTCTAGTCTAGTCTGTTGGCATCATGTGAATTATTTTTTTCTGACCACTCACTCCCTAATGTGTAAAGTGTTCTTTCAGGGAAAGAGACAAAAAATAGTAACATGTGGTACCCTAATTAGCAATTTGGACACCCTGAGTAGTCTTTAAAAAAACCAACATGACCCCCAAATTTTTAAGGCAAATTTAGTTTCCAGGAATTCTGGAGAATGCCCAGAAATTCATGCAAGTGTACACTTTTTGATCCAGCTTTTGTAATTGCTGAGTCATGTCTGACTCTTCATGACCCCATTTGGGTTTTCTTGGCAAAGGTTTGCCATTTCCTTCTCCAGCTCATTTTATGGATGAGGAAACTGAGGCAAACAGGGGTTAAGTGACTGGCTCAGGGTCACACAGCTAGTAATTGTCTGAGGAGGAATTTGAACTCAGGAAGATGAGTCTTCCTGGTTCTAGCTGATATCCAGCTCTAACCACTGCACCACCTACCTGCCCCTTGACCCAGCTGCACCACTAAGCTGATAACCCCAAAGATATAAAGAAAGAAGAAAAAGACCCCATGAACAAAATATCTATAACCGCTTTTGTCGTTGCAGCCCCAAATTGGAAACTAAGGGACTGTTTTCAAGTTGTTGCATGTGAACATAATGGAATATTATTGAGCCATAAAAATTGATAAAATTGACAATTTCAGAGATAACTGGGATGCCATTTATGAACTGAAACAGAGCAAAGTGAACATAGGAGGACAATTAAAACAATGATAACAGCATTAGAGAGAAAAACAACTCTGAAAGACTTTAGAACTCCGATCAATACAATGATGAATCAAGGGTCAAAAATAAAGTATGAAAATGCCAGTCCCCTTCTGACAGAGGGGTGATGAATTTAAGCTCCAGAAAGAGATATTTTTGGATTTAGCTAATTGGGAATGTTTTGCCAGTCTATGCAGCTATATAGTGAGGCTTCTATTTTTTAAAAAATGTGTTCAATGGAGAGAGAAGAGTGGGAAGAACAGATTAATTAAAAAGGATTATTAATTTGAAAAAGAAAAACAACCAACTTTAAAAAATAAAATGCTTTCAAAGAAAAAAAGGATAATTAAGTTGCATGAATAAATCTCTTCCTCTCTGGCTCTAAGAACAACTTAGCATTGAAATATTTTTGCTTCATTTGTCATTTTGCCTTCTTAATGTTATCTTCTCAGCAATTAAATACATAAGTGGTAAATGGACAAATAAACTCACGAATACTTTCACAGGTGAAATCAGCAAATTAGAACTGTTAGCACATTCTCTCACTGTACCATTTTAAAAAATTTTGAATGTGTGTTATTCTTTCTTCTGCATGCCTCTTGAAAAAAAGGGGAAAAAAAAGACAAATGTAGTTGGTGGGGGATAGACCCTAGGACACTACTCTTTTGGGGGAGGAGGAATTGGGTTGGAGACCGCAGGATGCAGACCCCATGGATGGAGACCCTGGGCCACCAAGAAAATTTGTACAGAAAATTTCTTGAGGTTGGGCTGGGATAGGGATAGACGCATTGGGGGTGTGACCATGAAGGAAGAGCCTCATAGCTTCCTAATGTAATTCTTCTTTGCAACTAGGTATAATGAACACAAATGCAGTTAGCACCCTCAACATTTTGGTGCCTGGAGAGAAAGCCCTAGTCACGCCTTTGAAATTTTGCAGGCCTGTTTCCAAATATTTCAATGTTGGCCCAAGGTTTAACAAAGATTTGAGTTTATTGTAGGTTTATCACATAAGTCTTGCAAACTTGGTTTCTGGGGAGTAGAGCAAAAGGAATGTGTATCCCAAAAAGAGTCTCAGAAAAACGAGCAAGGGTTTTCCCATCTCTCACCAGCTGACTACTAATGCTAAGAGAAAGGAACGTGGGCAGAATGCTAACTTGGAATCAGGAAGACTTGGGTTCAAATCTCACTTTGGGCATTCACTAGCTATATGACCTTAGGCAAGTCCCTTAACCCCTTTGAGCCTCAGTTTCCTCATCTGCAAAACAGGAATAAAGTGGTTATAAATTTTTTTTTGTTTTTTTTGGCAGAGTAATTGGGGTTAAGTGACTTGCCCAAGGTCACACAGCTAGCACACGTGTCAAGTGTCTGAGGTCAAATTTGAACTCAGGTCCTCCTGACTCCAGGGCCAGTGCTCTACTCACTGTGCCACCTAGCTACCCCTGAATGAAGTGCTTATAATGCCAGCCTTACATAGTATGCTTTACATCCCTCATATTATTTGATCCTCACAACGCCCCCATCCCCACCCACCCCCAGGGAGGTGCTATTATCATCTTCCCTTTTACAGCTAATGAAACTGAAGCTTAGAGAGTGCCTTAAGGAGCTCACAGCCCATTAAGTGGCTTCGGCAGAATTTGAACCCATGACTTCTCAACTCCAAGTCTAGAACTCCGTCCACTAAAAATGTTGATGCTGGATGTTGATGGGTCATGAGCATGATCAATACAGAAATGGAAACAGTCCCTGCCCTCAAGGCACTTACATTCTATGATGATGAAGATAATGGTGACTGGTCCTGGGTGCAGAATTTTATTAAGGAGACAGTGCAAGATACAGCAAGTTCCCATCTTTCTCCAAAGATGGAAGACCACTGGGCTTCACTCTCTGTACCTCAAGGTCCCCAGGGCCTTTCCATGCAACCTGCCTCTGAACCCTCTTCACATGCTGTCACCCCTTATTAAAATGTGAATTTTCTGAGAGTAGAGACTCTTGCTTCTTTTCTTAGTTGTATTCCTCGGGCTTAGCTCGGAACTTGGCACAGTAGCTGCTTAACAAATGATGAATCATTCATTCATTAAAGAGCCTCACCTTTCCCTGTTGCTAATTTCTCTGTAACTGTAATGGTGTCACCATTCTCCCCCTCTCTTTCAAATTCAAAACTTCAGAACAATCTTTAATGCTTCCTTGTTACACACACACACACACACACACACACACACACACTTCACCAATCACTTATGGATTCCTAGGATTCCACTTCATGGAATGCACTTCTTATAGGCATCTCAAACTCACAGAACTCACATTTCCCCCCCAAAGCCAAACCTCCCCCACATTTTCCTTCCACTGTTGAAAGCACCATCTGGGAGAATTCCCAGTCACCCAGATATATAACCTTGGTGTTCATTCTCATCCTTTGCTCTCACTTACTCTACACATCCAATCCATTACTGTCTTGTTTCTACATTCCCAATAACTCTGGCATATGTCCCAGCTAAAATTCTATATTGTGCAGGAAGCTTTCCCCAGCCCTCTTAATTCCAGAGCCTTCCTCTTGTTAATTATTTCTTATTTGTCCTGTATATAACTTGCTTTGTATTGTATTGGTTTGCATATTGTCTCCCCCATTAAACTGTAAGCTCCTTGAGGGCAGGGACTGTCTTTTGTCTCTTTTTATAAATCCCTAGTTCTTGTCACAATGCTGGGCACATCGTAGTTGCTTAATAAATGTTTGTTGAATTGAATATTAAATTGAATTCTCTCTAGTCACACAACAACTACTCTAGTTTGGGTTTTTATCCCCTTTGGACTGGACCAGCAGCAGGGAACCCGCAGCCTCAAGGCCATATGTGGCCCTCTAGGTCCTCAAGTGTGGCTCTTTGTCTGAAACCAAACTCCACACAAAATCCTCTTAATAAAAGGATTTCTTCTGAAAACTTGGACTCAGTTAGAAGGTGTGTTGTTAAGCAAAATTGTCTCATTAGCATGGCTTTTGTTTCTTTTGAGTGGAAGTACTTTCAGCTGTTAAGTGCTAAGCCCCAGGCCCAGGGCCCTGTCAGGTGTGAAACCTGTGTGGGTGTGGATTGGTGACTTAGGAGGGGCCAGCTCGGGAACCAATGGTCTCTGGTCATTGAGGAGGGGCTTGAGAACGC
>CM053623.1:434064772-434101386 GCA_028646595.1 Phalanger gymnotis
TGGGCTTTCTGGGCCTGGAGTCTTTTTGTCAAGATGTTGGAATGGGGAGGCTGGTTCAAGTTTTTGCTGTGGTGGGGCCTAAATAAATTTCTTGTTGTTTTCTCCTTAGAGAATCTCTCATACCTTGCGATTTCGGACCATTCAAACATATACATGATTATATTTGAGATCATAAATTCGGCCTTCCTACTACAGAAGGTCACACCTGAGGACCTAGAAAGTCACATGTGGTCTCAAGACTGCAGGTTCTCACCCTTGGACTGGACTATTGCAATAGCTTTCTATTTGCTTTTCCTGCCTCAAGTCTCTCTCCACTCCCATCTGTCTCCCACAGTGCTGCTGAAGCTATTTTCCTAAAATGCTGGTCTCGCCAAGCCATTCCACTTCTCAATAAACATCAGTGGCTCCCTATTGACCTCCAGAATCAAGGATAAAGTCCTTTGGAATTTAAAGCTCTCCACGGCCTGGCTTGTTTCTCCATTTCCAGCCTTCTTAGATTTTACTTCCTTCTGCACATTTTATAACCCGGCCACATTGGCTTACGTGACTTTCTTTGGACGTGACACTCTCTAAGTCTTTGTAAGGTCTCTTCCCATGCCTGGAATGATCTTACTCTTCATCTTCACCTCTTGGTATCATCAAGATTAACCTCAATGATCACCCTCTGCAAAGGGCCTGTCCTGCCCCATCCCTCAGCTGCTAGAGCCATACCCGGTAAGGTCACTTTCTGCCTACTCCATAGGTATCTGTTATGTACCTACTAAAAATCCGCCATTAAAATGTAAGGTCCTTGAGAGCAGGGACTGTTTTTGTGTTTTGCTTTTCTTTGTAGTTCCATCACTTAGCACTGTGCCTGGCACATAGGAAGCCCATAATAAAGGTTTAGTGATATATTGTCTATCGCCAGTTGGTTTCCTCCTTTCCCCTCCCACTATGATCATTCTAGTGGTTTTTTTTTTAGTCTAATGAGAAAGACAATGAGCAAAGAAGAAATCTGAGAGCCTCATCCTTAATAGAATTTTTAAAAATTACCCTTTGGTCAGGAATACCACACGTGAAGAGACATATGCTACACTGTCAAGAACCACCAGGATTGTTATTATGTCGCAAAGGCTTTGGATGGCCAAATCCAAAAAGACCCTCCAATACGCCATTAAAATGCAATCCCCAAAAGTACGATCAATCGTGCGTAGAAAACAAACAGTATGATCCATTCTGGGCAGTTTACATTCACTTAAAAATGATTTTGGCAGTGACAAAGGAGAATTTAAAACAACTTTGTTTTCAATTTCTCCAGTTCATGTTTTGCAGTTCCCAGTTTTTAAAAAAATCACAACTATAAGAGTTGGGAACTAAATGTTGCCTCTCCCTAAAGAAAGCTTCCGGTTTAGCCTTTGGCATTCCAGTTTCCTCTGGGTAGCTGCAATAGCACAGGAGTATTGCACTTCTTTTTTAAGTTTTATTGATGCTTTTTTTTTCTTACATTACAATAATTTCTGAAAATACTCTCCATCTCCCTCCGAATTAAACCCTATCTTGTAGGCAGGAAAAATAGTTAAGCAAAAATACCCAATACTTGGACTGTATCTGGCTATACACAGAACAGTCTGTCCTCATCAGCCACTGCCTCTATGGGAAGGTGGGGAGTATCTTTTATTTTCTGTCCTCAGTGACCAGGACTGGTTTTTCAATTGCTCCAAGGTTGGCTTCCATTCAGAGATCTTTTATTTTGCGTTGTTGCAGCCACTGTCCTTTTGGTTCTCTGCATCCATTAATGTGGAATTTCCAGAAGTCTTCGTATTCGTCATTTCTTCCTGAATAATAATATTCCAACGCAGTCACGTACCATAGGTGCTCCGCCACTCCAGGCATTCCGAATCCTGCCGAGTACCAGGAACAAATCTGCTGCCAATTTTTAAAATAAAATGATTCCTGCCAAAAGAAAGTCCTGGACATCCCATGTCATGAGCTGTTAATCATCTCCTGGCATTATCACCCTGCTCTACACCCCATGCCGGAGAAGATAGTATCCTAGTCAAAGCTCTAGGTCCTTTGGATGAATATTGTAGTCAGAATGTTGCATTCCCAAGCCAGGCTAGCCAGCTGGGCACCCAAGACAAGTAGCACAAATTGGACTCTCAAATCAACGATGTGATTCATCAAGTGAAAGTAATTCAAGCAGTAACTAAGATAAAATCATTTGAGCAGGAGAAGGAACTAAGGACTATAGCAATTTCCTTATCACTGTGAAAGAGTGCATGTACTCCATTTTTTGCATCCTCTAAATGTCGGTGACATTGGACAGAGCCCTGTTGTTCTGACTTAGTATTAAATAAATTAAATAAAAATCATTCATTCCATCAATATGCATTTTTTTTAAGTACCTGCTGTGTCCTAGGCATTGGAAATACAAGAGGAAAAAAGGGAAAGAATTCCTGCCCTTAAGGAGTTTACATTCTATTACTAGTGATAATCCCCAACTTTCATTCTTATTGAAATGCTAATTTTATTGTTTTTTTTCCTTATTTACAATTACCTTTGAGGTAGGAAATAGAGTTCTAAGTCAATCGACTCCCAGCTATTTGTAACAAATAGTGAGGAATAGCATCAAGATTATAAGCGGCAATCGGTTCTAATTCTTCATTACAATATGACTAATGTGAAAGTAGGTTTAATATAAATATATATTTATAACCTATATCAGGTTGCATGCTGCCATGGAGTTGGGGGGAGGGGGGAGATGGGGAGAAAATGTGGAACTCAAAATCTTATGAAGAAGAAGAGAATGTTGAAAACGAAAAATAAAGAAATAAATTTATTTTTTTTAAAAAAGTAAAATAATATAGCCAGCAATCTAAACAGTTATTGGAGATGTTAGATGTTCAGGTTACTCTCTTCCACAGCTCATCACTTTTCTTAAGAATCATTCAATTTCCTAATTTCATTTTGGCCTCAAACTTTAGTCATGGTGGGTGGTACCTTCTGAGAACTTTCCCACTTAGAGAGAGTAAGATGTTACTGAGGATAGAGATGGGCATAGAGTCAGGAAGACCTGAGTTTGGGGGCAACTAGGTGGCACAGTGGCTAGAGTGCCAGTCCTGAAGTCAGGAAGATCTGAGTTCAAATCCAGCCTCAGACACTTACTAGCTGTGTGACCCTGGGCAAGTCACAACCCTGGTTGCCTCAAAAAAAGTAAAAAAAAAAAAAAAAGAAGAAGAAGAAGAAGAACTGAGTTCGGATACTTAGTAGCTATGTGACCCTGGGCAAATCATTCAACTTCTTTTTCTTAGCTAACAGCACCCTCTTGGCAGGGTTGTTGTGACAATCAAATGAGAGATTATAAGTGCTTAGTACAGGGTCTGGCACTTAGTAAACACTAGTTTCTTTTCCTCTTTCTCCTCGATCTGGGTATCATTTAATCTCTCTCACCTCTCTTTCTGTTAATAATTCCTTTTTCCTCCTCATTCTTCTACCCCCCCCCCAAATGCTACTATAAACAACTGACAGATTTTTTCCAGCCTAAAACGACCATTCATCTTTGGGACCAAGAATAAACTAATCTTGTAAACATCCTTTTTTATCGTGTCTTTTTAAAAGTCTCTAAACTTTTCTCCTCTGAAATAATAAAAATAATGATGATAAATATTACAGATATTTATACAATGCGTTAAAAGTCTGCAAAATGCTTTGCATCCATAATCTCATATGAGCTTCATAACAACTCTGGGCAGTAAGTGCCATTCGAAAGACCCTAGGTAGCACACATAGAGCTGCTTATTCTTACCAACATTTTTTTTTAAGTCTTCACTGTCAGAAGAATTGGGTTCAAATGCTGGCTCTGACACTAACGAACTGTGCGACCCCCGGGGAAGTCACTGTACGTTAGCTGAACCTTCCATTTCCTCATCTTTAAAATGGAGAGGATGATCTTTGCATGACTTTCTAATAAGCTTGGTAAACCAGGTGAAAGCCTTTGTAATGTGCTATGAAAATTCAGTCCAAATCAATTCAAGAAGCATGATTAAGCATCTGTTAAGTGCAAGGCTTAAATTAGGTTTTGGGAGTTACAAAGGCTCCGTTTCCCTGCAGTGTCTCTATCCCCCAAAGCAAAATCTCAAAAATTGCTTAGTAATTCCACAAAAAGGGAAAGCTGCATAGAAAGTTCATATGCATAAAGCTGGAAGGAATTTTATAGAGGTCGCCTAGACTCTAGACTAACGTCAGATTGGAGGCCCCAAATGCTCCTGTGCAGCTCAACCAGATTAAAATATAATTGAGAAATATTTAGCAAGATAAATAAAAATATAGTAGAACACAGATAACATTAATATGTGATTTTCTAAGCACCTAGGTGATACAGTGCAGAGCCTAGAGTCAGGAAGACCCATCTTCCTGAGTTCAAATCCAGCCTCAGAAACTCACTAGCTGTGTGACCCTGGGCAAGTCAAGTCACTCAACCCTGTTTGCCTTACTTTCTTCATTTGTAAAATGAGTTAGAGAAGGAAATGGCAAGCCTTTCCAGTATTTCTACCAAGAAAATGCCAAATGGGGTCACAAAGAGTTGGACAAAACTGAACAACAACAAAATTTCTATTTGAGTTTGACATCACTAATGTAGTCCAACTTTCATTTTACAGATGAAGCAATGAAAGCCCAGAGAGTTTAAACAATTTGTTCAAGGTCACAGAGATCACATAGTAACAGAGCAGGAATACTAACCCAGATTTCCTGGCTCTAAATACAGTGTTCTTTCTCCTATACCAGGATGCTTCCATAGCTTTGTAATCATTTGACATATGGCCTGGGAAATGAAAGAGACTTGAACATCCCCAAATGCACAATCTCTTGGTGAGAGGAGAACTTTAATTTAAAATGCTGGGGTTTGTTTGTTTATTTGTTTTGATGCAGGGAGGTGAAGTTTGGTTTAGGGTCTTGCCAGGTCATTGATGGCAGCAGATGGATCTGATCTCAAGCATCAACATCATACTCTTATGATCCTGCCAATCTTTCTTTTCTTAACATCTCTTTCACAGGTCTTGGTTATAGGAAAACGTCATTGGACCGGAAAGTGGCCTATCAAATCTTGCTTGGTGCCATAACCCAAACTACCCAACCCAGTTGAAGCCATCTTGTCTTACATATGTGTTTATCTTGAGCGTGGGGCCTTGCAACTGCATTCTGACAGAGGAGCATATTTGCTTTCATGAATAATTTGAAAAAAATTTCCCAACCTCAAAAAATATCGTATGGGATTAAAAGAAAACTTCTGCCACTAGCGATTACTACGTATCCTCATGCAGCTCCCTTCGTCCAGATGTCTTCCAAGCCTGTGGCTAAGATGTCTCCAGAATAAGCACGTAGGATACATGTGAAGGCCATACTTTATAGCCGCACTTCAAAATTAAAGTTTTTAAGGCCTTGATAAAAGCTAATATCTTCAGTTTACACAATTTTTTTTTCCAAAATAGTAGATCATGGACTTTTGTTTTTTTTTTCCCTCCAAGAGAATAAGATCATTGAGGAGTCAAAAGAAGTGATTTAAGTTTCATTAGGTTCTGAGAATTTAGAACCAGAAGGAACCTGGAGGTCATCTAGTTCACCACCCTCCATTCACCCCCACTCCTTTTATTCTATTTTTAAATCCTATTTTATTTTCCAATGAACAAAAACCTATTTTATCTCCTTCTTACCCCCCCCCCCGCCACTTTGAGGGGGGAAAAAAGGAAAACCAAAAACGAAGCTTTTTATCTTTTAATACCACAATGGTTCAGACTTCTCTGGTCCGAAGGGAGGGTCAAAATATTTTACGCAGTTTTTCTAGATCCTAAACACTATGATGTGGAAGGGATAACTGTAATACCGAATAATCCTGAAAAAGTTGAATAGAGCTAGATTGTAAAGGGCTTCCTAGAGGTAATAGGGATCCCTGGCAGCTCTTTGAGCAGAGGCGTGAAGTGTCTGACCTGAGCTGTAGGAATATGACTTGAGCCAGTATGTGGAAGACAAACTGGAAGAGACTTCAGAGAACATTTAGCACCATCTTTTCATTCTACAGGAGGAAACTGAAGTCCAGAGAGGGAAGGCAACTTACCTAAGGCCACATATAACATATAATTATACATTTTAATTATAAATTATAATAATTATACAGAATTATAATAATATGGGATATAATTATAAAGACAGAAACAATCTCTTCCCTGGAGGACCATACATTCTATCCAAGTGTCGTTTAGAGTTGGAAAGGACCTTTGGTGTCTTCTTTAACCTTTTCATTTCTGAAATGAGAAACTGAGGCCCCCCGAGGGTAAGTGGCTTGCTCAAGGGGGTAAGTAGCAGGGGTGACTTTGAACTCAGGGCTCCTGCCCCCAGATTCAGCTCTTTTTATGGAACGGTGCCACCTCTTTTTCCTTCCAGTGCTTGCCTTGGCTGGGCCACACAGAGTTGACTAGAATCCATCTGCTGCACTCAGTTGGCCCTAGAGAATGTCCCCAACACAGTGATTCAGAATCTCAGAATTGCAGTAATTTTTTTCCCTTAAACAAGCAGGACCTCTCTTCTGCTAAGGGATTTTCCAATTTTGGACATTGGCACCCAAAGATTGAGCCAGAATCAAGGCGATGCACATTCTACCACCCTTCATCACAGTTCAACTTGGTGAAAAGGGAACATGGGCTAAGCGCCGCGTACCCTGAGATGCCTGTGGAGTCTGCAGAGGCAAAGCTCAGCCCATCCTGGGGCTGGCACACACACCTGGTGACAGAAAGCTTCCCAGGTTAGATTTCTGAGAAGAGCTTGGGTCTTCCTCCCCCGCCTTCAATTAGCAACTTTCTGGGCTCCGTTCTTGTGGCGATTGAGTTGTGCTGATGTTTACAATCCATCCTGACCCCTCCCAATCTCATTTGAAGGGTGTAATCTTCCTTGAAGCTGCCCAAGTGATTTTTCTTATGCTCAGATCTGACCTGGACATTCTCTTACTCTGTGGCTCCCTATTACCTCTAGGATAAACTAGTAATTCCTCTGGCCTTTAAAGCATTGAAATTGACTCCAGACAACCTTTCCAGCTTTTTAATATGCTGTTTCCTTTCACACACTCAAGCACACATGCTTATGTTCTTGACCTTTCCTCTCCCATATCCCCATCTTTGCATGGGTAGATCCTCATGCCTGGAATGCACTCCCTCTTCCCCTGCCTTCCTTTAAAGTTCAGCTCAACCACCATGTTCTATAGGGAGCCTTTCTTGACACCCTCCCCTCAACTTCCAGTGCCTCCCTTCTCCAGTTACCCTGTATTTGTTTTTACAGAAATAATTACATAAATATGAATGTATATGTATATAGGTATATTTATGAAATATTATATCTTGTGCATAATTGTAGAATATGTAATTAAACATTAACTACCATAATAAATCAAACATTAACCAGTTATATTTTTATATCAAATATATGTGAATATTGATAACTATATAATCAATTACATTAACATACTAATAAATCATTTATAATATATTACACTTACAATTAATTTAAATACATATAACATATCACACATATAGTTAATTAAATCAAATAGATAATCAATTGTATATAATTATATATTTATATTAATTGTCACAATCAATTCTATATTAATATATAATATATAAATCAACATATATTTATATAGAGATATACTCACATAAAATAGATATATACAAATAAATATATAAAATCTATATATAACAATATATTTGTGTAATTATATCAATATGTCTACACATCTATAACTATATCTATATTTTTATCGATATCCATACCTATATGTTGCCTCCCCTATACAATGCAATCTCTTTGAGGGCAGAGACTGTTTTCATCTTCGTATCTCCAGCATGTAGAACAGTGCTTGGCACATAATGGGTATTTAATAGATGCTTATGGATCGATTGCTGCTCTAACCAAACATATATTCAATGTTAATTTTATGAGTAATTAGGTTGGAATTTTAAACTTCTTGAGAGCCAGGCCTGTTTCATTTTCTTACCTGTTGGATTCCCAGCCCCTGCTACCCAGGAGATATTTAATACATTTTTGCTCATTTTATATCAAAACCACAGGACTCAAGTTCCAAAATATGACCCTCTTCCAATGCAAGTCCTTTCACATTATTGGGTGTGTGTATGTATATGCACAAGTGTGTGTGTGTGTGTGTGTGTGTGTGTGTGTGTGTGTTTGTAGATCAAGAGGAGAAGTGGAGGGCGGATTGAGATAAGGGTTAAGAATAGAACATAATCTCAGTAGAATGTAACACTCTTGAGGGTAAGGTCTGTATATATATACATACATACATACAACACACATACATATACACATATACATGGACAGAGTGAGGAGAGAGAGAAAGAGACAGAGACAGAAGAGAGAGAGTTCTTGAATCCCCAGGGTTAGCAGTTAGGCACAGTGCCTTGTCTCAAATAAGATTTATTGAATTCAATTTAGTGATAAGAAGTCATCTAAAACCAACATTAAAAAACAATTATGAGTAGTTGAGTAGTCCTGGTCAGAAACTTGTGTGAAGATGATATTCAAGTTCCCTGGAGACCCAATGAAATGACCCAAACAGTAGAAAATGATACATTCAGCTCCAGTGACTTTAAGAGACATGCCCACCAGTGATTTCATCCTCCTTCTCCTATACTTAAAAAAGACTTGGTTCCGTTACAGATTGCTGATTCCTGACTTTGAGGAGTGACTAAACAGAACTAGGTTGGGGATTGGGAAAAAAGGAGCTTGGTTTAGTGCCAAGTTATTGTTGTTCAGTTGTATTCGCCTCTTTGTGACCCCATTTGGGGTTTTCTTGGCAGAGATGTTGGAGCAATTTGTCATTTCCTTTTCTGGCTCATTTTGCAGATGAGGAAACTGAGGCAAATAGGGTGAAGTGACTTGCTCGGGGTCACCCAACTAGTAAGTGTCTGAGGAGGGATTTGAACTCATAAAGATGAAACTTCCTGACTCCATGCCCAGCCCTCTGTGCACTATGGCGCCACCAAGCTGCCCTTAGTACCAAGAGCACTCATTAAATTTGGAGGTTCAGGCACTTTTTGTGAGCTAGGGAAAGTAATTCATCTCTTGGGGCCTTGATTTGAAAAATGAAGGATGATGATAATATTTAAAGTCCCATCCAATGTCTACATTTTATGGTTTAACTTTCCTCGTTTGAAAAAAAAATCCATTTGGTCATTTTCTGACGTGTGAGTTTGTCTCTGGACGAAGTGTTTTCATAAACAGGAAAGAGCTCAGAAGAGACCTCCCTCCACTCCTCCATTGGCTGCTTTGTTTTTGCCCCACTTTTCAATGTTCCTAATGGACTGTTAACATGCTGTCATTTGAACGCAGCGATGAGGAGAGATGACCTAGGGAGGTTTCTGCCTCAGTGTACTGGCCAAACAGCCCTCTCCCAATGCAGTGGGATGTGGGTCTTCAATTCTGGGCCTGACCAAGCCTGCCAGGGCCATATCCAGGCTGGTCAGATCCCCAGAGCAGATATGGTGGAATGGTAAAACTTCTTTCCTTTGAAAGCACACAGCCAAGGGACTTTACTTGGACTTTGATTGTAGTACTTTTTATAGACTGTGATTCTCTGGGCTTGGGCGGCTTTCCCCGCCTTCCCTTTCTATGTTTCCCTTTCAGGCTACTGGGGAAAAGGCAGTATTATCCCAACGTGTGTAATGGCAGCAGTGGGAAGGCTAATAACCAAACCAAGTTAGCCTTGTGCTCTGTCTCTGTCACTCCTTTCAAAGGGCTGGGCTCAAATGCCTCCTTGGATTTACTGCCTGGAGACCCTTTTCATTGTCAGGGATGAGCATCAGGGGATAGTGGGGCTGGCTATCAGCTGGGAAGGAGGGCGGGAGAGGAGGCAACAGGCAAATGGATAACGGGAGGGGGGTAGATTGAAGTCCCCTCAGACACAAATGAACATGAAAGGGCTCCTGAGAACCCTTGACTGGACCTGGCACAACAAAGTACCTTCCTCCCTCTGAGAGGTGCAAGAGGAGGGGGTCTGTGCAGGCCCCCACAGCATAGAAACAGGGCAACAAAAAAGTCCAGTTACTGGTTAACTTAAAGAACCAGCTGGGGACAGTAAAGAAGGTGGGGGAAGAGGTTAATGGAGTGAATGAAACAGCCCCGTCAACAGGTTCGGGGTTATAGGAGTAATTCAGAATGGGGGACTTCCGCCACACAGAGAGGATGGATGGCATGAGGCAGCAGCACGAAGGGACCTCTGCCCACCCCCAGTTAAGCAAAGTAAATCATTTCCCCAGAGAGACAATGTCGGCTCAGTGGGCTGCACTTGCTAGGGCTTGGGACTCCAGAGGCCTCAGAGCCTGCCTTGTTGTGGGAACTCTGACTGAATTTCCCTACCTGAAAAAGGAACCCAAGAACAAAGAATCCTAGAATCATAGGCTGAAAGAGACCATCTAGAGGGTCATGGGATCCTAAGTTGTGTCCTAAGACTGGACTTTTTGCTGTCCCATTTCCATGATGGAAGGGACCTCAGATGTTGTCTAGGCTAATTTCCTCATTTTACAGATGAAGAAACTGAAGCCCAGAGAGATTGAACCAAATCATCCTAATGTTTCACAAATAATAATAATCAGGAGAGCCGAGCTTCGAACCCAAGTCCTTTGCCTCCAAGTTCAGATGTCTTTCTACTGCACCATGCCGAGGGACAAACTTCGAAGGCCATGAGTCACTTAAGCCATCCTGGCCCACCAAACACTATACTCACTATAAAGAAATATCCATCAAGATTGTGGCTCAGTGGGTAGAGCACTGGACCCCAGAGTCAAGAAGACTCGAGATCAAATACTACGTTAGATACTTAGAAACTACGAGACCCTGAGCATGTCTCTTCATCGACGTTTGACTCAGTTTCCTCATCTGTAAAATAGGCATAATAATAGCAAGTACTTCCCAGGGTTGTTGTGAGAATAAAGTAAGATGATATTCATAGGCTGCTTTGCAGACCTTAAAGCGCTATATAAATGCCAGATGTTGTTGTTGTGGTTGTGGTTGTTTCGTGGTTGTTATTGTATCTGGTCCAATCTGACATTGTGTTAGAACATGAATAAAAGATTATACTCTATTAACAGGTAAAGTATTATTATTAGTATTGTTGTTGTTATAATAATAATCATCATCATTGTCATTGTCATTATCACCAAAATCACCATCATCATCACCATCATCATCATCACCATCATCACCATCACCATCATCACCATCACCATCATCATCACCATCGCCATCATCACCATCACCATCCCCATCATCATCACATCATCATCATCACCACCACCATTATCATCATCATCACCATCATCACCATCATCACCACCATCACCATCATCATCACCATTATCATCATCATCATCACCACCACCATTATCATCATCATCACCATCATCATCATCACCATCATCACCATCACCATCATCACCATCACCATTATCATCATCATCACCATCATCACCATCATCACCACCATCACCATCATCATCACCATTATCATCATCATCATCACCACCATTATCATCATCGTCACCATCATCACCATCACCACCACACATGGTATAGAGGACAGAATTGGACCAGGTGTCAGAAGGCTTGGGTTTTAGTCCCTGTTCTGCAACTAATTAACAGCATGACCCTAGATAAGTCACAGACTCTCTGGGTTCTGTTTTCATCCTTTATACACCCGAGTTCTAAGGATCTCCAGGGCCCTTTCCATCTCTTGCAATGGAGACATCCAAGGCTAATTGCTTTTGCAGCCCCTGCTTCCTGATGTGCTGCTGCCCCCTGCTGGCCAAGGTGAGGGAATGCTTGTTAGATGCTCTTCCTCCTCTCTCTCTGGCCTCCTGTTAGCACTTAGGCTTGCTGTAACTGAGTTTTCCCCTTTCTGGCCTGTGTTAATCACCTTTGAAGACTTCTCCCTCCCCCACCCCACATCATTCCTGCCACCCCCTACCCCCAAACATCACAAACACTAAAGGCCTAAATGCCTGTCGGGGTCCAAATCTAGACTGTGGGCTAAGACTTACTGACCTTAGAGAAAGATGATCGCTATAACCCATGATTATCGAGAAAATATGAGGAAAGCCCCAAGCGTATTGGGAAGACGGCATAGCTCTATAGGAAAATCCTGTGAGGTAGGTTTTCTAATTATCTTTGATTTATCCTAATGATCCCCTGCTTACTGATGAAGACTCTGAAGCCCAGTGAGGTTAAGGTTCTTGCCCAGGGTCACATAGCCAGTGAGTGGCTGAAGCAGCATTTGAACTTAGGTCTTCCTAATTCCAATTTGAGCACCCTACCCACCCACCTCCTAGACCAGGGTTGGGGAACCTGCAGCCTCAAGGCCACATGTGGCCTTCTAGGTCATTGAGTGTGACCTTTCGACTGAGTCCAAGTTTTACGGAACAAATCCTTTTTTTAAGAGGATTTGTTCTGTGAAGTTTGGATTCAGTCGAAGAGGCAAAAATAAGCTATGTACCCATTTCATAATTTTCTTATCCCCACGTGAAGGAACCTCCACAGGAACCTCTGATGCTGGTCATATGTCAGATACGAGGGCACAGGCTGCATATAAGTCCTGATTGTCCTGGGCTGAGGCCCCTCATTTCCCTGGATGAAGTGGGTAGGGTGAAGGCAGTGTTGGGATGGATATGTGAGACAGTCTTAGTTCATACCACTTTGCCCGCCATCTAAGACACCAAGGCATCTTTTTAATTTCCAACATGTATTCCTGAAGGAATTACCATTCCTGCCCATGCTTGCACTCTGCCGGCTTCATTATGCAGTTCCTCCTGGAGATCTGAACACTAACTGTCAGGGAAGGCTGAAAAGCCACATCACCTACCTACCCCCAGCCTGTGAGAGGCCCAGAGGGGAAAGTCAGCATGCACAATTATAGCTTTCATGTGTCTTTCTGAAGGGAAGAGTTAAGTGTTATTTTATATATTTTTCATGTACTGTGTCAGAGAATTTCTCAGGAAGAGCAAACATCAGAGGCAAGTTTTGCCATGAAAATTTTATGAGAAAGTTCTTGGGACCTAAGGAAGGCAAGGAAACCACTCTAGCAGCATGCATGGCTTCTAGGACCATGTTGTAGAAATGCATTCCCTTAAAGAATACGATGCAATACAAGTCTGGCATAGTGGGTAGAGGGCTAGTCTGGGAGTCAGGAAGACCAAGGCTCTCCCGCTGCCCTGTGACACATATTGGCTAGGTTACTGGGAGGGAATCATGTAACTTCTCAATAGACCACACAACTCTTCATGCCTATAAATTGCCCAAAAGAAGCTAATCTCCACTGATAGAGAACTTGGCTGGATGTTCCCTACAGTAATGAAATCACAGGCCTGGTTAAAAAGCAACAGGGTAGCACAATGGAAAAGATCCCAAAATTTAGTCAAGAAGTTGGGATTCCATCGACTACCAAGCATTTATTAAACACCTACTACATGTCACACACAGATCTAAGTGCTGGCAATACAAAGAGAAGTAAAACCAGTCCCTTTCCTCAAGGAATGAACCTTCTAATGGGGGGGGGGCAACAAGCAAACAACTATGTACAAACAATACACATACAAGATAGATGGAAGTTCATCCCAGAGGGAAGGGATTATCAGTGGGATGAACCAACACAAGCCTCTTGCAGAAGGATGGAGAATCCTGGCTTTTGCCCTCAATGATAACAATGAGCTGGATGGGAATGAGAGTTATATTAGCCAGAATTGTATGCCTGCAGGCAAAGGAAGGTTTTATTTCTAATGAGGAGGAATTTTAGTTCCAAATAATACGAAATTATTCTTTTAGGTGGTTGGTGAGTTCTTTGTTCATCCATATTGATCTCCTCAAGAAATTTTTTTTCCTACCTTATGTGAATTCTTTGTGCTTTGAGAATTTCATTCTTTTAAGCTTTCTCATCCCTCCTAGATAGATTCTCCTTTAGCCCATAGGATCCCAAGCATCTTTCCCCTGAATCTTTTTGGAATCCGCTCTCCCAAAATATTAGGCACATACCACACCATTCTCAACTTTCCTCTTCTTCTCTAGCACAAATTCTAAGACAGTGTTCACTTCTACTCTAGTTTCTCATCATCTCCTTCTCATCAATCATCAGTTCCTCCTTGCTAGGGAGAATCAGGCCCCAAACAGAATTTTCCCTTGTTGATTTCTCCACCTTTTGAATGACCAAATTGATATAAGTCAAGGTGAGATATTATTAGCTACTCTGCTTTTGGGAGAGATAGAGACAGAAAGATAGAGAGAGGTAGAGACAACAGACACAGAGAGAGCGGGGGTGAGGGGAGAGACAGAGAGATAAATGGAGAGAGACAAAGAGATAGAGACAGAGGGAGACAAAGACAGAGACAAAAAGAGACAGAGACACAGAGAGAGACAGAGCTCCAGAAGGTGTTTAGAAAATTAGAAAACTAGTGTATCATGCCTTTGTGTCAGAGTTGAGATCTATTTCCCAAACTCCTCATCTATTGCCTTTTTCTGTCCAGGTTGTTTGTAAGATATTCCAATGACAATATTCCTTTCATTCCTCCCTTCACTAATCTTCATCCAACTGTTTTCCACAATGCTTCCCCCCACCGCCCAGATTTCTCCACAAGATTATACCTCCGTAATATCAATATTATTCATCCTGCCCTTTTCCCATGTCATTTTTTTTACAATAAATAAAGTATGTCCCTTTAGAGTCATATTTGATTATCTCTCATTTTGCCAAATCTCAGTATTATTTATGAGGTCATTCTTGCTTCCTTGTGTTAGGAAGCATAGCATATCTTGTTCATGGCCTAAACTTTGTGTGTTTCTCTATAATTTTAAGTCATGAGTTTTATTATTGGCTGCTTTCTTGGCTTTTGTCTCGTGAAGTGCTGCTCATCTCACCTGTTTTTCTTCTTCCTACATTCCATCTTCTCTGTATGGCATCTAGCTTGATGGATATGCATGAGCAATTTTATAACCTTCCCTATCCCCCCCTTCCCACATCTCTTTCCATTTAAGCCAGATTTGCACAAGGAAAAGGCATTTTATCAACCTTTGTTAGGTACACACTCTAACCCCAGTGAGAAGTTTATTATTTCGATACTTTAAGCTGTGGTCCAAAAACTCAAATCCTCTTTTCAAAGACCATCTTGAACCTAGTCATTTACTTTCCAAATCAGAATTTCTCTTCAATATCTTGTGCATTTTTCAAAGGACAGCAGTGAAGTTGTCCCATTAGTTTCCTGTACTTGTACAAATTAGCATCTTTAGAGATTTCTTCCATAGCAGCAATTCATTCTTTCCTTATCTGCCTCACAGGATCCATAGTTTCCTTCAAAGTCAAGTTCAAGTGCCACTCCCTACACAGGATCTATCCTGATTGCCCCAGGTGCTAGTGCCCTCTGCCTCAGAAATCATTTTGTATTTAAATTTTCATATATTTTATATTTATTTGTATGTATGTGTGTCATTTCCTACAATAGAATATAAGCTACTTGAGGGTAGGGAAAATTTTCTTTGTGGGTTTTTAAAAAATTTTTTATCTCAAGTTCCTAGCTTATACCAAGTGCTTAAATACTGGTGAAAGAATGAAAGATGAAACTACTTGGGCCCCAGTGGCCTTCAGTTTCTTGCCTAAAGCTTTGCAATCTTTGGTGACACTTTCTAGGTACCTTCTGGCAATATTATTTTTGCTCACAGAAATCATCAGAAGTGGGAAGCATTCATCCATGTTGACAAGTCTTAGAGGTCCCCTGATGTATCATGGATACACATTCTGGGAAGAGAAGAGACCTCAAAGTCTCTCAGCTAAATTAGCTTAAATAAATATACACCTAATGATGAGAGATAGATGAAGAAATTATTGATAATGTGCCACCTCTTCCTGCCCGTCATCATGGATGAGATAATTTATTAATCCAAGAGTCCACTAGATCTGTGACCTTTTCAATTTGGATGCTACCACAGTGTGGATGATCAAGAACTATTCAATAGAATCCTATTCATGCAGAATTATTACCCTTCTGACTCAGTGGCCAGCTGGTCAACCTCTAGTAGCAATTGAAACTACACTGGGCAAGTTGAGGTGAACATTGCCAACTACTACATTAATGTCATAAATTAGCGAGCCTGTAAGAGAATCATAGAACTAAATAAATCATTTTAAATACTTCCTCTCCATACCTTCTCCCCACTTCTTTGGGCTATAGAAAATGAGTCATTCCCCAAAGCCTCAGAATGAGACCTCTAGTCAGAATGGTTGTGTGGAGGGTGGCCAAGAAGCCCAGCCCTCATTTGGTGACTCCAGCAGAAACCTAAGATAGAGCACCCAACCAAATAATTGTCAAGAAATCTGAGGAGAACCTAGAGTACATGCTTTTATCTAGCCCAGAATTGCTCAAAAAAGACACCAGCGGCTTATGGACATTAGGAAAAGGGAACTTTCTGAAGAATCAGTGAGAGCATAGACAAATAAGATGAAAGTTTACTTGTGTGGACCAGAGGTGATAATGCCAGAGTTTTCAGGTCAAAGAAAAAAAAGCAGACTTAAAAGAGTTTAATGTTTCAAAATTATATAGGACAATCTTGGCCCCAAAGATGATATGAGAATATACTTCTCTCTACTCCTTTACATAACTAGGGGGCAGGGGTGAGACACAGGTATAGAGCGTTACATATAACAATCGTTTTAATGTATTAATTTGTTTTCCGATTTTTTCTTCTCTTCCTCTTTTTTAAAAGGAATTTTATTTTATAAGGGACGGTTCTCTGGAATGAGTGAGGGGAAAGAAGGAAGGAAGGAAACAAGTATTTATTAAGGATCTACTACATGGCAGATAATAAGTTAGGTATTTTACAAATATGATCTCAGTTGATCCTTCCAATAACTCTGGGGGGGTAGGTCTGGTATCATCTTCCTTTTAGTATTTATTCATTATTTATCTTTAGAATTATCTTCCTTGCAGACTTGAATATAGATCTACCTGATTCAATGACCATTACTCCATCCAATGGGCCACTTAGCTGCCTCTAGGAAAATCTAGGAGATATGAAAACAAAAGATATCAAAAAACTCTTTTTTTAAAAAAGAAAGACTTGTTCAAGTACTAAAGAACTACAGTCAGAATCACAAAAGACTGGGCAAGCTTCCATCTTTTGGGCCTGTGCTCATACTGGCTTTTCAGGTAGTTCCCCTTTCCTAATGCCCATAGGCCTCTGGATGTCTTTTTGTGCAGAAGAAGAAATATAATACTCCAAAAGGCAAAAGATAATGGCTTACAACCAAGAATAACTTCCCCTGCAAAACTGAGTATAATCTTACAGGGGGAAAAAAACAGTGAAATGCAAACACAATAGTCGAGAGAAATATAGAAAAGTAAATAGCCTTGAGTGATTGGAAGGGGGTCTAAGATGAAGAAGCTAACATTCTAACGAGCAGAGAAAAATGTCTTCCCTTTCTCACACTCTGAGATTTCCTGCCAGAGAGGAGAGAGGGTTCTTCCCTTCTCTTTACCAGTCATGCTGCTCATCCCCAAGGGCCATCAGCCTTATAGATAAGGCAAACCAAAAAAGAAAGCAGGAAATAGTCAAATCTTCCCCAGAGTGTTAGATCACTATTGCTCCCCTATAAGAGAGAGTCAATTTATTGCCAGCTGATATTAATCAAGCAGTTTACAGGGTAGGATTATTAACATTGACAGACCTGGTTCAGGTCAATTATCCTCTCAGGGAAAATAGAATAAAACATGACCTATAGCCAGAGGAACTTGCTAAATACTTAAGTGGCCCAATGGAAGGGGAATTTGGTAATGAGATCCCGATTTTCTCTAACTTATGGACACGTCTTTATGTGGCTACCCACTGGCTAGCTGCTAAGGTTAGAAGTGAAGAGAGAACAACAAATGGAATTTTGTGACTATAGTTTAATGACTATCCATTGGCTCCTGAGTGAGTGAAATGCATTTTAAAATAGGCAATCCACCAATTTCGTAGGCAGAGGCTGATTGAAGAGCCTGATCAGGGAAATGCATTTCCAGTGACCTCTTTTGCTTAGGCATCTAATTTTCCTAGAAAGGGCACCTTTACCCTGGTAGGTAGGCGGCACAGTGAAGATTGTGCCAGACCTAGAATCAGGAAGACTCATCTTCCTGAGTTCAAATCTGGCCTCAGACAGTTACTAGCTGTGTGACCCTGGACAAGTCACTTCACCCTGTTTGCCTCAGTTTCCTCACCTGTAAAATGAACTGCAGAAGGAAATAGTAAACCACTCCAGTATCTTTTCCATGAAACCCTCAAAAAGAGGTCATGAAGAGTCAGATGTGACTGAAAACAGCTAAACAACAACACCTTTACCCTATTTCTTGATTGACAATTTATACACGGAGCTAAATTGGTCTGTATTCTGCTAAGTAGGGCAAAAAAGTTTTACTTTAGGGTTCAGATGCTGTCATAGGTTAAAAATCCCCGAATAAGATATTGCCGCATGTGTTTTGCCTTTGCTACCATCATGTAAGTGTCTCCATTACCTGAAGACAAGACAGAATATGAAATCATTTAGTAAAGGTGACCAGAGATTCTAATACCATAAATTCTGGGCTTGGAAGAGATGCTTTGACCAGACCTAGTTATTTTAAGGCATAAAAATATGGTAGCCATAAATATTCATTCAACTTTGAGAATAATCATTCTATTTCTGATATGGCCAGATAGGGACTGTATCTGTGATTTCATCGGTATAAGGAATTCCTAGGTAAGGAAGGGGGCAGCTAGATACTACAGTGGATAGAGGCTAGTACTGTGGATAGAGATACAGCTGAATCTGCAGTCGGGAAGATCCGAGTTCAAATCTAGCCTCAGACACTTATTAGTTGGGCAAATCACTTAACTATTATTTACTTTAGTTCCTTATCTGTAAAATGGGAACACAGTGGAGGAGCAAATGGCAAACCACTCCAGTATCTTTGCAAAAAAAAAGCCATGGACAAGTCCATGGGTTTACAAAGAGTCAGACATGAGTGAATGATTGAAGAACAAGGTAAGAAAGCTTCTAACTAGGCAGATTGGCTCCTTCTCTGCAATTTAAAGTCTTGGTCATCTTAAATACTGAGGGGGTCAAAACAGCCTGTCTGTTTCAGAGGCAGGACTCGCACTCAGGTCTTCCTGGCTTTGAGGCAAGCTCTTTACCCACTATGTCACAGTTCCTCCCAAGAATACTAAAGTTAGTAAAATAAATAAAAGGTAAAAACACCAAGCAGTGACTTATTTTTTCAGTTATAAAAAATCCAACCCTTGTAACAGATATGCCTAGTCATACAAAACAAATTCTTACATTGACCTTGTCCAAAAATATTGTTTCATTCTCCATATTGAATCCATCACCTTGCTGGAAGGAGGTAAGTTGCATTCTTTTGTCAATAACCACTAGAATTATGTGTTGATTAGAATTCTCAAGTACAAGAGGATTCTTTTTTTGGAGGAATCCAGGCTAAGTGACTTGCCCAGGGTCACACAGCTAGTAAGTGTCTGAGGCCATATTTGAACTCAGGCCCTCCTGACTCTAGGTGCTCTGTCATCTAGCTGCCCACAGTGCACCAGAATTTTAAGGTGTACTGTGACACTTTGATTATGGGAGTTATTGGAGGGTGGGCTATGGTAATGCGCTCATCCTATAAAGACTGAAACTTGGGCAAAGATCTCATCTATTCATGAGAAGACTTACCCTAGCATTTAGGTGGCACAGTGGAGAGAGTACGGGGCCTGGAGTCAGGAAGAGTCATGTTTCAGAATTCAAATCTGGCCCCAGAAACTTCCTAGCTGTGTGACCCTGGGCAAGTCCCATCACCCTCTTTGCTTCAGTTTCCTCAACTGTAAAATGACCTAGAGAAGAAAATGGCAAACCACTCCAGTATCTCTGCCAAGAAAACTCCAAATGGGGTCATGAAGAGTCAGACGTGACTGAAAACTGAAGTACCAGGGCAAACTAAGGTAGAATAGAGACAGAACAAAGATGGTTTAGTTCCGATAAGTAAATCAGTTGAAAATGGTGATTTGTCCAGTGTCTTCTTCTCAGACTATTTCTGAAGATTACAGTTGTCTCTCTGTTCCTGACTTTCTTAATGCCCCTAAAATGTGAATGAGAAACAGAAACACTGCAGAATTAAATTCAATCCACAAGCATTTATTATATCAAGATGGCAACATACTGGGTCTGGAAATAGACAAAATAAGGAAGTGGTTCTTGTCCTCAAGTAACTTACAGTCTACTAGGCATATACAAAGTGTCCCAAAAGTCTCAGTGCATTTAAAAAATCTTTAATAGCTTAATACTACACTGAGATTTTGGCTCCATAGACTAGAGCATCATAGATCTTGAACTGGGAGGGACCCGAGAGACCATCCACCCCAGTCCCTTTATTTTATAAAGGAGGAAGATGAGCCATAAGGAGGCTCAGTTTCCTGCCTTCTAAAATAAGGGGTGCATACTAGATCACTTCCACCTCCAGGTCTATGATCCTAAAAGCAAATACCCTTGAGCAAAAGGCCAAAGAAGATGCTCAGCTCTCCTGACAAAGATGTGAACATTCTTAGAAGAAAGAAAGAAGCAGTAGGAGAAAATATTTGGAAAACTTTAAAAGAGAGCTCTGTCTTTATAGGAAACCCACAAGCCTGTTTGAAAACCATCAAGGCTCACCGACAATGGCCAAATCCTTTGCAAAAGCAGGTGGGTCTCCGAGCCATTCGTGGCCGCCTCTCGCCCTCCAGTGGACAAAGGTGGTCAGTGCCTCCCCTCGCCTGACAGCCAGCATCCCTTACGCACTTGTCGCCCTCAACAAATCCTTCTTATTACATCATGAATTTTGATAAGCCCATTAGCCAGCCAAGCAGCCAGGAGGAGGATGTCTTTCTCACTTGATGACTACACAATGAGGAGTAATATATTTTAATTTAAACACCATAAACCTATTGAGTGCTTAATTAACTTTAACCGTCTTTAGGGGAATGAAGCCAATTTGAAGGGGGTCAAAAGGAGTTGTTTCAATATCAAACAGTTTTACATAGTCAATCCATTCATTGGGCCTACAGCTACTGATTAACACACAAAATTAACATGTTAGTAAAAATTCATATTCAGGCCCCGGGGGAAATTAAGGTACACATGCACAGTGCGTGATTAGCACGGCTATTGTTTTCTCTCAACAATATAATTTAATGGGTTTTTAGAATTACAGAAAGAGAGACTCTGGGCTGGTTTGAATTGATTATTTACCACAAAGCTTTGAAATATGGAAAAGATAGAAAACATCTCAAGCCCGAAAAAGCCCAGGAACAAAGTGGCCTGCACTCGGAGCCAGGCTAGAGGCTTGCCGCCCAGCTGCTGAATGCCGTGGCTGGCTGAGGCCGAGACCAGCCTTGAAGCCAGGCCAAGGGGATGGGTGCTGGGGAGATACTTAGGATGGGAGGAGCGTGGCCTTGGAGCTGGGAAGGACCATTGAGATGAATTAGTCCGGACGGCTTCATCAGTTGATTGGAATCAGAGGATCTGCCTCTTACTGCTTCTGTAAACTTGGGCAAATCACTATTCCTATCTGGGCCTCAGTTTCTTAATCTGTAAAATGAAGGGGTTGGACTGAATGGCCTCTGAGGTCACTTCCAGCAATAAATTCATTTCTTATTTTGACAGAGAAGGAAAATGACTTCCAGAGGGGAGAAGGCACTTAAGTTCATTTCAATAAGCATTTATTAAATACCCACTAGGTACAAGGTGTTGTGATAGGTACTAGGTATACAATGTTTTAAGAGATTTGATACCTTTAAGGAATTTACATTCTATCAAGAGTATTCATGCATATGTAGATAAGAAAGTACAAAATATATCAGTCAGTCAATCAAAAAACATTTATTAAGCCCTGCTATATACCAGGTATTGTGTTAGGCACTGAAGATATACAATGGTAGATGAAATAGTCTCTGCCTTCCAAAAATTTCCACCCAGTTGAGGGAGGTAACACATCCACATTTAAGTACACAAAAGGTATGTATCCAATAAATTCAAGGATATTTGGGGGAAGACAGCAGCCTTAGCAGCTGGGGGGATCAGGAACGGCCTCATGTACAAGCTGAAGCTTGAGCTACTCTTTGAAGAAAGCTGAGATTCTAAGAGGTGCAGATAAGGAGGGAGTGCCTTCCAGGCAAGGGATACAGCTAATGCAAAGGCATGGAGACTAGAGATGAAATGTTATGAGCAAGAAACCACAAGAAGGCCCTTTTAGATGGGTCATAGAGTGATTAGAGGGAAGGAATGTAAAATCATACTAGCAGAGCAGGCTGGAGCCAGGTTGTGAGTAATTTTAAGGTAGCAACCAAGCTGTGTTCTGAGAGAAGTTGAGATTCTGGAAGGCAGAAGTGAGGTGGGAGTGCATTCCTGGCATGAGGGACAGCCTGTGCAAAGGCGTGGATGTGGGAAACGAGAATACCATGTTAGTCAGTTTCTCTAACAGAAAGTACATAATAGGGACCAACACCAAATATGGTCAGAAATAAGACTTGTCCATGGTCCCTTGGATGGTAAATTGCTTAGCTTCGTGGAAAAGACAGATCAAGTAAAAGCAGGTCTTCCCAGAGCTACCGATTTAGATGAAGGCTTAGAGGCAAGAAAATTAGGGAGCAGTAGAAATAGGACAGGAGTTATACCATCTATAAGAACTCCACAGAGTTGATCTCAAAGGTCCCTTCTCACTCTAAAATCTCATGACTCTAATTATGATTTACATGGTACCCAGGGAAACTGTGGTCTGAGGAGAAAGCATTGGGGTCAGTGTTCCCATTTGTAAAAATTCTATCCCTCACAAAGTCTTCCCTAATTTTTCTAGCCAATGTTTACCTAGGGGGCTGCTAGGTGGTGCAGTGGATAGAGTCCTGGGCCGGGAGTCAGGAAAACTCATCTGCACCAGTTCAAATCCAACTTTAGGTATTTAGTATATGATCTGGGCAAGTCACTTCACCCTGTTTACCTCAGTTTCCTCATCTGTAAAATGAGCTGGAGAAGGAAATGGCAAACCACTCCAGTATCTTTGCCAAGAAAATCCCCAAATGGCGTCATGAAGAGTCAGACACGACTGAAATGAATGAACAATAACAAAAATGCTCACCTGATCTTTGCTCAAGTTTCCACAGCATCATTAGCCAGAAGACACATTTGCTTCAAAAATCCAGGATTTCATCCATGTGGAGGCTCTTTCAACAGATGTGAATCAAAGTTCTTCTGCCCCTTAAAGAATGATTTAATGGGCTGCTTTGGCCACAAAAATGATTACACACTAAAATATTAATTTCCTTGACTAGCAAATGGGCTTGTCTTCATGTACCCCCAAGGAGAGCAAAGACAGAAAGAAAAGGCCTAAATACACATGTCCCAAAACTCTTAGTGCAGTTTTAAGCTTTAATAATTTCAGAAGTATATGCTACAAACTTATAAAAAATTTGAAAGGTTAATTACTTAAATTTACTTTCCACTTATTTAGTTTTTCAAATTTTAAATAACAAACTTTTCATTTAAATTTCAAGAAGGCAGGACACCCTGTCATATTATGTACTACATGTGTGACAATGTCTGCATGACACTTTCTCAGATCACTGGGGCAGTCAAGGAGGTCCTCTTGCTTTGCCACCTCAGTCATCTGATCTGTCTCCATTAGACCGTTTTCTTGTGGGACCATGTCAAAGTTGTCATTTACGCACCAAAACCTTCTTTGGATAATATTAAGGCCAGGATTACAGATGCAATGCTTTCAGTCACTGAGTGGAAGCTGAAGTGAAAACTTACAAAGTTAGAAAATAGACTCGAGCAACATATAGCATGAGATGGTGTTTATGTTGAGTTTTAATAAGAAATATTGTCAATAGTCCAATATTATCAATGTTATAAATTTTTTAATAATTAATCTTTTAAATGTTTTTAAGTTTGTAGCATTTATTCTTCTGAACTTATCAAAGCTTGAAACTGCATAAAGACTTTTGATATACTGTGTATCCTAAAGTATATGTGGTGGTGAAGTTGTAATAGACAGAATCAGTCATGGAGTTAGTAAGATATGAATTCAAATCCTCCCTCTGACACATACTGGCTGTGTGACCCTGTACTAGTCAGTCACTTAACCTCTTAGGTCCCTAAGCAACTCCCAAAGACTATAATTGCAGATCAGGTGATGATCTACATTGATAAAGGAAATTCTCTCATTGGGAGTTCCCTATACCAACATATAGGACATAGCTTAGGTTAAAGAAGGGGAAAACCACCCCATAATAGTACTTTGGGGGCAAAAAGCTGAAAATAAAATTGGTGCCCCTCTGTCTGTAGACCAGTCGAACAAACTGTGGTAAGTGGATGGACTGGAATATGGAATGTACCAGTGCAGGAGGAATGGCAAATGGGTGGAATTCAGAGAAACATGGTAAGATTTTGCAAACAGATACAGAATGAAGGAAGTAGCATCAGAACAAAAGTAACAATGACTACAACAATGTAAATGAAAAACCACTGAAATAAAGCAAGTTCTAAGTAATTATAACAACCAGTCTTGCTCCCAGAGGAAAGATAATGAAACATTGTTCCGTCTTCTAAGCCAGGAAGTTGGGGCAAAATGTTTCCTACATTGTCAACTGAGTCCCTGGGCTGGTTGTTTTTGCTTAATTGTGTTTCTTTGTCACAAGGAAGAGCTTGATTTTGGAGGCAGGGAGAATATCAAGGACGACTTAGATCATATTATCTTACATGTCATGTCATTATCACTTGGTGGCCAATCCTAAAGAGATGAGTCTCTACACAAGAGGCACTGGGGTGTGGCAGATACAGTTGGTCTTGGAGCCAGGGAACCTGGGTTCAAGTCCCTCTTCTGATTCCAACTTGCAGTGTGGCTCTGCAAAAGTTTCTTAACCTCTCAATAACACAAGCACCTAAGTTTCACCTACCCCAATGAGATCATAGGTTCATTCTCCATCCCTCTCTCCTTTACTTAGCTAAGCTGGTCCTTGGATACAGACATGCACCATCTGTCACTGGGTTTTCCCTAGAAGGTTTTCCAGCTTTGTTGGTACAGAACATGGCAGAACATGCTCAAGCTTGCCATCCACTGGCCTAGCCTTTGAGAACTCAGGGTCACCTTCACGCCACAGTGAAATCTTGGAGAACCACTCACTTTGGCATGTGTTGTCATGGACTGCACACAGATACTTTTGAGGGTGAAAGTAATGCAGTGGGAAGGATGGTAGTTTTGATATTTGGTGGGTGGGATCTCTGCTATCTGAGTGACATACAAGCCACGTACCATCTCTAAGACTCAGTTACCTCATCTATAAAATAAGTGAAATAGATTCTATGACCTCTCATATCCTTCCCAGATCCCAAAACTAGGATCCTTGAAGTTTTGTCTCCCCAACAAGATCGAAAACTCCCCTTCTCATCTTTCACACTTCTCCTAGAGACATTCTTTTCCTGCCTTGTTGGACTGCTTCTGATCTTCTAACCTCCCCAGAGGCAGATAGGTGACACAACGGATAGAGCACCAAGTCTGAGGTCAGGAAGACCTAATTTCAAATCCTTCCTCAGACTAGCTGTGTGACTGTGGGCAAGTTGCATAATCACTTTCTGCCTCAGTTTCCTCAACTGTTAAATGAGGATAATAATAGCACCTACTTTGCCGAGTTGTTGTGAGGATCAAATGAGAGAGTATTAGCAAAATGCTTAGCACAGTGCCTGGAACATAGTAGGTGCTTAATTCGTGCTTATCTCCTCTCCCCCCATCCCATTTCTATAATGTTTTTCTTCTTTACCATACTGTTTGGCATTTGATTTTAGACTGGCTTACCTATTGTCTCTTTTCATGTGCATAATTTTTGGCTTGTCTTCCTATCTTAAGACAGCATCTACCTCACAGAGGTGTTGTGAGGGTCAAATGAGGTAATATTTGTAACCAATCAATCACCATTTATTAGGTGCCTACTATATGCCAGGCATTGCACTAAATAGTCACTTCCCTCAAAGAACTTACAGTCTATTAAGGAAGACAACATGCAAACAAATACATACAGAACAAGCTATGTAAGGTTAAATAGGAAATAATTAACCAAGAGAACACAATGGAATTAAGCGCTTAACATGATGCACATAGTAGGCACTTAATGAATGCTTATTCCTTTTCCTTCCCTTTCCATGTCTTCCATCTTAAAGGTAAGGCATGGGGACCAGTCAATTCAAAGACATAGAAGTGGGAGCTTGTATGTCCTGGATGTCATCAAAGGGGAACAAGAAGGCAACTTTGGCTGGATATATGGGACAGCTAGGTGGTGCAGTGGATACAGCATCAGGCCCATGTGACCCTGGGAAAGTCTCCTCATCTGCAAAATGAGCTGAAGAAGGAAATGGCAAACCACTTCAGTGTCTTTGCCAAGAAAACCCTATATGGGGTCATGAAGAGTTGAACACAATTGAAAAATGATCAAACAACATGAAAGGATGTAGGAAGGAGAGTAATATACAACAAAGCTGGAGAAATGGGTATCAGATTGGGAAGAGCTTAGAAAAGCTAAGTAGAGGAGTTTTTTTTAACTCTAAGGAGAGTAAATAGGGAGCCACTAAAGTTTCCTTTTATTTTTCTTTCTTTTTTTTCTTCTTTTTAATTTTTTAAAATATTTTATTATTTAATAGTTTTAGTTTTCAACATTGATTTCCACAAGATTTTGAGTTACAAATTTTCTCTCCATTTCTACCCTCCCCCACCCCAAGATGGCATATATTCTGATTGCCCCTTTTCCCAGTCTGCCCTCTCTTCTGTCACCTCCATTCCCCACCCTATCCCCTTTCCCCTTACTTTCTTGTAGAGCTAGATAGATTTCTATATCCCATTGCCTGTATATCTTATTTCCTAGTTGCATGTAAAAACAACCTTTTTTTGAGCATTTGTTTTTAAAACTTTGAGTTCCAGATTTTCTCCCTTCTTCCCTCCCCACCCACCCTCCTTGTGAAGGCAAACAATTCAACATAGGCTACACATGTATCATTATGTAAAATACTTCCATAGAAGTCATGTTGTGAAAGACTAACTATATTTCCCTCCATCCTATCCCCCTTTATTCTGTTTTCTTCCTTGATCCTGTCCCTTTTCAAAAGTGTTTGTTTTTGATTACCTCCTCCCCCCAATCTGCCCTCTCTTCTATCATCCGCCCCTCTTGTCCCCTTCCTCCCTACTTTCCTGTAGGGTAAGATATCCAATTAAGTGTGTATGCTATTACCTCCTCAAGTCAAATCCAATGAGAGCAAGATTCACTCATTCCCTTTCATCTGCCCCCTCTTACCTTCCATTATAACTGCTTTTTCTTGCCACTTTTATGTGAGATAATTTACCCCAATCTATCTCTCCCTTTCTCCTTCTCCCAATATATTCCTCTCTCAGTCTTTAATTTAATTTAATTTTTTAGATAATATCCCTTCATATTCAACTCACCCCGTGCCCTCTGTCTATGTGTGTGTGTGTGTGTGTGTGTGTGTGTGTTCCCTTCAACTACTCCAATACTGAGAAAGGTCTCATGAGTTAGAAATATCATCTTTCCATGTAGGAATGTAAACAAAATGGTTCAACTTTAGTAAGTCCCTTATGATTTCTCTTTCTTGTTTACCTTTTCATGTTTCTCCTGATTCTTGTATTTGAAATTCAGATTTTTTATTTAGCTCTGGTCTTTTCTTTTTTTTATTCGTTTGTTTTTGGCAGGGCAATTGGGGTTAAGTGACTTGCCCAAGGTCACATAGCTAGTACATGCATCAAGTGTCTGAGACTGGATTTGAACTCAGGTCCTCCTGACTCCAGAGCTGGCGCTCTACTGACTGTGCCACCTAGCTGCCCCGAGCTCTGGTCTTTTCATCAAGGAAGCTTGAAAGACCTCTATTTTATTGAAAATCCATATTTTTCCCTGGAGTATTATATTCAGTTTTGCTGTGTACTAAAGTTTTTTAATGAAGAGAGAGAGATGGTATGCATGTACGTGTGTATATATGTGTGTATATGTATACATGTGTGTTTATATCTACATATACACACATGTATGTGTGTGTGTGTGTGTGTTTATCCATCTGTGGCCCGTTGCTTTTGCTACCTGCCTGGCCCACATCTGGCCTCTTTCTAGTCATACATCTCCCCAGTGAGGTCTTCCATGGCAATATTATACCTAGGTCATCACTGGAAATATGCCACGGTCTACTCATGCCCACTATCGTTCTCTCCATTGCCCAGCATGGATAAACTATTTCATTAAAAAAGTTGTGGACACATGGCTGTTGCTCCTTGGGAATTCTACTGAAGCACAAAAAGAGAATGATGAATGAAAACTAAAATGACTTATCTATGACTTACGTCTGCCCTGTTATCAGATTAATGTTGCTAAAATATTGATTTCCTCACTTTTGCCTGATCACGAATTTCAAATAATGCCTCTGTATCTATGGCAGCAAGTTCAAACATCTCAGTCTTCCACTTAAGACCTTTTACAATTTAGTCCCACCAAGGTAGTATCTCTGATCTCTCTCTACAAATCACCTACTCAATTCAACTCCTACTTTCCACTCCAAGCCACCCACCCATTCTTTCAACTCTAAGCCTTTGCTTGGAGTTCCTCCCAATGCAACAGGCCTTTTCCCTACTTCTCCATCCATTCCAATCATCCCCAACTCTCAGGTTCCAGCTTAAGGTAGGGTATAGGTGTAGTAAGAAAAGCACTGAATTCAAAGTCTAGAGACTGGGGCTCATATTTCAATTCTGATATTTCCTTACTATTCATGAGATCATGGGTAGATAACCTCTCATCCTCAATCTCTTCCTTTACAAAATGGAAGAAATGATACTTTTACTACAAGTACTAAGTAATTCTGAGTAATAACTGTGTCTTCTGAAATCCATCATCAAAACCAAATTCTCAAAGCCCTAAAATTATGGGTGACACAGAACCCCAGAATTACATAGTTGGAAGGGACTTCAGTGACCAGACCTGGAAGGAATCCCCATTATAATATATCTGATAAACTGTGATGAAGGGAAACCCACCACTTCCTAAAGCAGCCCGCTTCACTTTTAAACACCTTGATTGTTAGGAAGTCTTTCAAGGTATCAAGTCTAAACTCATTTCTTTGCAACTTATAGGAGCATAAGCTTATAATTGGAAAGAACTTTGAAAGCTATTAAATTCAATCCTTTTATTTTACAGATAAAGAATCTGAGGCATAGAGAAATTACATGGCTAGTAAGTATTAGAGGCAGGATTTGAACTCAGATTCTTTTGACTCCAGATGCAAAGCTTTATACACTATACCATACTGCCTTTCCATCCAGTACTCTTGCTTCTGCTCTCTGGGGCCAAGTAGAGCAGGATTAATCCTTCTTCCATGGTACCATCCTTCCATTATTTGAAATAAACTATTATGTCGCCCTTGAGTCTTCTCCAGGCCAAACCTTTCACTTCCTTTTGCACTTCATAATTTTGTTCACTCTCTTGACCACAATTTACTCCATATTTCTATCTCAACATTTTGACAGATCCATAATCTCATCAGTACGGGCACTAACTTCATCAGTGCAGATCATAGCCCATGCTTCATGGGGCCATTTCTTGGCCATGCCCTTCCATAAATCTTCCAGGGAGGTTACAAACCTTTGTCAGATCATTTTCTGTTCCATTGATGTTTGGGATGTCCATTTATCACCTCTTATTTCCCTATGTGACTGGCTTATCTTCCTTTCTTGTCATCCATCTCCCCATTCATGTCCTTTGTGGCTTCCCACCCCCACCTCCACAAGTCATCAATGGTAATGGATGGCCGCTGACTTGTACTCACCATGGGCCTTTCAACTACCCAGTTTTGATTCTTCACAGATTTTGGTGTCTCCAGGTTCAAAGATGTATAGTCATTTCAAAAAGATACCAGTCCTGAAAAGACAGGTTCTCAAAAATTGTGAAGGAAGGTGGCCCAGATATACTTGATCTCAAATTGTATTACAAAGTGCTAATTATCAAAACAATCTGGTACCGGCTAAGTAAGAAACAGAATGATGAATCAGAGGAATACATTAGGTATACTATACAGAGTAGTAAATGACCATAGTAATTTAGGGTTTGATAAACCTAAATATCCAAGCTTTTGGGACAAGAAATCACTATTTGACAAAAGCTTCTGGGAAAATTGGGAAGTAGCTTGGCTGAAACTAGGTATAGACCAATATCTCATACTGAATACCAAGATAAGCTCAAAATAGGTACAGGATTTAGACATAAAGAGTGATGCCATAAGCAAATTAGGAGAGGATGGAATAATTTACCTATCAGATCTATGCATAAGAGAACAGTAAGGGATGTAAAATGGATAGTTTTGATTACATTAAATTAAAAAGGCTTTGCATAAACAAAACCAATGCAGCCAGGATTAGAAGGAAAGGAGAAAACTGGGGGAAAATTTTTTAAATCAAGTTCCTCTGATAAAGGACTCATTTCTCAAATATATACAGAAATGAGTCAGATTTATAAGAATATAAGTCATTCCCCAACTGATAGTAAGGATATAAGCAGGCCAGGCAGTTTTCAGATTAAGAAGTCAAAACTATCTATAGTAATATGAAAAAAATTCTCTAAATTGATATTGGTTAGATAAATGCAAATTAAACCAACTCTAAGATACCACCTCATACCTATCAAATTGGCTAATATGACAGAAAAGGAAAATGATAAATGTTGGAGGGGATGTGGGGAAATTGGCACACTATTGCTGATCCAACCATTCTAGAGGGCAATTTGAAACTGCGTCCAAAAGGCAATAAAACTGTATATACCCTTTAACCCAACAATGCCACTACTACGTTTGTAACCCAAAAAGATTTTTTTTAAAAAAATAAAAGGACATATATGTACCAAAAGACTTATAGCAGTTCTTTTTGTGGTGGCAAAGAATTAGAAATCGAGGGAATATCCATCAAGTGGGGAATGGCTAAAGAAGTTGTGGTATATGATTGTGATGGAATACTACTGTGTTATAAGAAATGATGAGTGGGAAGAACTGATGCAAAGTGAAGTGAACAGAACCAGGAGAACATTGTACACAGTAACAGCAATATTACATAATGATCACCTGTGAATGACTTAGCTGTTCTCAGCAATACAATGCTCTAAGACAATTCTGAAGGATTAATAATGAAAAATGCTGTCTACACCCAGAAAAAGAACTGATGGAGTCTGAAGGAACATCAAAGCATGCTATTTTTTGCTTTCTTAATTTTTCTTGATTTTTTGTCTGTATTTTCTTTCACAACATTTCTTAATATGGAAATATGTCTTGCATGATTGCACATGTATAACCTACATCAAATTACTTGCCTTCTTAGTGGGGGAGGAAGAGATTTTGAATTCAAAATAAAAAAAATGTTAAAAATTGGTTTTACATGGAATTAGAAAAAATAAAATATTCAAAAGACAGAGTTCTTATGTCATGGGGGCTGCTTAGTATCACTGAAAATGGGACACAAGTTCTCAAGTACAATCAAGGCTGTTCTCTACCTCCTATGCGATGCTGAGTGCATAAAGTCCTTCACCATCTGGCTCCAGGTTCCCTTTCCAACCTCATGACACATTATTCCTCAATATACTCTGTATTGTAGTCAAATAGACCCATGTTCAGTCGCTCTATCCCCAATCTCTGCATCTTTGCAAGGCTGTCCCTGATGCCTAGAATATTCTTCCTCCTCATGATGACCTGGAGTTGAAGGCGAAGGACTGGGGAAAGCACTTATAGAGCATTTATATAGCACTTTAAAGTTTACAAAGAACTTTACATGGAACATCTTATCTCACCCTCACAAAACCCTGGGAGGTAGGAACTATTATCATCCTATTTCACAGATAAGGAAAATGAGGCAAGTAAAAGTTAAATGACTTAGCCAAGGGTCACTGATTTAGTGTCTAAAGTTGAATTTGAGCCCAGGTACAGCTCTCTATATTCTCGGTCATTCAGCTGTATTCTTTATGCCAGGCACTAGTGTACAAAAGCAGTAACAAAACAGGGTCTGCCTTCAAGGAGCTGATAGTCTATTGTATGGAGGGCCAGGTTAACAATATACAAACACTGAGATTTCACCTCTTTATTCTTGCCAATGGTACAGATTTCAATCCATCCAGGCTTTCCATTGAAACAGTTGGGTGGTACAATGGATAGGGTTCTATTTGGTGAGTTCAAATTCTGACTCAGATACTTAGTAGCTCCTTGGCCCTGGGTAAGTCACTTAATTTCCCTCAGCCTTATTATCTCCATCTATAAAATGGGGATTATAATAGCACCTATCCCATAGGGTTGTTGTAAGGAACAAATTGGATAACATGTATAAAGTTCTTGACAAACCTTGAAACACAAAATGAATGTTATTATTACTGTTATTTTGTGGGATTCTTGTCAGGTACTCCCATAAGTTTGCCACAAGCAGTCTTATATAAGCATAGATATAGATAAAGATAGACAGATATGGAGGAGTAGTTCCATATCCTTTCTTATACCTATTCTGGGAGTTTACATAATAAGTAATGATTGACAATCATACTGCTTTTTAGTTTGCAAAAATACTTTATATGTGTGTACGTGTGTGTGTGTGTGTGTGTGTGTGAGAGAGAGAGAGAGAGAGAGAGAGAGAGAGAGAGAGAGAGAGAGAGAGATTGTGAGAGCTCTATCTCTCTTTGTGCAGTAGCTCCATCTCCAGGCTTTCTATCTCTTTGCCGTGCTGAGCCTGATGCCTAGTATGTTCTTTTTCCTCATGGTGACCAGGGGGTGAGGGTGAGAGGACTGGGAAAAGATTAAATAAATCAAATTACCTTGAATTATATAAATAATTATATATTATGTTATGCAATATATTATGTAAGATACAATAGTATTATATAATAAATTATATAATACATATGATATAACAGTAATATATAATCCTATATGATATATTATATATAATACTATATAATTATACAATATATTATACAATAATTATATAATACTATATAATACTATATAATATACAATACTATTAAATGTTATGCAATATATTACATAATATAGTATATAATTCAAGGTAACTTGATTTACTGATTTGTATACAATTTGATTTGTATATACATAAAATTCAAGGCAATTTGATTATATATTACACATATAGTATATGTAGACATTGTGTACATATACAAATGTGTATATATTGTATATGTATATATTATATGTATTATATATATGCACATACACAAATAGTAAATTCAAAGTAAATTTGATTTACTGATTTATATGCATATAAAATTCAAGGCGATTTGAACATATATTCCATATATATGTATGTGTGTGTATGTATACACATACATACACATATGGTAAATTCAAGGTAAATTTGAAGGAGGAAGCAGCTAGGGGAGGGGTGATCCTCATGGCAGAGATGGGACTTCCGCGGAACACTGAGGGAAGCTTGGGGATTCTAAAACCAAGTAACGAGAGTCAGAAATGGAGGGATCTGCATTTGGGATGAAGCAGGTGCAGCAAATAGGGACTGAGGTCCTCCGCCCGGAGACCAGATCCAACCTATTCAGCCACAGTCCCCAGCGCTGAAGAGCTGAGTCATTGTGTGGATGGGAAAGCAGGACTGGGTTGAGCCACAAGGAATCCTGTGTGTTTGGGTCACAGAGAGCATCGAGGGGAGTGAAGTACAAGAAGACCAAAGAGTTGGGAAGGGGCCGGTTTGTCAAAGGTTTTAAATGCTCCAAAGGAGCTTGTGTTTGGTCCTGGAAAGTTGGAGAGGCAGGAGAAGACACTTGAGGAACAAGCAGGGCAGGTTTTGAACTCCTCTCCTGCCAATCCCCTTTCCTCTCGACTAGGGAAGCTGCTTTTCTGGATGTCCCTTGTCTTCTCCCGTACCACAAGGCATCTCGTCACACATTCTGACTCAGGAATGTGTGTATTTTGTACCTCTTTAGAAGTGTGCATCTTGTGTCTCCTATAAGAATATAGTAAGCTCTTTTAGGGTAGACACCTTTGCTTTTGTCTTTGTATGCCCAGCATTTAGTACAATGCCTGGCACATAGTAGAAACTTGATAAATACATATTAAGACATATAAAGTCATCGATCTGGGGCTGGAAGGGGCCTTAGAAGCCATCTAGGCCAACTTGCTCATTTTATAGATAAAGAAACCAAAAATCCCAGCCCCAGCCTGAACAGGGATTCTTCACTCCAAATCCTTCAGGAATCTAGCATAAGATATCACAGAATCACAGATTCTGAGTGGGAAGAGAATTGAGAGGCCACCTTGCCCACACCATACTTGACTGAGAATCCCTCTCCAATATCCCCAGCTAGCGGTGGTCCAGCCTCCATTTGGAGACCTCCAATGAGAAGAGCCCACTCTATTCCTAAGGAGCCCACATCTATTTTTTTTTTTTTTTGGACAGCTCTAATTTTTGCCCTTAAGTGGGGTTGAAATCTGACTTTTTGCAACATTCTCCCATCATTCCTAATTCTATCAAAGTTTCCAGGGTCAAATCCAGCGAGACTGAATAAACCAAAGCACATCAAAGAGGTGGCATGTCATTGCCCCTGTGGGCATTACTACAAAGTTCTGAGGACTTAAAATCCAGAGTGACAAGAGACAGTGAAAACCTCAGCCTTGTTTTGGCCTCTTATATTCTCCCATTTACAATCGTATCTGAAGCACAGACAAAGCGCTAGGATTTCAAGCATTACAATGCAATGGCTTACTTCCCTTACAAGACATTTAACATCGGGACCATAATTGTCGCTTAAAGGGTCAGGGGAGACCTGTTTCTGTCCTCTGTGCTTTTTTCGTCCCTAATCGTGCCTTTATGTTTTGAAAATGCAATCATGTCTAATTCAAATTACAAGCAAGAACACCATCCCAGAGCCTATCGCTTCTTTTCCCCTGCTCAATCTGTTCATTATTTTACTTGCTCAGACACACCGTTTCCCCCAAAAGACAGACATTGACTTACATGACCCTTTGGGGAATGTATTTACGCATTCACACTTCTAATTCGAGTCAGTCATTTGCCATGTCCTCATGTGGGCCCTTGAACAATACTAGACGGAAGACACAAGGTTGCAGATGAGTCACCTGGGGACCCTCAAACCCTCATTGGCCCTTCTCCATGCTACCAATCAACTCTAAGCAAGAAGCATGTGAACCTAGCTCAGCTCAGGTGCTTTCCTGATTCCTCCTGTTATGAGCATTTCTTCCTTTGGAAATTGCTGTTTTCTTCCATGAGTACACATTGCACTTCCTGTGGGAGAAAGTAAACTCCCTTAGGGCAGGTACAACTATATTTCTATTTTTGCACCCTCAACTTCTAGTACAATGCTTAACATATGGTATTAATCCATCAATCCAAAACATTTGTTAAGTATCTATGTGAAGGTACTGCACCGAGCACTAGAGTTACAAATACAAAATTGGGATGGTACTACTGCTTAAGGAGTTTACTTTTAACTTGAGGTACCTGGTAAATGTTTATTGAAAATACAAATAGAAGGATTAACAGCAGAAAAATCCTGAAACTGAACTCTGTGTAATTATAATGAACAAGATACTCTCCCCAAAAAGTCTTTCTGTAGCAAACTATAGTGGATAGGACACTGGACATGGAGTAAGGAAGATTTAGGTTTAAATGCCACCTCAGAAAGTTACTAGCAATTTGATCACAGTCAAGTAATAAACCTCCTTAAGCCTCAGTTTTCTGATCCACAAAATGAGAGGTTGGGCTCAATGGCATCTAAAGTCTCTTCCAGCTCTAAATCTATGATCCTAAATTGAATTGACCTCCTTCTCTTTGCTAGAGTGGTGGGGAAATAGGATGTAGGACATTAACTATATATAATGTCAGATTCAGTTGATGTGTAGACTAGTTGTCTTTCTCTTTCTTTCTTCATTCCTTCTTTTCCTTCCTCCCTTTCCTTCTTTCTCTTCCTTCCTTCTTTCTCTTTCTTCTTTCTTCCTTCATTTCTTTCCTTCCTTCTCTTTCTTTCTTCCTTTCGTTCTTTCTTTCTCTTCTTCCCCTTCTTTCCTTCCTTTCTTTTTTTCATCCTTTGTTTCCTTCCTTCCTTTCTTTCTTTATATCTTCCTTCCTTTCCTACCTTTTTTCCTTCATTTCTTTCCTTCTTTCTTCCTTTCATTTCTTCCTTTTTTCTTTCTTTTCTTGTTTCCTTTCCTTTCCTTTCCTTCCTTCCTTCCTTCCTTCCTTCCTTCCTTCCTTCCTTCCTTCCTTCCTTCCTTCCTTCTTTTCTTCTTTCCTTCTTTCTTCCTTCATTTCCTTCTCTTTCTTTCTTCCTTTTGTGTTGTTAAGCAAAATTGTCTCATTAGCATGGCTTTTGTTTCTTTTGAGTGGAAGTACTTTCAGCTGTTAAGTGCTAAGCCTCAGGCCCAGGGCACTGTCAGGTGTGAAACCTGTGTGGGTGTGGATTGGTGACTTAGGAGAGGCCAGCTCGGGAACCAATGGTCTCTGGTCGTTGAGGCG
>CM053623.1:434101886-434112054 GCA_028646595.1 Phalanger gymnotis
TTTCTTTCTGTTCTCTCCTTTGTCTTCCTTTCTCTTTTCTCCTCTTTCTTATAGTTTTGTTACCTGGAATGATTCATTAGATAAGGAAGTCAGGAAGGACATATTCAGAAATGACAGTGATGTAAGAAACAGAAGTGATGAACAGAAATGCAACGTTTTAAAAACAGAAATATTCATTGAATGAATAGGATTGGAATCAGGGGACTGGCTGGCTCTGGCACAATCATCTACCCATATGACCTTGGGTAAGTCCCTTATCTGGGCCTCAGCTCTTCACCTGTAAAATGAGCAGATTGGACCAGATGAATCCTACAGTCTCTTCCTAGCTCTGAGTCTATGATCTGATGATCCTATAATCCTGTGCATCAAGCTCCTGGAGTCGTTCGGCCTCATTTTGATGTTTCCAAAATATATGCTTGGCTGGAGGCTGAACTTGGACTATGTGGTCCCCCACAGATGTGATTAAACAGGAGATTGTTTACATGGATGCAGCATCCTTCCAAAGAGCATTGGCGTGGATATCCTCTCTACCGATGCAGACTGTAAACCATCCATGCCTTAAGAGATGGTTTCATGTAGCAAACCAACAGCAACAACAACCTCCCCCCCCAACCCAAAACCCATCATCTCATTCACAGGATTATCGATCTAGAACTGAAATGGATTTCAGTGGACATCTAGTCCAGGCCCCTCATTTTACAGCACTCAAATAACTTGCCCAAAGGGATACCTGGAGGAAGTGGCGGGATCCTCCGATTCCATATCCAGGGCTCTACGCACTGGCAGTCAATTTGGTGATGAGAATTCTTGAACCATTTCTGAAATGGATGATATTCTAACTTAAGATCTGAGCTTGAGAACTAGAAACAAGTTCAGAGGTTCAGAGGCAGAGTCCAGCCCCTTCATTTTGCAGATGAGGAAACTGAGGCCCAATGAGGTTGATACCTTGCCCAACATCAGATAGCTAAGAAGCGTCCAAGGCAGTGCTTGACTGCAGAACTGGTGCTTTCTTCACTGTATGGCCATGGCTCTCAGTGAAGCTGGTTAGTTTCTAGGCCTGCATACCAAGCCTTCCTGACTCAGCACAGTGGCCACAGACCCAGCCTTGGACAGCCCAGGGTCACCTTGATGCCAGGAGGAGATATCAGAGGGAGATTTTCATGGAGGGAGTAAAATATAGGAAGAGAAAAGAAAATACATTTCAATGAAAATCTTTAACTTTGAGAGTAAGGTAAGAGGGAAGGAGAGGCTCAAATTTCACTTTCATGATTTTTCACCTCAACCCCTTCCCCTCAACAACAACTATATTTCAAAGGCTCCATTGCTCTCATTTCAGAAAACAATTAATTCCAAAGTCAGATTTAAAGGCAACCCAAAGAATCCCTGTGGGGATTACTTGGTGGGGGGAACCTAACTGGAGCTTGGCCAAAGAGGAGCCGTGAAGGTTACCCCACGTTACTCCCCATTCTCCTTCCCTGGCCTGGAGACAGCCTCTGTGACCTCAACCCTCTCTTTGTTGGGAAGAATGTTGGGAAAGAGGTGCTTGGTGGTGAGGAAAGAGGAGAGAACTATTTTCGTGCCACCCCCCCTTCCAGTGGCCCTGCGGAGTTCAGACATGCTGCCCCGCTGGGCCTTCTGATTTCTCACTCTTGATCAAATGATCGGAGAGATCCCCTCTTTGCTCTTCACCTCAGCCCCTGCCAGTGGGGAGGCAGAGGCCCTCCCAGCTCAGCACAGGAAGCAGGCTGTCATCAACCACTGAAATGCCAAGTGAAGAGAGAGGTTTCCAGAAGCAGCACCTGGCCTCCTGGCAACATCGACAGGCAGCCTTGGACCTGGGCCTGAGGCTTTTTGTTTTCTCTTTTGATATCCCCACTCCCCCCCCCGTAAAATTCCCTCCCCCACTCTTTTAACAAACAACATCCTCCTAAATGTCCTACTTTGTGGGAGTGAGGATTGATGCAATTCAGAATGGCCCCTGCCATCTTCTGTAGAAGCTATCTCCTGACCTCTTAGGGAGCCTGTGGGCGTGGAGTTACCAAAAGATTTAGAAGTGGAAAGGACCATGGAGATCACCTAGTCACAGGGCTAATTTTATAGATGTATAAAACAACAGAAGCAAAAATTCCACCTTATATGTCTATATTCCATCAAGGTTTGCAAAGAGCTTTTTTGACAACCCCATGAGGCTGGTAAAACAAGTACCATTAGCCTTATTTTACAAAGAGGACTGAGGGTCCCAGACTTGCTTAGGGTCTGACAGCTAGTAAAAGTCTAAGGCAAGATTTACAGACTCTCAAAATTTCAGGGATCTTAGTGGTTGACCACCCAATAAATCAATCAACAAACATTTATTAGGCACCTACTGTCCATGTGCCATGCACTGTGCTGGGATAACAAAGACAAGAATGAAATAGTCTCTGTCCTCAAGGGGCTTCCATTCTATATTTCAGTGCATCTATTACAAAGGAATGCCCTCTATGACATAGCTAGCTAACAAGCAGTCACCCATCAATCAATCAGGATTTATTAAGCGTATACTGTACACATGCCATGTCCCTTGCTGGTTGCTAGGGTTACAAAGACAAGAATAAATAGTTTCTGCCCTCAAGGATCTTCTATTCTATAAGTATGACATATACCTAAAGAAAAAGAATCTCCTCTATGATATATCCAGCAAAAGGTCCTCTATCAGTCAAGATACTGATTAAGCATTTACTCTGTGTCAAGATAAGGGGTAGTCAGGTGGCACAGTACATAGAGTCCTGGGCCTGGAGATGGGAGGACTCATCTTCCTGTTAAAATCCAGCCTCAGAAATTTCCTAGCTGTGCGACCCTGGGCAAGTCACTTTACCTTGTTTGCCTCAGTTTCCTCATTTATAAAATGAGCTGGAGAAGGAAACAGCAAACCACTCAAGTATCTTTGCCAAGGGATACACATGGGGTCATGAAGAGCTCGGTACAACTGAAACGATTGAACAAGAAACCAAAAAGTATGTCAAGATGCAGCATGAATTAGTGTAGAAAACCAGTCTTAAGGACAGAGAGGCCTAGGTTCAGGATCTGCATCCAACGCAGATTGGCTGTGTGATGCTGGATAAGTCACTTGGCCTCCCAGTGCTTCAGGCAACTCTCTAAGACTATGTTACAGAGAATGTGCCAACTGCACTGGGAGAAGGAGTTCCCTATGTTAATGAAATCACAAGTCTGATCTATTCCTATCCTTACCACATGCCAGGGATTGTTTTAGGTGCTACAGATAGAAAAACAAAGAGCAAAATAGTCCATTCATGTAAAAAGCTTACATTCTAATGGGGAGATAAACAACCTCTCTCCCCATCAGAATGTAAGCTAGTATATAAGTTACATATAAATATTATATACATATATGCATTCTATATAAGTATGATACACATGTGTTTTATATATAAGTATACTATATATGCAGTGTATATGTACACATATATTACTTAAAATATACTGCACATAGCATACTTATACTTAAGGCATGTATATCACACTTATATGTAAAGCATATTAAAATTATGTAATATACATATAAGTATTATATTATGCAATAGATATGTATAATAAATATAATATAATACATGTAGAAATATTATGTTATTATAATACTTATATATAAAATACATTGTATAATAATTATATATAATGCATATAAGCATTACATTACACACAATACTTGTATATAGTACATGTATATAATATACACATGTATTATATTACATGTAATAGATATAATGCATATATAATATATATAACATTTTGTAATATATCAATATAATATACATATAGTATTACATGTAATACATATAATGCATGTGTAATACTTATATATATAATATTACACAATGCCTACATAATACACATAAGTAACACATCACATATTCTACTTACATATATAAAATGTACATAATACATAGATGTATTATAATATAATGCATATGTAATACTTATATATAACATTATATAATATATATAAGTAATATGTCACATATATTAGTTAAATATAATACATATATATTTATACAAGTTGTCTTGTATACATGCAGTACATATAATGCATATGTAATACTTATATATAACATTTTATAATACATGGATATAATATACATATAGTATTACATGTAATACATATAATGCATATATAATAGTTATATATAATATTATGTAATACTTATATAAGTAGCATATTACATATTCTACTTATATATGAAAATGTATATAATGCATAGATTTATTATAATAATCTATATGTAATATATAACATTATATAATACATATAAGTAGTATGCCACATATACTACTTAAATATAATACATGTCTTGTATTCATGTAGTAATTTAATACATATATAATACTTACATATAATGCACATATATGTATATGAATGGACACTACCTGAAGACAGCTACCATTGCCCCCAGTAAGTCTTCCCTTCTCTGGGCTAAATATCCTCAATTCCTTAAAGCATTGTTAAAGGATAAAATGGGAGAAAGATGAGCAGAACTGACAGAGAGAGATAGGGCTGGAGAGTGTGACCAATTCAAGGTAGACAGAAAAGCTAACTAAACAGCTACTTGTTACAGAGGAAGTTGTCAAAGAACATGACAGTTTCAAGACTGGACAACTGAGAGGACGGTGATATCATTAATAGAAATAAGGAAGTCAGGAATCGATTCAATTTGGGGAAAAAAAGATGATTTCAGTTTGGGGCTGGTTGAAGGGTGGAATACTCAATGGTAATATCCTATACATAGCCAGAAATGGAGGTCTAGGGTTCAGAAGCACCTCAAAGATGGGTCTAGAGATAGATTTGGGAGTCATTCAAATAGGAGTAGAATGGATAAGCTCACCAAGAGATAAAGTGTCTTCTTTTTTAATTAACAAGCATTTATTTTCTCTTTTTCCTACTTTTCTCCTCCTCTGTTTACTCCACCCCATTGGGAAAAGAAAAAGAAAACCAAAGGAGAGAATACTGGGTATAAAGAGAAGGTAGCCAAGAACTTAAGATTGGGGAGTAGCTACAACTGACAATGAGGATAGGCAGAGGTAGAGAGGAGGTAGTATGGTACCTTAGAAAGACCATTGACTTTGGAGTCACAGGGGACTTGGGTTCGAATCCCAGTTCTGCCTATGTGGCCTTGGACCAGCCACTTAACTCCTCCCTGCCCCCATTTCCTTATTTATAAAAAGAGTGGCTTAGACTAGTTGACATTTCAGGTCTCTTTCCACTCAAGGACTATGATTAGAGGACCCAATGAAGGAAACAGAGGGAGTCCTTGGCAATAGAGGTAAGAAACCAGAAGAGGATGATGCAATGGAAGGCAAGGGAGGAAAGAGCTTCAGGGATGAGGAGACTGTCGGTAGTGCTTCTGAGAGGTCAAGGACAATGAGGCCTATGAATAAGCCAGTAGAGCTGGTGATGATCAGGACATCATTGGTGACCTCTAAGAAAACAGTTTCAATAATGCAGTCAAGATGGCGGTCAGATTGCAATGCACTGAGGAGTAAAGAAGTCATATATTAAACCACTCTTTTGTGAAGTTTAGGAGCACAAAAAAATATAGGATGGTGGTTTAGAGGTTAGGATGTTGAAAGAAAGAGAGAGAGAGAGAGAGAGAGAGAGAGAGAGAGAGAGAGAGAGAGACAGAGAGACAGAGAGACAGAGAGAGACAGAGAGAGAGAGAGACAGAGAGAGAGAGAGTTTAGAGCAAAGGTCACTGGCCTCCACTAGAATCCTCCTCTGAATTTTTATTTTGATATAGAGGGGACCACAGAAGGCTCTGCCAGCACCAACTCTGAGGGGTCCTACCAAACTGAACAGGTTTTAAGCATGGCAATTTGTCTATTATCCCAGGACCAATTGGGCTGAGTTTGGGAAGGCTCATAAATTTGGCTGCAGGGTTTGGTCTTTTTCTACTACAGCAACTAAGGAAAATTGTCCAAGTTTGTGGAGGGGTCATTATCTACACAGATATGTGAAATACCCACTGTTAGAATCACAGATCCTTGAAATGCCCAACTGTTTCAACAATCCAGCTAGCAGCTGCTGTAGGGGGGTATAAAATCAACAACAACCAGCTCACAGAATGCTGCAAAAGCCCAGGTTCTTTTGATCTGCTTTACTAAGGAAATCAACATTAAGGGGTTAACAAGCTTACTTTAATTCAGCATACAAATACCATTCACTTAGTTCAGGAGAAAAAGCCAGCACCCCGAACTTCAGAGCAAATACAAACAAATTACGAACATCGACAGACAGGCCAAACACAAATCATAGTTACCAACATCTAAGTTCAGCCTGGGAGCTCATAACAAGGGCTGGACCAGAATCATGCGCACCGCCACAGCTATGGGTCAGAGCTCTGGAAAAAGAGAAAGCCAACCCCTGGTTTTATACCTTTTTCAGGGTCAAGGGTGAGTCACACATGCAACTCACCCACGTGACCTGAAATCATCACAAAGATGCAACTTAAACCCATGTGGTCTAAAAGCCTCTGATATCACAAATATGCCATTCAAACCCATGTAAACTAGGCTTTCCCTTGAGGCAAGGAGGTCATCAAGGACTCCTAATTTAATCAAGGAAATAAAGGCCAAACTCTTCAAAGGCACTTGGTTGAACTAAGTGCTGAGAGACCATTTTGACTGCCAACACGACAACTAAGGGGAGTCCTGGAAACAGTCTATTGTAGGAGGGATTAAAGACATAAGGGTAGGGGGGGATCATAACTATAGAGCTCAAAAGGGCTTCAGAGGCCACCTAGTCCAATCCCATACTTTTCATGATGAAGAAACTGAGGCTCAAGTAGGTTAAACCAATATCCTTTCCAGCTTCAGCATTCTCGGATGCTACAAGTCTAGTTTTGGCAGTCATGTAAATTAACATAGACCTACAGGCCAAGAGAGGAAAGAAATTAAGCCAGGTTCAAAAACACTATGCTATGAGCAAAAACAAACATTTAGTTAGAAATTTAACGTTATAATAAAATATTGCACTACTTAGAAATAAATTCCACTTTCTGACCTCAGATATGTTACTTCCCTAGAGTGTACTCTCCCATGTACCATCTTTGACCTCTTAGGTCATGTGGCTCGTAACTTAGTTCAGTTCCTACATAGCATTGGTAGCACCAAGTTCACCTTCAGATATGGTGTGACTGTCCAATGAGTCCTCCTCTCAGCTTCCATTGGCCCTTGGCAGAAAGTTATGCCTAAAAGTCACTCCTTATTTCTCAGTGCATTAATGCTGGCCTTCTGAAAACTCACCTGGCCTGGAATGCAGGGACCCCAGGCAAGGAACATCAGGAAGTCAAGACATACTCTCACAAGGTCATGGAGTCTCCACTTTTTCCAAGGACTGCAAGGTGCCCTTTACAGGGTCATGTGGCCTTAGAAGACAGAAGGCCCCGTGACTTCTCCCTTTACATCAGGGCTCTCATTAGATGCCATGTGTGAGTCTCCACATTCCCTAAGAGTACTAAAGCAAAGAGGTGGTCTTCTATAGTTCATGGGAACCAGGGCAGCACTCACATTCATCCATCTTTTTTTTAAATTTTTTTTTTTGCTTTTTGGCAGGGCAGTTGGGGTTAAGTGACTTGCCCAAGGTCACATAGCTAGTACACATGTCAAGTGTCTGAGGCTGGATTTGAGCTCAGGTCCTCCTGCCTCCAAGGCTGGTGCTCTACTCACTGTGCCACCTGGCTGCCCCCATTCATCCATCTTTTAACCCTTATTTTTGCTACTTAATTGCCCACTTGCCTTTCCACTCATCCATGCTCTTGGATGATGCCTACTAACCAAGGGGTTAATCTCACCCTTTTCCTAGTACACCTCAAATAGGAGTCATGATGTCCAGGACCAGACTGATGGCCACCAGAGGAAGATGACTCTCCTTCTTGAGAACAAGAGAGGGAAAAACCAGCCCAGAAAATGGAGATGAATGGAGCGCAGGCCACTGAGTTTTCACATATCATTACCAATAGACTATAGCCAAAGTTGAGATAGTTAGGTGGCACAGTGCATAGAGTGCCAGGCCTGGAGTCAGGAAGACTTAAGTTCAAATCTGGCCTCACTTACTAGCTGTGTGACCCTGGCCAAGTCATTTAACCCTCTTTGCCTCAGTTTCCTCATCTGTAAAATGAACTTGAGGAGAAAATGGTGAACAATTCCTGGATCTTTGCCAAGAAAACCCCAAATGGGGTGATGAAGGGTCAGACATGACTGAACAATAACAAAAACAGCCAAAGTTGAGCCTCTGTGCATTTTTCCCTGATCCTTTGGGTCACTTGAAATTTGATTCTTTGGAATTCACAATGTTCCATAGTGTCACCAAGAAAGTGAATATTGGCATGAAAAAGATGGGTTTTTGCTCTGGGAGACAGATTGGGATGTTGGAAGGACTGTGCAAAGTCAACCAAGACTGTTCCCTGCCTTCTGGATTCCACTCATTACCCATACACAGTAACCATTCAAGATATAGACATGGATTAACCAATTAATAGACCATCCAAGTACAGGTAATAGGGACAAAACCTGTGATTTCATTATCTTAAGGAATTTACAGGTGAGGAAACTCCCCTTTACCAATTCAGATGGGCACCTTCCCTGCCTAGGATACTAATAGGTTAAATGACTTATTCAGGGTCACACAATAGTATAGTCAGAGGTGTGACTTAAATGAAGTCTTCTTGGCTTTGAGGTTGACTCTACTCACTGTATCAGGCAGCCTTTAAAATGTCCAAAAGCAAGACATAGTCTGGGTAATATGCATTCTTCGATCAATACTGATCAAATGGGAGATTGATTCATAGCCTGTTCCATCTGTAAAAAAGGATGCTGAGCTAGCTTGTTTCTATGATTCCCTTCTTGATCTAGACCCATGACCATAGGTCACTTTATCTCTGTGCGCCTCATTTTCCCCACGTGTGAAATGAAAGGGGTTGGATTTTAAAGTCCTTTCAAGCTCCAGATCTATGAGCCTTTGAGGTCCTTAGGTGCTTGTGGAAGTGGACACCTAGCAACCTGCTAAAGATAATTAAGTCATCCCTTAATTTAATAAATTAAATAACAGGAAAAACCCTCTCTTCAGCCCACAAGGCTCCTGACACAAGCCCACTTTGCTGATTTCCAAAGACCAATTTAATTTTATTCCACTATTAAATGACTCAGAATCTAAATGTACAAATTGTTCCTCCACATTCTCTCTGTCTCTGTTTCTCTCTCTCTCTCTCTCTCTCTCTCTCTCTCTCTCTCTCTCTTTCTCTCTCTCTCTCATCTCTGATGGTAGTATCCTGACATCAGAAGCATTGATGATGAAGATGATTGAAGATGATGATGAAGAATTACAAATATATTAATGTCGTCTGGACTGCCTCTTTGCCCGCCTGGCACCAAGAGATTAATCTCACCCTTTTCCTAGTACACCTCAAATAGGAGTCATGATGTCCAGGACCAGGCTCTGATGGCCACCAGAGGAAGATGACTCTCCTTCTTGAGAACAAGAGAGGGAAAAACCAGCCCAGCAAATGGAGATGAATGGGGCACAGGCCACTGAGGTAATTAAAAATGTATTTTCCATCTCCTAGTAATTGAATTGTGTACAAGCTGCAAGTTAATGAGGTCATCTACCCTCGAGCACTGACAGGAAAGCAGGAATAATTATCTTTCCATTTTTTCTTATGTAGCAATTAATTTTCACCATTCGCCTACGGCCCACTGCCACTCCCCTCCTTCCAGTCAGTCAAAATCAGAGCTAAGCCGAATTGACAAGCAATTGATAGGGTGGCAGCAATGAGCCGCAGAGGCGGGCAAGGTAATCAAGGGGCTGCAGCTGTTGAGGGCGAAGCGCTTCCAGGTGAATGTCACCTGAGATTTCCCATTCTGCCACTCGGAGGACATGGGACACACAGTGGTAGCTGACAGCACATCTGGTGCCAGGTGGGCAGGGAAGGGACACTGCTGATCTGGGAGAGGAACAGAAGGATGGACAAGGATTGATGAATGGACAGCCCTTAGAAGCAAATGTCATTTTAGCTTCCAAATTTTTCTTACTTTCCTTCTTTCTTTCTTTCTTTCTTTCTTTCTTTCTTTCTTTCTTTCTTTCTTTCTTTCTTTCTTTCTTTCTTTCTTTCTTTCTTTCTTT
>CM053623.1:434112154-434185272 GCA_028646595.1 Phalanger gymnotis
TTCCTTCCTCACCCATGAATTATCTTGCTTTTGTACATTTTTACAATCTACTTTCTTGGGAAATTTCATCATGCTGACTTCAGAGTATCTAATTCTGATATCCAAACTTTGCTATCCCTGTGTCTCTATACTTTTCCCCTCCAATAAAGCAGCATGATATCCAAACTTTGTAATCCCTGTGTCTCTGTACTTCTCCCCTCCAATAAAGCTAGGAGCCAGAAGACCTGGACGCTCATCCCAGCTCTGCCACTCATTAGCAACAAAACCATGAGTGAATAAAGAGGGTGTCTCTGAGCCTCTTTGGTTTCCTTGTTTCTCAGATAGAGATAATAAAGATTATAGACCTAGAGCTGGAAGAGATCTTGGATGCTATCTAATATACCCCCATTTCACAGATGAAGAAACTGAGGCCAAGAGAGGTAAAGTTAGGATCATAGCTCTAGAGCTGAGCGGGACTTCAGAGGCCAACTCAACCAGCCCTCTTCGTTTAACATAGAAGGAAACTGACGATCATGAAAGTTAAGTGACTAGTCTCAGGTCACACAGGCAGCAGACATCAGAGGCGGGAGCAGATGCTTATTTTGACTCCAGACCAAAGGTTTTTTGTTTTGTTTTGGTTTGGTTTGGTTTGGTTTGGTTTTCTCCCTCCATTGTACCTGTCTTAGAGGAGTTGTGAGAAAAACACTTTTTGTAAAAGGTAAAGTGCTATGGAAATGTGATCTGTTATAAAGACATTAGCAGAGAATCTGAAATTAGTACAGAATTTGACAGTGCAGAATTTGAAATTGGTGGAGAACTTGAAATTAGCTCAGAATTGGAAATCAGTATGGAGTTTGAAATTAACACAGAATTTGATTGGATTAACTAGCTCCTTAGCTTCTGTCTCAGTGAAAGTGTCAGTATCTCTGTGCAGGCTTTCTCAATCCCTCTATGTAGGGGTCTCTCTCTTTCCAAATTTCTTCTGTCCCTCAAATTCCCACCTTTCTTCAGAGTTCAGCTCAGAGGTTCTTCTAGAAGATTCCAATCCCTACCACCAACACCATCACAGTAGCGTTCTCTTTCACCTTAGATTGCCTTGTATTTATTTATCTGATGATATAATATTTCCACACGTAGAATCCAAATTTCTTGAAAATAGATACTGTTTTTGTGTTTGTTTTTTATAACTCCAAGAGATCCTAGACAGAGGGCTTTGCCCACAGTAAATGAATGGTCAATGTTTACCAAATCAAATAATGAAAAAAAATTGATTTCCATTCTCAGTCTCACCATCTCACTGGGCAAATCATTTTTATTCTCTGGACCCCAGTTTTCTCATCTATTAAATGGGAGAGTTAGACTGTGATCTCTAAGGTCCCTTTCTAGCCAGCTCAACATTTTGTTGTTTCACGATTCTGCGTTCCCTCTAGGATAATGGTTCTCATCCACGGACACCTTTCTAGGAGACCCCAGAATAATGTTATTGAATATATAAAGTCAATCAATCACCAATTACTTAGCACCTACTATGTGCCATATACTGCTAATGGGATTACAAAGAAAACTAATTATACCGAAATAAATTTATCTACCTATTCATATATATGCGTCTGTGCAGGTAAAGACAGACATAGATATAAACAAATACATATATTTCAAACCTAAGTTCACAGACCCCAGGTTGAGAATCCTTGGTCTAGAGGGGAAGAAAAAGAAGGAAGAAAGCCAGGAAGCCAGGTGCTTTTTACTAAATGAGGATGGGGCCACAAGAGGCAGTAATGTTGGGGACTTGATAAGTTAGGGAAGAAGGACTGAAACAAAAGTCTTTCAGGACTTTCAATTTCACAAAGCCAAACAATCCTGCAGCCCTGAAGACCTCTGCCACTCAGGCTGATGGAAGGGGTGGGACAGCTCTCTCCCAGGGAGCTCTGCAAAGAGAAGGTCCTCCTCCCTCTATGTCTACAGTGCCTATAAGTAGGTGAACATTCTAAAAACACAGAACAAGGGAATGAATGTCATGACAAGACATGCTTTGTACCATCACTGCATCATCAGAGGAACATGGGCTATAAGAACCTTAGATTACATAGAATATTAGAGGTGGGCAGGACTTTAGGACACAAAATGTGTGAGCTAGAAGAGGCCTTAGGACATAGAATGTTAGGCATGGAGTGGACATAGAACATCAGGCCTAGAAGAGAGATTGTAAGACAGAACATCAGGCCTAGGATTTTCTGAGAAGTACATTTTCTAGTTGCTATAATCTCTGGGTTATAGCCCTATATCAAACACCTGGGTGTTTGGCATTCTATGACTAGTAATTAACAGCACTGGCCTTTGAAATCCTGCTATTAGTGACTTGATCCCAGTGTCACGAATAGCATTTTCATCAAGCCCACAGGGGCAAGCAGCATGACAAGTGGCCAGACATTGACATCAATGGGCTGAAATTCTGGGATATATCACATCAAAGCTGTCCCAATGGGGGAACTGGAAAGGAGGAACTGGCCTGGTGTGGGAAACACATCCCCCTTCATCCCATCTCCCTATCTTGACTACTATTCTTGCTAACTTAGTTGTGTTTGCTCCATTAAAGGAGTGTAAACGAAGTTTACACCATTTAAATTTAGCACCCCAAAGCAAAACCCCAGTTGCTCTGCCCTAGTTACAGTTTAATTCATCCACTTGAGTAAAATATTGCCTTCTCTCTGTTTCCTTGAGAAATGTAAACACATTTCTATGTGGCAATTCATTAAAAACCTACTGCCTTTGTATAAATATGCTTATTAGATCCTTTTTCTAATTGAGCAGGTCACAAGAGGTTCACATGGCTCCCCACACATCTCCAGTTTCCTCCACTATAAAATGAAGAAGTTAGACCAGATGGTCTTTTCCAGCACTTGAATTCTGTGACTCTCTGAGAGCCCTCAGCACCTGGTAAGAGTACTGACCTGGGAAGAATGCCCTGAAATGTGGGGAAAGTATGAAAAAGTATGAGAGGTCATACTGAGAACAGGGAGCAGAAACAGAGGCCAAACTCAGGTATTCTGACTCCAGATCAAGGACCCTTTCCCCTATTCTAGAATGCCTCTAGATGGGAAATCTGAAATTTCCAGAGGTGATGTGAGAGCCAGGAAGAGTAGAGTTTAGTACCTGAATAAGTGTATTTTAACTACCATTCAGGGATACAGAACAAAGGTCACCATCTTTGCCTATCCCCGGCACTGTTGCTAAGTGCTTGTATAAGTTCCAGGGCATTTTGTATGACCCTGGTGTAATGGGATTTGAAAGGAACTTATTAGACATCCCAATCCAGATATTGGGGGAAGTAGCACTGAGGGTACGGTGAGTGAGGTTAGATAAGATCTTGATCTGGAGAGGTTTGTAGTGCACCCTGTTACAGGCCTGACTAACAAAAGAGCTGAAAATGTGTTGATTGGCTCTAGCATGCTGGCCAGGTAGTCTCACAAAAGAGTAATGGGGCCAATAACACTCTCTTTGAGGAAGGAGCCCCAGGAGCAGGAAACAGTTCCAGGCTATGACAGCTACAGCTCGTCAGAGAAGGAAAAGCCCAGAAATGATGACAATGGGAATTTAGCAGCAGCTCATCAGAGAAATAGTAGCATAGGAGAAGAAGTCTTAGGGCCAGAGAGGAAAAGTATCTATGAAGGCAAAGACAAGCTTCAGTGACACAGAGCCAGTTAGTAGAAAGTGGAGCCATGAGGGATGAGCCATATATAAATGTTTCCTCTCCCACTAGAAGCATGGGAATCTGTGAAAATTTTTAAAAACTCTTACAGATTGGGGATTTTTTTCCTTTTGTATTTCCCTTATTATGCTGTCCTACTTAAATACTTTGGTATTTGATTTATGGTTCCTGGTTTGTTGGTTACTTCATGGTTACTCGAGCAATACTAGAATGGCAATCATCAACCCTCAAGCACATCTCACTAACCCTAGAAGAGCAAAGAATTACGGAATGGTAGTTGACCTATGCTACGTAATTACATGACCATGTGGTTAAGTGCATGTGGGTATATGAAATCATATACAGCCCATCCAGGGTGATAATAGAAAAGAATGAGGCATCATCATCATAATCAATCAGTCAGTTACCATCAGCAGTAGTAATGGCTGGATTACTAAGCCCACAGTCTGGGAACTATGTTCCCCAGGTTTTCCATCTGAAGTCTACAGAACCACCCCAATCATCACCCTTACTCTTCTTTTCCACTGCTGTGTCTAATATATATTATATATATATATGAAATAAATATATATGAAGAATATATGAATATATGAATAAAGATAAATAAATATGAAATAAATATATATCTCACTAGCAAAACTCAAGTAATCAAAACCAGACACACATTTTTAGCTCATTAAAAGAGATTAATGATATCTAGGAAAACCTAATTCCATGTCCTATTTCACCCCACCTTCTCTTTTCCAGATTCCTGGAATTCCTGTTAAGGGTCATAGAAGGCTAGCACTAAAAGGAGCCTTTGACTTCATCCTGCCCAACTCTTTTATTTTACAGAGGATGAGACCAAGGTCCAAAGAGGGCCTCAAGGTTACACAGACACTTGGTGGCAGAGTCTATGACTAGAATCCAGGCCTCTTGACTTCTAGGACAATGCCCTTCCTATTATGTAACATCCTTTTTAAAAAAAGCCTTAATAGGTTATTTTACTTTGAGCACTTAGCACAGTACATAGTAGGTTCCTAGTAAATATTTGTTAATTGATTGTAAAGAACATCCTAGAATGCCGAAGGGTTCCAGGACAAGAGTCCCCAGGAGGTACTCCCTTATGCCAGAGCTCTCTCACAAAACAGAAAGTTCAGAGCTCCCATCTAAAAGCATACCTGTATTTGCCAGTACTCCAAATGCCCTAGAAGAAAGCACTCCTTCCCTAGAAGGAAAAGACACAATTATAGAAAACGTTTTGTGTACTGACAGAACATTCGGTCCGTCCATTGGTTACCCCTTGCTCTTACTGTATGATTAGCTCGTTTTCTTCCAGTTTGTTTTCCATTTCCGGAAAACTGAATACATCACTCCTTTGCCCATTTGGTCACCTATACATTTGGTTCTTTGGAGATTACGATGTCCTATGACTTACAGATGCCTACTCTAATGAAAAGCATAGTGATGAGAGAGAGAGAGAGAGAGAGAGAGAGAGAGAGAGAGAGAGAGAGAGAAAGAACTTTTGCATCTACTTGGGTTCACTGTAAAGCGCTGTGCATTTTTCAAAGGGCAGTCCAGACAGCTCTCTTCTATTCAGTTCTGGACTCAACTCATCACTGTATGTTGCATCCATCCAGGATATATGTAGCAGTGGGCTGATTCAATGGGCTGCCCATTTGACAAGACATTTTTCATCCATTTTGTTTTTCCTATGTAGCCCATTAGGCTATCTATTTCTTCTGAGGGACCTCTTTTGAGGTTCTTTATTGTTCTATATAGTATGGCACAATTAGCACCATGTTATAGGCCAAGAAGAGTATTCAGAGGGCCTCAGCATCTATAGGGATCCGTTTCATTCTCTATTCCCAAGAGCAGAGGTGGATGTCACAAAGCTCCCTGTGGCAGGTGGCAGTGCCAGCCCCCTCTACCTCCCAGTCTCTATACTCCTGCTTGAGCCTCCATGGCATCTTTTCAGTTGATCAAGCATCTCCTCCCACCCTTAGCATCCAGGAGGATGTCTCCATCCTTCCCAGAGTGAGAAGAAAACAATGTTGTCTATTTGGGGTTATTTCATCCAGAAACTCATGTAACTAGGAATTGACTCCAAAAGCATGCTACATATATAAAACACTTTATAAATCTTAAAGTGCTATACAAATTACATAAAACTATGTCACATAAACTAGGTAGCATAGTGGATAGAGTGCCAGGCTTGGAGTTAGGAAGACTCAACTTTGTGAGTTAGCCTTAGATATTTGATAACTGCGTGGCCCTGGGCAAGTCACTTAACCCTGTTTACCTCAGTTTCCTCACCTGCAAAATGAACTGGAGAAAGAAATGGCAAACCACTCCAATATCTTTACCAGGAAAACCCCAAATGAGGTCACAAAGAGTTGGACTCAACTGAAACAACTGAACAACAATATAACAAAATTATATAAATAGTTATTATTCTCATGAGTGACTCAGCTACACATTGTAGTCTTCGAAACCTGTGTGGGACTATAAAAGGTTAACTGACTTCATTCTGATTACATAATCACTACGTGTCAGAACTTGAACCCAGATCTTTCTAAGCCCAAGGACAACTCATTATTCACCATGCTACCTCTCCCGCTGTTATTATTATTAAAAAATAACAAACTCTTGGAATGGAAGTCACATGGAAAACAATGTTGCTCATCTCTGCAGGCCAAGAAATCTCCCCTAGAAATACTGGTCTGGGACCAGGTCCTCAGGAGAGTAGGTCAAGAGTATTTTTCCCATCAGATGCATGAGATAGTACACGTGAAGAACAGACAGGGAGAACTCATCAGGCTCTGAAAGGAAAGGGAGATAGAGGAAAAGACAACTCCAACAGCACACGGCTAAAACCCAACTGTCACCTGCTAGGCACAAGCTGTTCCACCTCCCACAGAGCCTCCAAACCAGATTTTGGACCTTCACAAGAAAGCCTTGGCGAGTTAAAGCCTAGCTGCCGTCCAACTCAGTGGTGTCTCCTAGCCTCCAAGGGCCTTGGAAAGAGCGACTCCCCTCCAAGGCAACAGATTTCTCTGAGGAGAACACAAAAGCCAAGGCAGAATGTATCCTCTGGGAAAGCTGTCCACCAGAATGTCACCTCCATTTCGCTGGCTTCCTGATTGGGGCCAGGTAGGAAGAAAAACATTATCTGAAAAGCTAACTCATTTTTGAAATTCAAATGTCTGTAGAATCAAAGGATTTGAAGTTTGTAGGACCCTTAGAGATCATTTCATCCATTTCACCACCCCTATTTTATTGATAAAGAAGCTGAGGTTCATAGTGGGACTAGTGACCCAAGGTCACACGCTTGAATTAAGTAACAGAGCTGGGGTTTGAGCCCAAGTTTTCTGACCCCAAATTCAGTGTTTTCTCCACTGTACAATGTTGCCTCTTACTGTACTTTGGGCATCTTGTTTTGTTTTCATCAAGAAGGCAAGTGTGTATGTGGGGGAGGGTGGGGGGGGTGAATTTACAGAAAACCTAAAATTTGAACAGCAAAACATTCTCGATGGAGAGTTATCTGGTTGACAAACTTCCAGTTCAGCTACAAAAGACTGGTGGTCACTGAATTCTTCCTGGATCAGTGGCTTTCTACTGGCTGTCCCCCATGCATTCTCTCCTCACCTTTAGCCCTTAGAATCCCTGGTTTCCTTCAAAACTCTGACCAAGCACTATATTCTAGGGGGGGAAACAACAACAACCCTTTCCTAATCCCCCCAGATGCTAATACTTTCTCTGTCTCTATCTCTCTGTCTCTGGCTGGCTGTCTCTGTCTCTCTATCTCTCTCTACCCCCCCTTTATCTTCTTTCTCTTCTCTTCTCTTCTCTTCTCTTCTCTTCTCTTCTCTTCTCTTCTCTTCTCTTCTCTTCTCTTCTCTCTCTCCCCTCTCTGTCTCTATCCCCTCTGTCTCTTTCTCTCTCTCTATGTCTCTTTGTCTCTCTTTCTCTTCCCCCTTCCCTCTCTAGATATAGATATAAATATAGATATAGATAGATATAGAGAAATCTATACAGATATATATATATATATAGACACCAATACAGCTATATAAAGATATCTCTCTCTATAGTCATATCTATATATCTCTCTAGAAAGATAAAGATATATACATATACACACACAATAATGTATGTACATATATACCCCTATGGGTCCCTGTATGTACCTATGTATAGGTACACATATAGGTGTATACAGAGCTCTCTTCTCCATGAGAGTATATGCTTTTTGAGGGCAGGGACTATTTCATTTTTTATTGCATATCTCTAGGCTATAACAGTGCCTGGTATACAGTAGGCACTTAATAAATGCTTGTTGATTAACTGATACATTAAGGACTAATACCCCTATTTCTTTTCCTACCTAATCATCTTCTGTGTCTGAGCTGAGATTACAGAAAGTTGGCTTTTAGACAAAGATAACTGACCCACCTGAGTCTAAGACCCAGAAAACAGGGGTGAGGCTGCTGACTTGGCACCTGGGTGACTTCTGCTCTCCTTAAGTCAGTCAATTGGATTCAACAAGCATTTATTAAGTGCCTCGTTTGTGATAGACTCTGTGGTAGGTGCTGGGGATATAAAATAAAAACAAAACAAAACCCAGTGCCCTGTTTGGAATGAGACAGGGGCAGGCAATAACCACTAGGAAGATAAGGAATTGATCTGTGGATAGAACAAGGGATTCCAAAGGGCAGACATAAGGAGGAAGTGAGTTTCAGGGAGTAATCACCTGTGCAAAGTCACAGAGGGGAGAGTCAAGAGGCCTCTAGAAGCTAAGGCAGGGGCTGTATTACCCGTTGCCTTGTTATCCCACCCTTGGGTCCCTCCCTTCTCCTTGCAATGCAGCTGTCTTTTGATGAGTGAATAAGGTCAGGAACCATTCTCTAAAGTGTCTTACTCAACCAGATTATTTGATTTGCCAGAGGGAAAAATGAATAGCATTTTTTCTCCCATTTTTCCAAGCCCAAGAAAGAATGTTTTATTTTAATTGAAATGCAAGGCTTAGCACAAAGTAATATTGAATAAATGATTGATTTATGATCCCATTTCCCATATATCTAGACCAAAAGATATTTCCTCTAGAATATTCATAGGATCAAACTCATAAAATGTTCTGTTTGGAAGTTGATTTTGAGACTATCTGGTGCAACTAATTTGACCAACAGGGAAACTGAGACTCAGAGCAGTTAAATGACTTGCCCAGGGTCACATAGTTAATGCAGGGTAAGATGTACAATTGAAATATCCTGATTTTTGTGAGCTGTGCTATACAGCTGGAGGCACAGAGAAGTTAAATCGGTTATCCCAACAGTAAGCTTGGTAAGCTTACTGAAGACAACAGATCATGTGAAAAAGATCTGGGGGTTTCAGTGGACTACAAGCTCAATGAGTCAGCCAGTAGTGTGACCTGGTAACCAATAAAGTTACCTTAGTAAAAGCAATGGGGAGGCCCATGCCATACTCTCTGGCACTCTGATCTGAGTAGAGGACATTTCTAGAGTTAGGTCTACTTGTGAGTGCCGTCTTCTAGGAAGGGTATTGAGTTGAGCAGCTGAAGCAGGTAAATGAGGGGAGTCGAGTTATTTTTTAGTTGTGTCTGATACTTTGTGAGCCCATTTGAGTTTTTCTTGGTAAAGATACTGGAGTGGTTTGCCATTTCCTTCTCCAACTCCTTTTACAAATAAGGAAACTGAAGGGGAAGAGGAAGTGAATGAGCATTTATGTAGTGCTTACTATGTGCCACACACTGTGCTAAGCACTTTATACATGTTACCTCATTTTAAAATAATATTATCTAATTTGATCCTTGGTAGATGCTATTATGATCTCCATTTCATAGTTGAGGAAACTGAGGCAAACAGGTTAAGTGACTTGCCCAGGGTCGCACAGCCAGTAAGTGTCTGAGGCTGGATCTGAACTCAAGTATTCCTGACTCTGGTTTCAGAGCTCTCTCCACTGCATCACCTACTTGTGTCATGACAGCAGCTAGTCATAGCATCATAAATATAGAACTGGAAGGAACCTTAGAAGCCATCAAGTCTAATATTTTACATATGAGGAAAACTGAGGCCCTTAGAGGTTAAGTGACTTCCCTAAGGTCACATAGGTAATAGGCATCAGAAGCAGGATTCGAACCACATCCCTCAACTGTAAGGACAGGTAAGAGTCATAGCTCCTAGACCTTAAATCTCACCAGTTAAATATACTTCATCTCCCCATTACTCCATATCCCTAACATTACCCTATAAACAAAGAAAAAACACCAAGGCACTTAGAAATGAACGATGCCCTCCAAACAAAAGATTGGTGTAGCTGGGTTCAGATAACTCATTAGGTTAAGCTGAGGCTTATCTTTCATTTAGTGATTAGAAGGTAAATAGAAAAAGGCACAGGGCAGTTTAAAAACAGACACACCCCACTCATTGAGACAGAGATCTAGTGGGATGCTGCTATGTGTCTAACTCACCAAGTATTTTCCACCAGCTGATTAGCTGAGACAACTAGAATGAAAAAGGATGGTCCATGACCCTACAATGTTTATCTGTACCAGTATTAGTAAGGTCTTCCTCTGGAGTCACCAGCTGGAGAAGTATTCTCTGCTTATTTCAATTGGATTTAAAGAGGTCATCCTTCCTTCCTTGCTTTCTCGCTTCCTCTCTCCCTCCCTCTGTCTCTCCTCTCTCTCTCTCTCTCTCTCTCTCTCTCTCTCTCTCCCGCCATCTCTTTCTTTCTTTCTTTCTTTCTTTCTTTCTTTCTTTCTTTCTTTCTTTCTTTCTTTCTTTCTTTCTTTCTTTCACAATCAAGGTTAAGTAACTTGCCCAAGATCACACAGCTAGAAAGTATCCAAGGCCAAATTTCTAACTCAAGTCCTTCTGACTCCAGCACCAGTGCTCTATCCACTGTGCCACCTAGCTGCCCCAATTATTTCCATTTTCGCAGTGGATTCCTACAGTCCCAAAGGTTTAAGAAAAAACAATGTATAAAAACAATGTCATATTTACAATGATAGAATTGTGAGTATGTCAAATAGATAAGAATTTTTACAGAATTAATTTAAGAATCTACAGAAGTAACAATTTACAGAATTAATTTAAGAATTTGGATATCAGCCACTCTCCCTTGTAGGCAGGCAGTCACCTACTCTGCCTAAGTGTAAGGCTACTCTGATTTTTTTTTAAAAAATTCCTTTTTTATTATTTTGAACCTGACAAATATCCTTATACAAAAAAGAACCAAAAAAGAGAACTGCATATGAAGCTGTGAATCTCCACCACATATAACCTTTGGTTTTAAAAAAATATATTTCAGATTTAATGTTAGTTCCAACACTGCCCTGCTTGTCTGCGTCCTGTTCTGAAATTCCCTTTGCTCTCATGTTTATTTTTAATGATTTATAAAATTATGGATTACATGCTAGACTTAGAGTCAGAAAGATCCAAGGTCAAATCTTGCCTTAGACACTTACTAACTGCAACCCGTGCAAATTGCTTTAAAAAAAACCCCTCTGCCTTGGTTTCCCCATATGTCAAATTAGGCAATAATAATAGCACTTACCTCTTGCGAAGATCAACTGGGATAACACTGTAAACCTTAAAGCACTACATTAATGCTACCCAGTATTATTTTTCTTTCTTTTAAAGTACAACTATCACAAACAACTGTGTACAGAAATAAAGACGGATCTAAATAAGTGTGAAAATATCCATTGTTCATGGGTAGGATGAGCAAATATAATAAAAATAACAATGTTGCCTATATTAATTGACTTATGTGATGCTATAACAATCAACCGAAGGATAACTTAATAGAACTAGAAAAATAATAACAAAATTCATATGAAGGGGAAAAGTAATAAGAGTAATAATGAAAAGGATTGGGAACAAAGGGGGCCTAGCAATGGCAGAACCCGGGTTTTCCTGACTTTAAGTTCAGCCCTCCTGCTCACCCCAAAGATAATGTCTCCTGTATTGGGAATGGGAGAAGAAAAGGGGAGGCTTCTACTTTCTGACTTCCAGTTACAGATAACCTAAGACAGTCACTTCAACTCCAAAGCCTCTCTTTTTCCCTACAAGGGTTGCCAATAACCTTTTTGTTTTTTGCCACAAAAACTCAGATAGACAACCCCCAGCCCAGTCTCTGCTGAAGGGATAGAGGGAACAGGCAAGCAGAGAAATCTTCAAACAGTAGGAACCTCTCTCACCAGAGCAATTGGGAGGCTGTGTTTTTCTAAGCTGCTGATTAAGGCAAGTGCAAATTAGTGTCAGCAAAGGTCTCTTCCTTTAAATTGAATAGCACTGTGTAATGGAATTTCATCATTAATTTTCTTTGAAATGACTTCCTACCTGACTCCATTTGGAGCCAAGAAGTGGCCACACGCCGTTAGTTGTAACAGGCTTAAGGCCCTTGAAGGGATCCTATGTATGCTGGACTGTGCTGCTGAATGGGTTCCTCTCTGATATCAACCATCAGGCTCTCAGGCAATAAGCTCCCCTTCCCTTGTCTGACAGCAAGACTTACTCATCGCTGGCTATGGAATGAAGCTATTTCTGTGTAATTAACATTCTCCTCCTCACCCACCCTAAACTGTCTTTGCTGCTACAACCACACACCCAGGGAGAGATGAACTAGGGGAATCTCCACAGGGAAAACCATAGATAAAACAACACTGAAAAGCTAATTTCCCCATGAAGTTGAGCCCAACAAGAATTGAATCCTGTGTCAAGGTTCAGCTTCTGGGTCCCTCTAAGAGGGATGATGAAACTCAACTCAGCCATGTCCCTAGTGTAGGGCTGGGGCTATGTCAGTGACCAGCTCTCACATTCTTAGTACCCTATAGCATGAACCATGGGTAGATTTTTCACCATGAGCATATTTATATAGTGCTTCAAAGTTTACATATAATCATATCATAATAATAGCACTTACCTCTTGTGAAGATCAACTGGGAAAACACTGGAAGCCTTAAAGCACTCTATTAAGGGTAGCTAGTATTATTTTTTCTTCTTGTTAAAGCACAACTGTCACAAAGAATTGCATACAGAAATAAAGACAGATCTAAATAAATGTAAAAATACCCATTGTTCATGGGTAGAATGGGCCAATATGATAAAAATAACAATGCTGCCTATATTAATTGACCTATGTGATGCCATAACGATCAAACAATCAAAGGATTACTTAATAGAACTAGAAATCGTATAATTTCATATGAATCATATGGATCATAAAATTTTCTACTGTATTATGTTTTTTTATGACTTGGGGTAATGTTTTGGTGGTGATGGGTAGGATCCTTCATGCATCCTTATCTAGGAAATTATCCTGCAGCTCATGAGGACTCTGGGAAATAGGTAGCAAAATTGCTATCGTTCCCATTCTACAGATGAGAAAGCTCAGGCTCAAAGAGATTAAAGGACTCATCCAGGGTCACAAAGCTAATTAGTAGAAAATCCAGAAACATTTCTGAACCCTGATTTTAATAGGTCCTAGTATCATATCGGTCAATCAACAAGCGTTTATTAGGCACTTTTGTGCCAAGCCCAACAACAACAGCAACAAAGAGCAACAACAGGCTCTTCCCTCAAGGAACTCACATTCTGACGGTGGAGACAACATCTAGAAGTCAGTATTTATAAGATAAATATGGAGTAGATGGGACATCATCTTAGAACGGAAAGACTTACATGAGCTGATACAAAGTGAAATGAGCAGAACCAGGAGAACATTGTACACAGTAACAGCAACGTTGTGTGATGAAGAATTGTGACTTAGCTATGCTCAGGAGTACAATGATGCAAGACAATCCCTGAAGGACTCATGATGAAAAATGCTATCTACCTCCAGAGAAAGAAGCGATGTTATCTGAAAGCAGAAAGAATGGAATGGCAGGAGCAGCTGAGGGGACCAGGAAATAAGAAGACTTAGAGTTGGAAGGGACCCTACTGGTTGTTGTCCAACCTCACTGTTTTACAGAGGAAACTGAGGCTCAGAGACAGAGAAGTTACTTGCCCAAGACCATACGAGTCATGGGCAACAGGGCTGAGATTCGAACCCAGGTCCTCTGACCCCCAAGTGACCGCTCTTCCCATTACACCAACTTGCCCTCAAAGGAGAAATAACCATGAAGATAAATGTCCCATTCCCAAGCATGGAGTCCACCACTCTTTGCAGGGGACAAGGGAGTTGAACCATTAATCATTTTGTACAACTCTTTCTGTTTGCAATGGTTTATGACTGGGAGCAGTTCCTTTGTGGAAGAAAACCAACCCTTATCCATAAAGAAAGCTGAGCTAGCCCCTAGCTTTGTCTGTAGCGGGACACTAACCTTGTCCAAGGAAAAGGCTTGTCCTCAGAAGCATCTCAACTGCCAGAGCAGCCCATCTCTCCCATTTCCCTCATCCTGTTGTCCATTTTTGTGCAGCAGAGACTAGTCCTCAAAGGTCAGCAAGGTCTGGTTAGTGTATGGGCTCGTCTGGTAGTGACTAATAAGATGTGTGTCTCGATACCCTCTGTATGATTTGTTCATTATATCACCCTAACATAAAGTAATTTAATTTCAGCGGGATAATTAGGGTATTTCTAATCTAACTGATAGAATGAAATGAAATTCTCAGAGAGAGATTTGTGTGCCAGGAGGCTGGTGACCCCCGGCCCCAATTTTCACACAATGAATTAAAACCACCAGCCCTTCTCTCCCATCCTGGGCTGATTCTATCTAGGGCCTTCAGAACCCAGCGGCACCAACTCACAGAATCTGTGGGTTACAGAGCATCCCCACAGATCGCATTGCTTTTTGATAATGAGATTTGTTTAGGCTGAAGGAGACCAATCATAATATTGTTAGTGGAGGCATGAAACTATACATCTTATGCCAATGAATGAGAATGAGAAGGCTGGGAGGAGGGCAGTGACTCTCAGATCAGGGAAATGACTTCAGTTCAAGGCCTGGTGACCTGTGTTGTCTCAGGCAAGTCAAAGTATTTTTCCCTCCTGGATCTCTTGATTCTGAGAGGAGACAAAGTGGAGAGAACACTGGGCCTGGAGTCAGAAAGACCTGAGTTCAAATCCGACCTCAGGCACTTACTTGCTGGGCAAGTTACTTAACCATCGTCTGCTCAGTTTCCCCAATTGCGAAATGGGGACAATAATAACATTTAGCTCCCAGGGTCCTTGTGGGGGTTTTTGTTGCATTTTTCCCACTTAATAGTATTTTATTTTTCCAGTTGCATATAAAGATATTTTTAAACATTCAGTTTTATAAGATTTTGAGTTCTATTTTTTCTCCCTCTCTCCCTCTCTTCTCTCCTCCCCAAGATGGGGAGTAATCTGATATAGGTTATACATACACAATCATATTAATAATATTTCTACATTACCCAGTGTTTTATATCTATAAAATTCCTGGCACGTAGTAAGTACTTAATGAATGTTTCCTTCCTTCCTTCCTTCCTTCCTTCCTTTCTTCCTTCCTGCCTTCCTTTCTCTTCTATAAAATAAGGCTGGACCAAGGTCCCTCCCAGCTATGATATTTCTCAAAGCTGCCCTTCCATGATCTCTGCATTAGCCTTTCCTAATGTTAACCTTCCATATCCTGTGTTCTGAGTTCTAAACTCTCTCTCCAGTTTGTTCTGAGGACCCTCCCTGCTCTAATAGCTACTTACATTTATCTAACACCTCAAGGTTTGCAAGATGCTTTATATTCATTTTCTCATTTCAGGCTGACAACAAGCATGTGAGGTTAATGCTAGTATTGGTCCCAACAGAGAGCCTTCCTCACTTTCTCTTGATCTCCCAAGGGTACCAGAGCAGCACATGGGCTGTCCATCATTCTTCCTTCTCAATGTGTAATCAGTACACTTTGGTCACTTGCACATTTCTCCAAAGACATCTTTTGCTCCAATACTCCTTGGTTCCTTGTTCTTAATGTATTTCAGCTCACCTACATCCACCATTCATCTCTCTATTGCCCTCTCTGAGATCACAAGTCCTTGAGCACTGGACTTGGACACACCTGGGTTCATGCCTCAGCTCTGACATTATTAGCTATTTAGTATTGCCCATGTCACATCACCATTATGAACCTCAGCTTCCTCACCTATAAAATGGGTATTTTCTATCTAAGAGAGGCAACTTAGGTGGTGCAGTGGATAGAGTACCAGGCCTAGAGTCAAGAAGACCTGAGTTCAAATCCAGCATCAGACACTTCCTAGCTGTGTGACCTTGGGGAAGGCACTTAACCCTGTTTGCTTCAGTTTTCTCACTTATAAAAGGAGCTGGAGAAGGAAATAGCAAACTACGCCAGTATCTTTGCCAAGAAAACTCCAAATGGGATCATGGAGAGTTGGGCATGACTGAAAATGACTAAACACCATCTCAGAGGTGTCAAGGCAGATTCACAAAGATTCGCCACATGCTGGTTGTTCAACAGGGCCAGATCATTGAACTTCTCAGTGTGCCTGGCAACTCTCTAAGACAGTAAGTGGCAAGGATGGTACCAATCTGCATTTGTAGAGGGAGATTCCTCATCTGGAAGTCCCTTATGTCAATGAAATCACAAATTCAATAAAAAAACACAACAACCTATCTCATAACACTGTAGTGAGGCAAACTTTAATGTACTCCATAAATGTGTCATTATTTATCTTGATAACAATTAACATGGATCATCACATTTCAAAGAATGGAAATTCATTAAGATACATTTAACCCTTAATTCCAGGTTTCAATCGTTTAGTCAATGATTCAGAATCATACAGAGCCTCCGGGCCGTGAGCCCATCATTTACAGAGAAGAGCAAAAGTTACAGTTACTAGAAATTTCTGGCTGACTGAGTGCCAGACAAGGCAGTTTTTATTGTCCCCAGTAGATCCTCACAGGTGTCACTAGTAAAGCTGACCTGGAGGTTTACAACCAGACCAGGCCTTCCTGAAGCAGGTGGAAGTATCGCGTTCCAGTTCATTGGCTTAGCCCGGAGCTCACGGTCAAATTGTCCAGGATCTCTTAAATTCATGCCAGGTTTCTTCTTTCTGGGATCATTACAATTGCTCTAAAGCCGGAAGGAACCATAGAGTCCACCCATTCTATCCGTTCCATTTTTATAGGTGAGGAGACTGAGATTTAGAGGGATTAAGTTATTTGCCCAAGGTCACACCGCTAACAAGTGTCTTGAGTTAAAATTTGAACCTAGATCTTCTGGTTCTCTTTCCAGTGTACCAAGCAAACAGAAACTCCCTTATAGATTTGTTGTGAGCATCAAATGAAATAATAATTTTGAAGTGCTTAGCGCTGTACTTGGCAATATAGACTTGCCATAAAAATATTAGTTATTATTAGTATTTTTGTTGTTGTGATATGTAAGGCGTACATATAATTTCAGAGCTTGCTGCTCAATTTGCAGAGGTCTCTGATGGAGTTAGCATCCATAACTTCCTGTCGGCTCAAGCGCTCGGTGGTTCTCTGAGTTAATCAAGTTTGGGGGTTAGGTTGTATGCAACACTGAATGCCAAATTAAACATTGAACACATCAGGTGGGTGTGAAGGGATACAAAGCGAAGACACGGGCTCTGCCCTAAAGGATGGTCTAGCACAGAGTCCTCGAGCTCATCATTTAACTCCCTCTAGTCTTCAGTTTCATTTGTAAAATGAGGAGGTTGGAGTAGAATTCATTTGGTCCAAGTCTCATTTTACATAAAAGACAAGAAATAAAATTACTACAAGTCTAAAATCACATCGCTAATTAGTCATTGCTGAGTCATTTGCAACTTTCTGTGACCCCATCTTTTCTTGGCAAAGATTACTAGAGTGGTTTGTCATTTCCTTCTCCAGCTCATTTTATAGATGAGGCAAAAAGGGTTAAGTGACTTGCCCAGGGTCACACAGCTAAGAAGTGTCTGAGGCTGGATTTGAACTCAGGAAGATGAGTCTTTATCCACTGCACAACTCAGCTGCCCTAGTTAGTATGGAAAATGAAATCAAGACTTAAATGACCTCCTAGGACCCTTTTAACTCTCCATTCTATGAGTCTCCTTCATATGTTTCAGTAATTATAGTGCAAAGCAGAAGGTGATGTCTGTTTCTGGAAAGTCCTAAAATATCAGGTAGTTTCAGAGCATGGAGAGATTACATTAGGTGGAAAAGTAAGGAAGACTTCTTGGAAGGGGTGACATTCAGGCTGGATCTTGAAGAATAGGCAGATTTTAATATAAGAGGTATAGGTGGTGATATATATAAGAGGGTTCTGGCGGTAGTTATGGAGGACCTTCCAGAAGAAGGGAACACAGCATCAGCAAAGGTACAGAGGTGGGTAAATTTGGAGAATGGATAATGAACAGTCCAGGTTGGTTGTAGTTTGATTCCTTGGCAGGCAATAAGGCCAGGAATATGGGAGAAGGCCAGACTGCGCAAGGCCTCAAATGTTGCAGTTTGAGTCTAGATTTTGTTCTGTTTGTAAGAGGCGGGGGTCAGGAAAAGATTTTGAGTAAATAAATAACATGATCAGATGTGTGATTTAATATGATAAATCTGACTAGAGGGTTCAGCACGGACTAAAGGGAAAAGCTGGAGGCAGAAAGAGGCTAGCCTTGGGGTTAAGAATAATTGGATTCGAATCCCACCTCTGACATTTAGTAAATTATGTGACCCTGGACAAATCACTTCACCTTTACAAGCCTCAGTTTTCTCATTTGTAAAATGAGAGAATTGGACTAGATGGCTCCTAAGGTTTTTTCCAGCTCTAAAATCTGTGAGCATTAATAAGTAATGAGTGTCAAACAAGGGATGGAGGCAGTTATGGAAGATCATCAGATGCAGAATTTTGATGGCATGAAATTGCAAGCCTTCTGCACAAACAAAAGTGATACACCCAGAATAAGAAGGGAAGCAATAAAATGGGAAAAAATCTTTGCATCAAATTACTTAAAGATTTGTTATCTCAGATACACAGATAAATAACAGATATATACATGATATCCTATAGGTTAGTTCAGTTTTAAGTTGGTTGAGTCAACACAACCATTTTGGAAAGCAATTTGGAATTATGCAGACAAAGTGACTAAAATGTCCATACCATTTGACCCAGGGATTCTACTACTAGACATAACCCCAAGGAAAATAAGAAGAAAGTCTCAACTTTGGGGAGCAGAGCCAAGATGGCAGAGAAGAGGAAGCACTCAGCCAAGCTCTCTCAACATTCCTCTCCAAACAACTTTAAAATAATACTTCAAATCGAATTCTGGAATAGCAGAGCCAACAAAAGGTCAGGTTGAGAACTTCTTCCAGCCTAAGACAACTTAGAAGATCAGAAAGAGAGATTTGTGACACTGGGGTGGAGGCTGGCCTGGAGCTAAGTTGATGCAACGCCAATGATGGGACTAGGTGGTGGCAACTTTGGGAGCTCTCAAGCCAGAGGTGGTAAGGGGACCTGTGATAAAAACGCTATTCCCCTCCAGAGAGAGAAATGATCGACTCTGAGTGTAGATTGAAGCATACTTTTGCCACTTTATTTTTTAAAAATGTATTTTCTTTTAAAACATGACTAATATGGAAATAGTTTTGCATGGCTTCACAAGTACAATGAATATCATATTGCTTATCTTCCCAAGGAGTGAGGTAAGGGTGAGAATGAGGGAGAGAATTTGGAACTCAAAATTTTTTTTAAAATGTCAAAAATTATTTAAAACGTAGTTGAGAAATATTTAACAAAATAAATCAAATTATATTAAAAGAAAAATAGAGAAAAAGAAAGTCCTCATAGCCACCAAAATATTTATAGCAGCACTTTTTAAGATGGCAAAGAAGTGGAAACAAAGTAGTTACCTATCAACTGGGGAATGGCTAAACAAATTATGGTACGTAAATGTAATGGAATATTACTGTGCTGTAAAGAATGGTGTATATGGGGGGCAGCTAGGTGGCACAGTGAGTAGAGCACCTGCCCTGGAGTCAGGAGGACCTGAGTTCAAATCCAGCCTCAGACACTTGACACACTAGCTGTGTGATCTCGGGCAAGTCACTTAAACCCAATCGCCCTGTCTCCTCCCCTTCAAAAACAATGATGTGTATGATGAATACAGAGAAGCGTGAAAAGACTTACATGATCTGATGCAGAGTGGAATCAAGAGAGCCAAGAAAATAATATACACAATGACTATAACAATGGAAATGGAAGGACAAACCACCACAAAAACAAAAACAAAATCCAGGAAATTGAATGTTGTAAAAGCATAGCCTCAAAAAAGACATCTAAGGGGCAACTAGGTGGCTCAGTGGTAGAGCATCAGCCCTGAAGTCAGGAAGACCTGAGTTCAAATCAGACCTCAGACACTTACTAGCTGTATAACTCTGGACAAGCAACTTAACCTCAATTGCCTCCTTCTCCTCCTCCTCAAAAAAAGATGATATAAGAAGTCACTCACCCTACTGCCTTATAGAGGTGGGAGGTCCACAGGCATGGAACACTGTATATTTTTTATAAATATTTATTCTTACATCATGATCATTATCCCAAGTAGCCCTCTCCCTCTTCCTCCCAGAGAGACATCTGGTACAACAAATAGTATTTTGTGGGGGGGACTCAACACAATTGATTGATATGTTGAAAAAGTTCAAAAACATGCAATCTTGTATATTTTTAAGACATTTTTGGATGTATTCGTTAATTTTGCTGATTTGCCCCCTTTTTTCTTTTTTATCTTTAAAAATATTATTTGTTATATGGGATGGCTCTCTGGAGATACTTGATGAAATTCTGGTGATGTAAAAAACAAGATGTCAATGACACTTTATTTTTAAAAATGAGACCTTGGGTGGGGGTGATAAGAATACAAAGAAAGGGGGTGGGTGGGAACTGGGGAGAGGACCCAAAGGAGGAGGATGTGAGAGCACTTGGATAAGGTTGACAAAGACCAAAGAACACAAATAGGTTAATCAGAAATACAGAACCACATGTTCACAGACCCTCTCCACTTAGCTTCACACTTTAAAATGAAGTGAGGATCAGACCTATCAAGAAAGCCACTAACGTTATACATATCACACAAAGAGAGAGCCTGAAATCCAATTTCATCTGCTTTCTTAAGGTTATCTACTCCCAGGACTCTGTTCCTCGCTCGATACTAATTCAGACAAGTTGGAAGGAAGAGAATGCTAGCCTGAGCAAAGTGCACTGGCCAGGGAGTCGGGACACCTGGGTTCTGGTCCTCATCTTCCCTACTAAATGTGGGGACCCCAAGGTCATTTTGCTTCTCAATTTTGTTTTTCTCAAATTTAAAATGAAGCTTAAACCTGACAAACTCTAAAGGGGTTTTTTCCCCAGTGATTCTAATTATTTTAATTATGATTTGTTCCTATGATTCTAATTAATGAGAAGTGAGGAGGTGCCCGAATTGAGTATCTGAGCCTACCACAACAGGAACCTCTGATCTAATGTTTGCTTTCAAGCTAAGAATATTACTAAGACCACCACCACCAACCACTCTCATTTCTATAGGGTTTTAAGGTTCAAAAAACATTTTCCCTTAGGTGGTGAGCTCCTCCAGGCCAAGGAGTGTTTTTACCTCTCATTGTATCTAATAAATGCTTGGTGCTTGCTTCCCTGAAGCAATCATGGGAAGAAAGCAGTACAAGTATTATTGTTGTCACAATTTTGTTTGTTGTTTGGTCGTGTCTTACTCTTTGTGACTCCTTTGGAAGTTTTCTTAGCAAAGATGGTGGAATGGTTTGCCATTTCTTTCTTCAGCTCATTTTACAGATGAGGAAACTGAGGCAAACGGATGAAGTGACTTGCCCAGGGTCACACAGCTAGTATTTGAGGCGAGATTTGAACTGAGATCTTCCTGACTTCAGGCCTGGTGCTCTATCCACTGCACCACCTAGCTACTTTCCATTACAATTTTACTGATGAAGAAAATGGGCTCACAATACTTGGGTGAGACTTGCCTATAGTCTCACGGTTAACAAATGTCAGAGCTGGAAAGATGACATGCCTGGCATTTTGACACCCAATTCAGCTCTTTTTAGATTTGGACCCAAAGGCTAAGAGGGAAATGAAGGAAGTCTAAATCCCCTGACCATAATCTCATCCCTAGAAAATGACTGGGTCCAAGGGGGGGCCTCATAATAACTTTCCTCTTAGAGATAAGCAGGGCCCAAGCTTTCTGACAGCTGTTTCATGCTCTTCACCATCATCTCAAACAATCAGTCAGCATTAGAGAGTACTTTTCCCTTTACAAAGGTGATAATTAGATAACAAGCTGAGATTGAAGTAATTATAGTCAGGCAGCTGGCAGGCAATGCAGTCAGGTTGAAATATTGTTGATATTTCAGCATCTGGTTCTAATAACAGCATAGGCTAAAAGATTTTACATTAATTACAGAACATAATTTAATATAAACATATTTAATTACAATTGATGAGTGATAAACTGTTCAAGAATGGTTTAACCCCTTCTATGTGTCAAAAGGATGAGACCTGTGTCTGATGGTAAGTCCTTCCTTCCCGTCCGTCTTCCATGATTCTCTCCCACTAATTCAATGGCATCCCACCTATCATCACAGAAGAAGAAACACCCTAGGAAAAGGTTTTGTTCATCACTCCAATCAAATGGGTGTTTGACACAAGTGTAAGATGGGAAAGCAATTTGAATCTACCTTTATGAAGCCCAGGGAAAAGAAGGCCAGGTCAAAAGAACTCTGGCTTGATTGGTTCACTTGTTCTATGACCTGGAATTAATTACACCTGCTGCATTTCATCAGTACACCTTCCATTTCACACCAGGATAGATTGTAGAAGCTGGCTTTAGTCATGAAAATCAATCAATTTTCTTATCAAAAAGTCTGCAGATTGCTATGAATATTTTTAAAGGAGGAAAGTATCTAGGACTTTATTAAAAAAAGAGGCAATTATCTAGGAGGGGCAGCTAGTGTTGCCCTCACAGATCTGGAGTCAGGAAGACCTAAGTTCAAATCTAGCCTCAGACTCATCCTAGCTGTGTGACTCTGGGCAAGCCACTTAATTCCATTTGCCTCATTTGTAGAAAGAGCTTGAGAAGGAAATGGCAAACTAAATTCTGCCAAGAAAACCCAATGTGGGATCACAATGACCGAACCACAAAAAGTATCTAGGAAAATCACTTTCATGACAAAACCATGAGTAGGTTAGGTCAAGAAAAGGAGCATTTGGGATCACTGATCTGTGGGATTTAAGAGAGCTTAGAGACCATCCAGGACAGTCATTCTCAACCTGAGGGTGGCAATACCTTGGGGGCGTTACAGAGTTAACACAAAGAGTCCACTCATTCATGTGTACACCAAACACTGTCATTTTGATCTCTAGTTAGCTTTGGCAAAATATGCGGCGTGACTCAGTAGAATAAATAAGCAAACCTGCCTTCTGTAGACTGTATAAATAATGTTTCACACATGTGGGCATTACTAGTTTTTAAATGTATGTAGACACTGTTGTGATTAATAAAACACAAATTCATTTAGAAGTGTTACTGAATTAATTGTAGCTGTTTACCATCATGTAGTATTTCAGTCAATACCAACTAATGAAAATGTACAGCTGCTCTTCCTAGGACCATAGATCTAGCCCTGGAAGGAACCTTATAGACTGACCTCATTTTACAGATGTGGAAACTGAGGCATGGTGAGACTGACCGGTCAAATGCTACAAAGATGGTTAACAGCTACAGTTACATCACTACTGTATGTACCTACAGAGGAAGCAGAGAAAGCAGAAGGGGTGAGGAAACAACCGAATTCAGGGAAGACAAACTCCTCCTATCTGCCTTCTACATTGTATCTATTGGGTATTTATCAGAGGTGTACTGGAGCCAGCAAGAACTTGTGAGAGCCCATTGTTAAATGTTCAGTGTGAGTATTTACAACCTGGAAATCAGCAAATGCCACAAATCAGGGCTTGATTATAGTAATGTTGCTTTTCTACTTAAGAAAGTAATGAGGAAGATGTTAATGATGCAGATTAAACATAAAAGGAGGTTGTTGGAACATTTTCCCCCTAGAAAGGCAGTTGTTAAATGTTTATACCAGCACATAGCTATTGATATCTCATTTTCCAAGTTGTGGTTTGTCCTTCGTTCTTAAAGAGGACCATGACATCAGGAAGATGATGCCATGACTTGCAAACAAATTGGATTTAAGTGAGGGAGGATTGTGCCAAGTCACCAGCCTCGCTGTCTCTTCTGGAGCCATTTGGGTACAGTGGCCAGATATCGATCAAGAGGACTGGAGATGGTCCTGGATGCTGTGGGAGACCTTGGCCTTCTTAAGCTCTCACTTTGAGGCAATGCTGTTAGTGATAGGGCTGGTTTTTTTCCAGATAAGGTGATGTAAGCTCAGAGGCAGGCCTTGTTGCCGCTCGCCTGCCGCCCCCTCCCGATGCAAGGTCACACAGGTAGGAAGCATCACAGCAGGAATTTAAATCTGTACTGAAACTCCAGAGCCAGCTTCCCACCCCACAACACTGCCTCTCTGTGAAGTCTTCAAGTTCCTTGAGCTCTTGAGATGAATCTGTTCCCCCAGTGATGTTGAAAATGATGCTGGGCTTCAATATTTGCATTTCTATTTAAATTATATATTTTTTTCTGGAGACTGGGCAATGGTCACTCACAGGCCTGATCCCAATAATGATTGGTATAGATACTTTGCCCTAATCTGTTTTGCCCACCTGGTCATGTTCTTTCTTCCTTTGGCAGCCTCTCCCAGGCAGAGGGGACTCCTATCTTGGTGCTAGATTTAGTACAAACGCCTTGGCTTTAGTCCTAGGACTCCTAGGAATGACTTTAGGACTCCTGAGCTCAAGTGGTCCACTAGCCTCAGCTCCCCCTGCCCCCAATCCAGGAGCAGCAATTACCTTTCAAATTCCTACCACATCATTTCCTTAAGGGATTATCAATACTCATGCTCTCTTCCCTTTGATAGCACACAGATTAATGTCTACCTACTTGGACACATGTGGGCAGAGGGGAAACCTGTGTTCTATTTAAAAACTGCATGAGACTGGAAGGGAAAGGAGTAGAGGAATCTTGATTGATGTGTTATGAGAAAGTAGGGGAAACCTTTTTTCAAAACAATTTAAAAACCTGTATTGAGATATAGCACGGTCTGCTGACATGGTCTTGAGAAGATATCTTTTGACATCAGGTCTAGGTTACACAGGCCTCTCATCTCTAGAAATAATGTTGAGGTGCAGCCCAAATCTTGACTTAGGGGCTTTGCATTAAAGAGCTAGAAGATTCTATATTGCCAGAGAACTGGAGATCTAAGAGGGTGCTTAGAAAATATCTTTTCACGGAATACCGAAATCCTCAATTTAAAGCTGGAGAGCACCTTAGATGGCATCTGTCCGAACCCCCTCATTTTACAAAAGAACGAAAATAAAGGAGGTACTGTGGCTCATTGGAAGAGAGGACTGTATCCCAAGTTAGGTCAAGGGTCAAGGGTCCAACTCCAGCTGTAGCTCAAAATTAGGGTTAGAGTTAGGGGAATGGCCAACCCTAATCCACTACTTGTTGACTCTGTGCCTCATTTTCTTTGTTTATAAAATGAGACAGTTGGACTAAATTGGTGGAATTCTTAGCCTTTTTTGTGCTAGACCCTTTTGGTTGTCTGAGGAAATCTATGGAGCACTGCTAAGAATACTGTTTTAAATTGCACAAAACATACAAAATTACAAAGGAAATCAAATATATGGAAATCCAGTGATGAAAATGTTTTTAAAAGAAGTTCATAGATGCTTGATCTAGAGGATTTCTAAGATTCTTCCTAGCTCTGAATCTATGGTTCAATGAGACTACGTTACTGGCCCAAAGTCACACAGGCAACAAGGGGCTGAGCTGGAACTGGAATTCAGGGTCTCCAAATCTTGCACACTGCATATCCAGCCATCCTGTTTTATAAGTAAAGACCCAGAGCAGTAAAGCAGAGAGGGAGAGAGAGAGAAAGAGAGAGAGAGAGACAGACAGAGAGAGAGAGAGACAGAGAGAGAGAGAGAGACAGAGATAGAGACAGACAAGGACAGGGAGAAAGACAGAGAAAAGGAGAAGAAAGAGGAGGAGGAGGAGGAAGAGGAGGAGGAGGAAGAGGAGGAGGAGGAAGAGGAGGAGGAGGAAGAGGAGGAGGAGGAGGAGAAGAAGAAGAAGAAGAAGAGAAAATTTCTCAGGAAAACTAGGGAAATGTAAGCTATTTGGTTCAATTTATTCACAGGCTGAAATGTAATAGCACATTATAAATCTGTTTTGATTTTACTTAATCTAATGAAAAAATGTTCATCTTTTTGATAAGTGCTCATTAGCCATTTTTTCCTGACATAAACAGACAAGAAAGGTGTCCTCGAAGTGTTTAAAACCAGACTCAGTTAATTACAGTGCAATGACTCAAAGAACAAAGCCAATGTACTGAAGTTTCTCACTTGAATTGTCTTTAGAGCAGAAGAAAAAATGCATCCAGCCACAGGCTAAACATTTGAGGCAAGCCCTGCTTCAGCAAACAGATGCCCAAATCTAGAGGAGACAATAAGCCATAGTATCCAGTAGATGAAGGAGCTTGGAGCCCAGAATGTCTCTCAGCTCAGTTTGATAGAATGTAAGCTTCATGAGGACAGGGGCTGGTTTTTTTGTTTATTTGTTTTGGTCATTGTATCCCCAAAGCCTAGCATAGAGTAAGCCCTTTAAAAAGCTTAATTGATTGATACCATATGCCAGGTACTGTGAGATGCCCTGAGGATATAAGAAAGTAGCAAAAATAAATTAGTCCTTCCTCTCCAGAAGCTCATATTTGTGTGGCAGTGGTGCCCCAAGCCCTCAGATAAGTATGTATGAGGTCTTTTCAGGAGGGAGCATGCTCCATTAAGGGACCAGAAAAACTTGATTGGACCTGGGCTGAGCCCTTCAGGGAGCTCTGGATTTTAAGAGCAGAGGAGAGGATTTCCCATTAAGGAGCACCAGCCTGTGTGAAAACACATTAATGGAAAATGGCATGAAAGGTTTTGGAGAAAACAGGCAGGTCAGTTTGACTGTATAAGAATTCCCAAAGGTACCAAATGTGGACTATGTAGAAAGTTGAGGTGGGGGAGAGCCAGATGGTAGAAGGCCTTAAATTTTAGGCTGAAGAGTTTGTATTTTCTCCTAATGGCGATAGGGATCTACTGACAATGTTTGAGCAGGAGAGTGACATCATCACTTGTGTTTTTAATTTGTCAACTGTGTGGAGGATGGACCAGAAAAAAACTGCAGAATTTCAGAATTCGAAGGAACTCAGTAGCTCTCTAATCCAATTCATACATGGAAAACAATACCATCTTAAAAAATCTCATCCTGCCATCCACAGGAAGATACTAGGGCCTCCCCAGGTATCTTGCCATTTCCCCTCTGGCTCTTCTCCTTCTCCCTAGCTAGAACAGCTTACCTCCGGAAATGATGCTCTACCAATCTCTTATTCCATTCCATTTTGAAATTCTACCCTAAGGTGGAACAGTCGTGATTGGTGAGTGAGTTTGGGTTTTAGTGGCTTAGAATGAGTGTAAATAACAATTATTTTCTATTCTGACCAGAAACTTTGAAGATTTTCCCTCCCAGATCAATGTTTTTCTAATGGTAAATTAGGCCATTTTTTATCTCAATTCTTACCTAGTCCTTAGTCATTGAATGGGTGTTGCCTCACACAAACTGAGGCCTGGGAAAGATCTTAATTTAGAAAGGCCAAGGTCATCCACTGCATCCCAAGCTATCGCCGGTCATCTTGAGTTTTGTCTCACCACTGGACTTTGGTGACTTGAGGAAAGGGTGAGGCTGATGTCTTTTTGACTTTTTGCATCTCTGACTCACTTAAATCCAATTCACTCACAAGTCAAGAAATCAATTTTGTGATGTCATTGGTCCTATTTGAGAAGGAAGGACCACCACCACCACCATCAACAACAACAACAACAACACGCAACCACTCTAACTAGCCTTCCTTATCCCATGATTCAAACACCATCCAAACTGCCCCCAAGAAGAAAGCAGGACCTGTTTGGCCATGGGGCCATCTGCTACCATTTGGCATACATGCTTCTCACCTTTCTATCTCTTGCTCTAGGAGCAATAATATTAATAAGATCAATACTCTCTTTGCTTCGGGAAAGGGCCTCCACTAACTATACCTATGATTCCTCAAACAAAACTCCCTGGTTACCATGCTCTGCCATGTGTTGTCTCTCCCTGTTAGGATGCAAACTCCTTGAAGCAAAGAAACTCTTACTTTTGTATTTGTATCCCAGTGCCTGGCTCACAGTGGGTGCTTAATAAACACTTTATCATTCAACATGGTTGGCCATTGGTCATCGAGCCTTTCTTGAAGACCTCCGGAACCCATTACCTTCCAAAGAAGCCCATTTCTTTTAAGGACAGTGTTAATTGTTAGGTAGGTTTTCCTCCTATCAAACCTAAATTTGCTTTTTTGAAATTTCCATCTATTATTTCTCATCTTGTCTTTTGGGGCCAAACAAATCAAATATAATTCTTCTTCCACACAAATGGCCTTTCAAGTCCTGGAAGGCAAGGAGGTTGCCCCGGGCTTCTCTTTTGCCTGATAAACATCCCCCAGTTCCCTCACTTGATCTGTACCGTGCCCATACTGTCATTCACCCTGAGCATGGCAGTTACTAACTAAACGTTCTTAATGTTTTCTATTTTCCTAAGACTTCAGATTTTCTATTATTCTAATTCTATCTAAGGTTTTCTATTATTCTAAGGCTTTCTCTCATGCCTCAACGTGATATGGAGGTGACCCTAGGGTCTTGAAGGCTATGACGTTGGGATACAGGCTCTGTCTGGTCCTACCAACCTGAGAAGACTCAGCAACAAACTGTTGACTGTCTGAGGACAGAGAGTTAAATCTGCTTGTTCAAGATTCTACATGTTAGCCTATAGGAAGAAGGCTTCTCCTGCCACAGGGCTCTATCCTCTGCTTTGTTCAACATTTTGTATCAATGATTTGATTAAAACAATCAATTAAGCCCCTAATATGTGTCAGGCATTGTGCTAGGTACAGGGGATTCAAAGAAAGGAAAACAATCCCTGCCTTCCTTCAAGATGCTTTAACAGAGGAGACAATAGGGAGACAGATACACACACACACACACACATATATACATACATACACATATATCCATATGTATATGTTAACAGATATACACATATATAAATATATATATATATATATATATATATATCTGTATATGTTGTTGTTTGTTGTTAAGTCCTTTCAGTTGTGTCCGATTCATGGTGACCCTGTTTGAGGTTTTCTTGGAAAAGATACTAGAGAGGTTTGCCATTTCCTTCCCCAAATCAATTTGCAGATGAGAAACTCAAGCAGATAGGGTTAAGTTACTTTCTCAGGATCACATAGTGTCTGAGACCAGAATTGAACTCAGGAAGATGAATCTTTCTGACTCCATACATGTATGTGTGTATTCATACATGCAGGTGTGTGTGTATGCATATATATACTCATATATACATATACACACACACATATATACATATATACGTACCTACATATACACACATACACATATATATAGTCTCCTGTGTATATGCATATATTCCCGAGTAATATACACATTTGTACATATGTGTGTATTAAGCAGGTATATTTATATATGTACAGATACATTTATATTCTTGTATATATATGCACGATATATATGTTATATATTTACACATATGTTCATAATATATTTACACACAAATGTATATATCTGCATATGCAGAATATATATACAAGGAACAGCTTTGGGCAGGAATGGGGGGAGGCAGTAGCAGCTAGAGGAGACTGACCTGTCAAAATTATTAATGACGGTAAGCTGGGAGACATAGTCAATGTTTCAGCTGGCAGAATCAAGATTCAACAATGGTCAGAAAGATGAAACACAATAAACAAACAAACAAGATGAGATATAACAGAACAAAATGAGAGATCTTGAATGGTTTCATGTAATTGCCCAAGACGGGGGAGACCTGACTTGACCTGACAACACAGCCTGTAGAAAAATACCAGAGGGTTTTAGTGGACTACAAGCTTAGAAGCTGATGCAATATCAGGCAATAGGATGAGACAGAAGACTGGTGTCTGGATCAAGAGAGACAATAGCCCTGCTGTCCTCTCTCACCGGTCAGGCCACATCTGACGGATTGTGTTCTGTTCTGGGCACTGAATTTTCAGAAGGATATTGGCAAACTGGAAAAGCAAACAGGCTGGTGAGGGATCATGAGACCAGAAGCCAGAATCCTCTGGGGCAGAGAGCACTAGCTTCTTCTCTTAGAATCTTGATCTTCCCTTCTAGGCAGCTATAGGTCCCAGCTAAAGTTCCACCTTCTGCAAAAAGCCTTTCTCCATGCTCCTTAACCTTAGTGTCTTCTCTCCAAGACGACCCCCCAATTTATCCTGCTTATATCTTATTTGCACATTGTTATTTGCAAATTGTTTCCCCCATTAACCTGTGAGCTCCTTAAGGTCAGAGACTGTCATTGGTCTTTTTTATATCCCCAGAGCTTAGTACAACTGTCTAGCACATAGCAAGCACTATATATTCCCTAAGAACTCAGATAAAAAAATGGTCAAAGGTTCTACAACCCGAACCGTTTACAGAATGTCTACACCTACTGAGCAGGCTCTCCAAGGCCCTCCATTCCACATCATCACAGGTCTCTGAGTAGGTCCACATGGGGAGATGCTGTCCCAGGTGCTGAAGGCTGAACAACCACTTGCCAGGGATGTTTTAAAGAGGATACATGCATCAGGACGGAGGTTACACAATGATCCCGAGTATTTGGGCAATGTTCAAATGAGAGGCAGAGAACCTGAGAATCCTGGTTCTGCCACTTTGGACAAGTCACTTATCCTCTCTAGACTTGGGTTTCCCCATCTCTAAAATTAGGAGGAATGGACCCAACGACCCCTGTGATCCCCTTCAGCTCAGTATCTATGAGCCTATAAGTTAAAATCTGAAGCGGTGTGGGAGTCAAGTGATTGACCCTACACTTGCTCTACAAAGGTCAATCTGATCAAACAAAACCCAAACACTTGAAATAAATTAATGCTTAGAAATAAACTAATGCTTACAAAAGTGTCCTGGAAATATGGAATAATTGAAGCAGCACATGGGAGGGTGGAGAAAGGAGATCTTATTGGGTCAAAGGCCAGAACAGGGACAAGTGGATTAATCTGACTGGCTCTAAGAACATGAAAAGATTGAATCAACAGTTGATCAGCCAGTATATTTTGAGTGCTGACCTTGCACAGCCTTTGGTGGGGGCTGTGGGAGATTAAATAAAAGAAAAATATTAGACATTGTTGGTCTCTTGCATCATTAAGTTTACATTTTCCAGGTCTGTGATGTTATTGAGGTAAGTACATCCTCCTCTGGTACAGATCCCAGCCCCTCCTCCATGCCTTTTCACCCCCCATTCTTTTCTCCTCCATAGCATGTCTATCATCCGTGCAGGAAGGTGTCCTTTGATTCTTTTAATGTCATAGATCAGTGCCACATTTATACCATCCCTCTGTTTTTTCCTTCATTACTTTACCTACTTTGCTAATCACATGTGTAATGATATATTTTACACCACTTCTAGTATGCAAGTCTTCATTGTCAACATACTTCATGCTATCCATACCCACTGTATGTCTCTCTGTATGCCTTTTGAGTCACCAGCACTTTCAATTCTTTGAAGATTGCAAGAGTATAGCAGAAAAGAGGCAAACCCTTTCTCTCTAATCTTCAATACTTCCCTATGTAACAGCCCTTCTGAGCTAATTCTCCCACTTCCACTCCCACTCCCACTCACATTGGCAGGTTGAGTCCACAGAAGGCAGATTATTACTTCTCGCCTCAGAGTTTTAGGTTAATCTTAAGGAATAGAGTTTTTATAGTACCGTTGCTTATGGGCCCTCGTCTGGTGTGCTCTTCACTGATTGTCAGACAGGCTTTACTAGCTTTTCTAAAGAGGCATTTACTGAGATGGTATTATAAGAACACTCCCTCCCCCCAAAAAACCACAAGGGCACACTTTCCCTTTGCACACACAAGATCCTTGAGGAGAGTGGGCTCAAACTAAGAGAGCTCATGTGACCAAAGGACAAACTCAGAACCCCTGGTTATTAGATGTCCATTTCTCCCTGCATAGAGTCCTCATAAAATTCCCTTTAAGTACAGTTCTCTGGGCTCTGAGATTTGGAAATGCTAAAGCTATTTATTGTATGGAGTGACTAAGTGTTTCTGCACTAGTATTTGTCCTCAGTGTGTCATCAGTATATCTACTCCCAGGTGGATGTGTTATTACTGGTCCAGTCTCTGATAACATGGTCAATGGTATGAAGGAGGGGAGCACGACGGTAGAATGTAATGCCCCATCTGAGCTCACTCCTCTCTTCCTCATTGCTGCTCTCTGATAGAAGCATGATATAGAAGGTATCTGCATCCTCAAGTTGGTCCTGAGCCTGGAAGCTCCGAAAACTAGGGTACTTTGCTACTAAAGTTAGAGTTTCTGCAAAGTCATATAGGCCCAAAGGGCATGACTGATTCTCCTCAATCACAAAATATTTCCTGTGTGATTTCATTGGCTTTTATCTAGTGACTAAAGCACTTCACTGGATCTGTCAAACCTGGTTTACACTTTTGATTGATTGATTCAATTAAGAAATCTAGACCTTCTGTAATAAGATTAATTAGGGGAGAGATACAAATCCAAACACATTTTGTGATAAAATATTTTGATGTTTTTCATAACTAGTTTTTCAATATTTAGATAAGCATATTATGGTAAGTTTGGTAAGCAACATATGCATGTTCCTAAAGATATTGGACACCCCTATCCCATAGGACAAACCAATAGAATATTTTGGTAAATAACTTCATCATCAGTTTAGTTATTAGGCATTAATCAAGTTGATTGGTAAACAAATTAGGTCATTGATCACCAATCAGAATCTGGGTGTAACTAACAACCACAAGTAGAATTATAAGAAACCTACCAGAGACCCCTAGTTTTCAGCTTGACCCTAGATTGAAACTGAGATTGATTATGACATTCACTGAACTTAAATTCAAGCATCCCTCTAGTTTTCTTGAGGACAGTGCTGATCAACTGACTGATATTTACCAACTTGTCAGGCAACAGCCTTAGAAGGTGACACAGGCCAGGCAGAGGTGGGAAACCTTGCCATTGAGTGCTAGTACAAGACATGCTTACTAAGATCTAGGAAACCAGATCCAATCAATGGCTTGGTCCTAGTAGGGTTAACGTTTATGTTGTTTAATAGAAAATACAAACTAATTTTTATATGTATTTGATTAAAACTAATTTTAATTAGTGTTTCCATTGCACTGGTAAATTATGCTACAGGAGAGTCAAGTGACTTCCTCAAGGTCACACAAGTAGTAACAAAGATGGGATTTGAACCTGGGTCTTGGCACTCCAAATTCATGGTCATTTCTGCTGTCACTCAGACCTCTTCACTTTGCAGGGACAGGTCTGGAACCCTAGGCTAGTGTTATGAATGGTAATGAGCATGGTTTCTGGTGGGTTCCCTGAAGCAGGGTTGTTTCCACCCAATACCAGTCCATTCCTCATTCTTCCCAGGGACAATTTGCCAGGTCCTGGTCCTACTTGCATTCACAAGGAGATATTGTGTTCTTCATTTTCTCCCCTGGATATTTCAGTGCAACATGTTTTGAACAGCTGCACTGTTTAATCCTGGAGGCAGTTCTTCAACAGTGATGGGGTATGTGATTCCGGACTGCAAGTTTTTTTGTTTGTTTGTTTGTTTGTTGTGTTTTTCAAAATGTTCAGGGGAAACTGCCTAGCAAAGAGTGATAGATTACCCCCTTTCTCCCAGGACTGAGAGAAGGATTAATTCAATGAGGGTTTTCAGGTCTAACAACATGAATCCCTAGGAGGAGAGGGCTACAAACACAGGAATATTAAACAAGCAATAGCCAAACATTTTCTAGCTGAAGATAAAACAAATTTTCCTTACTGCAAGAGAGAGAGAGAGAGACAGAGACAGAGACAGAGAGACAGAGAGAGAGAGAGAGAGAGGAAGAGAGGAAGAGAGAGAGAGAGAGAAAGAGAGAGAGAGAGAGAGAGAGAATGCCAGAAGAGAGGTAGATAATTCCTATGAATGACTTTATCAGCAATAAGGAACTCCTCTTATCTATGGATGAATCTTAATCTTATAGTCTTGGAGCATTGTTATCTGGCATAATGAGCCTCTAAGTGACTTGCTTATGCTCATACAACTAGTATATATCCAAGTCAAACCCAAATTTTCAAGTCATTTCTCTTGTCCAGGCCTCAGTTTCCTCATTTGTAAGATGAGAGGTTTGGACACAATCTCTAAGCTGTCTTCCAGCATCTCTTCACTATACATTACTCTTTTATTGTGCAGTTGTGTCCAACTCTTTGTGGCCCCATCTGGGGTTTTCTTGGCAAAGATACTGTTGCTCATTTTACAGATGAGGAAACTGAGGCAAACAGGGTGAAATGACTTGCCCAGAGCTAGTAAGTGTCTAAAGCCAGGTTTGAACTCAGGAAGATGAGTCTTCCTGATTACAGGCATGGCACTCTATCCACTGTACCACCTCAGAGAAAAGGTACCACTTGTTATAAACATTCGAAAATTAAACTGAAGCCCAATACTTTGTGGGAGAAATTATGGAACAGCTGATGATTATTTTTGACAGCTTTTTTTTAAATCATTAAGACCAGAGATTCAGACCTAGAAGGGATCTCAGAGACCATCAAGCCATTATGTGTGTGTGTGTGTACGTGTGTGTATGTTCCCTGAAGTGTGTGTACTGCATTCTATATCCTGTGTTCTCTGGTCTCTACCATGAGTCAGGATACATGGTTCACCCAGGCTCGGAAAGCCAAGATTGATCACCACACTGCTGATGTTGTTATATAATTGAACTAGGTGACACAAGGTTTTGTTTTGTTTTTTTAAGTTTCTACACCTCTGTTTCCTACTACAGCCCAGAACTAGCTTCCAAACAAGAGTCTTTAAAAGCTTTGTTCTCCTCTTACACCTCACCATGTTCCCTATTGATAAAATCTGCAAGACCCAATTAGATGGCCCCAAGTCCACAGATGTGTTGGTCAGGGCCAGCAGTGACAGGGAGACCACCGCAGAAGGTCACACCCTGCCTGCTAGATGAATTTTCTCGCCTCCTCTCTGTTGAGTTCATCGGCTAATAAGTGGATAGAGGGTTAAAAACATTTCAGTTAAGAAGCAAACCCCGAGACTGATGTGTTACTTCCCAGCCTGTCCTCAGAAAGGAGGCCACAATCTGTTCCCTATCGAGACTAAAACACTTGCAATTCCCTCTGAAAACAACGTCCAATCTTGCCTTAAATTGAGATGCCAGAGCATCTAGATTGCTGTTTAAATCAGACCACAGAATTAGGTCTAGTATGGCCAGACGGTGGAAGGAACACAACCAGACATGGTGGGAAATAGCCTATGAATTCACATGCCCAGTGCACATCCCTGGTGGATTTGGACTTCCAACAAATTAGGGAAATAAATTGGCACTGCCCCCTGCCCCTAGTAAACAAACACCTTTCAACAGCCATGATTTCTCTGCTCTGCTGTCTCTATTACACACGGCTAGTTTAAAGTCCATAGATTGGTGTCTTAGATTTCACTCTAATCCTTGCTCAGGTACTAAATGGGGAAAAAAGTCCTTCTACCACTGGCAGCTTACTGTAGTAATGGAAGTACCCCCACCTGATAATGTCAACGTGACCCAGGAGGAAGATGGAACCTTCGCAATGATGGTCACTTTCAACAAAGCTTTCTGGGCAAGTCTAATGATCTCCAGGCTTAAAAATCAAATTGTTGTATTAAAGACAGAAACCCTTCCAATGGTGGACTTGACCAAGAGCCTACATATAGGTGCAGCATACAATCATTAACCAGTGGTGCATCCACTTGAATGAGATGCTTCTGTAAAGCATTTTTTTTGAGGGGGGGAAGGAAGGGCAATTGAGATTAAGTGACTTGCCCGAAGTCACACACCTAGTAAGTGTGTCAAGTATCTGAGGCTGGATTGGAACTCAGGTCTTCCTGACTTTGGGGCTGCTGCTCTACTCACTGAGCCACCTAGCCGCCCCTTGTAAAGTGTTTTTGCAAACCTCCTCCAGTATCTAAATGTGAGCTGCTATTACTGATCATCCTCATGCCAGACATCAGTCATGAGAAATATCAGTTTCTTAAAACTTGTATGTGCCTCTGAATAAGACATCCATCTTTCAAGCTTCTTGGATTCTATTAATGATTCAGAAAAAGGCCAATTCCTCCGTGCTAATTGTATAGGTCTTAGGGTCAGGAAGAGCTGGGTTTGAATCCTGTCTCAGACACTTGCTGTGAGACTCTGAACAACTCATTTAAACTCTTTCTGCCTCAGCTTCCTCACTATAAAATGAGAGGGACTGAGTTCGATGACCTCTAAGGTTCATTACAATTCTAAATTTACAATTCTATGACCTTATTTCAATTACTGCCGCGGACATGATCCCCTAGGGAAGGGCCAGCTAAGAATGATGACTTAAGAAACATATGATCTGAGAGGTGTGGGTGGTGTTAACTATAAAGGCAAGCCTGGCAGCCAAACATGTCCTCAATCAGGAGGGGGCAGAAGAGGATCTCAGGACCCAGATTGGGTCCAGGACGCTGGAATGAGGCTGCTGCTTGGGCCTAAGAGGAGCAGAGAAAATGAACGGGAAGGGAAGAGTTCACTCCTGATACCCGACGGCCATTTACTATTTTAACTCCTGATTCTAACTCCCTAAGTGCTAAGCGGTCTTGTTTCTATAACACTAAAGGGTTTGCTAACACTATGTCTGCCACCCTGGAGCAAAGCCCTATCTCACTCTGCCTGAGTTACGGCTCTAATAGAATGAGTCAGTGGGAGGCCAAGTAGTCGACTTAAGGGGGAGTGCTTCCCATTCATGGTCTTTTTGCAGGGGCATGTGAAAACACCACCAGCCACGATGGCAGATCCACCCCGCACTGATCGGATGTTGCCCATGACATCCTTCCCAGATGGCAAGGAAGGTAGACTGTGGGGTTTAAAGAGAGGACACATTTGTCAAAGGAAGAGAGAAACATCACCGATTCGAAAAACTGAACCATGAAATGAGAAATCGAAGAAAATAAAAGATAAAAAAATTAAAGAAAATCAAAACGGCATCGATTCAAAAGGAGCTCAGATCAAAAAGTCATTGGAGGGACTGTTTTATGAACGGGAGCCTAAATCTCATCATAACTGATGGCTTTTTCTCCAGCCAGTGTTTTGAGTATAACCAGCTAGGATACTGACTAAATTCAAATCTGCTCAGACACTATCCCACGGCAAGAGGCTGGGCTGCAGCCTTGTAGACAAGTGGGGTGTAAAGTCAATGAGATTACATTTTCTTAATTATTTTCTGCTCGAGCTTTACATTGCATACACAAAAAGAGATCAGCCGGGACTTTTTTTTCCTTAACAAATCACTCAGACTTAAACATCGCTCACCTGAACAAAAGGGGAGAGGGTTGTGGGGAGTGTAGAGACAGAAGCACAAGGCTGAGAAAAGACAGAGAAGTGCCTCTTCCATCACAGTTGCAAGGAACAAAAAGCTGGAGGGGGGAAAGAGCTGTTGGATCGCCACCAAATCTCTCCCACTAGAGACAAGGGCCCATCTGCTGAGCTCGGCAAGTTAGCTTCAACTACCATTCAGCTCGCGTCTCTGCAGAGATCAATCTGCGAAACTGGCAGATGGACCCCTGCCTCCCTGAGTCGCTGTGTTATTTGTTTAATAAATTTAATTAATATCCATACTGCATTGGACTGCTCCCAGAAAAGGGGCTGCAGTGGCTCTCCCTTCCCCGATAGCTACATGATGAGTGATTTCCCAGCAAAGACCAGATAACAGTACCCCGGGGCCATTGGAAAATTTACAGGGCCATGTGCTTACATCACTTTGCATGTATTAATTTTTCCTGGACGCTAACGTGCATCTGAAGGCGGTTTTCACTGAAACCTAAGGTTCCAAAAAAAGCTAGAACATGTCTTATTTCATATCAGTTACAAAATGAGTTGAAATCTATTTTCTAAATTTAATCGCACTCCTAAAAAATTTTTATCTCTTCCCATAAACGCACGTATGTGTGAGTATACACACATGCACACATACACATGCACAGAGATTTTTTTTTAAGGCAGACATCAATAACAAGGATGTCCCTTCAGGCAAATCTCCATCGTCATGAGTTTTGCTAACAAGTTAAAAACCCTCCTAGTCATCCTGAGCTCACCCAATTTTTCATGATAAAGAATGACATCACTGCAAACAACGGGAGTGTATTCAGTCAATAAAACCTCTGCAGGGGAAGTCGCTAAAGATCTCAGACAAAACCAAGAAATCTCACACCTAAGACTGAAGGTGGCTAGTTGTCGAATGGACACTTTCATACCCATAGAGAAAGTGAGCAGCCTCTAGCCAGTCAGTCAACGAGCATTTATTAAATCCCATTGTGCTCACCAATATTAATATCGATAGCAATGATCATACTTTATATTTGTAAAAATGCAATGCAGAATGGAGACTTCTTGAGGGCCAATGATGATGAAGAATGCTACCCACTTCCTTACAGAAATGGACTCAAGGTGCAGAATGAGACACATATTTTTGAACATGGCCAGTGTGGGGAATTGGTTTGCTTTACTATGCCCATTGTTCCTATGATTTTGGTTGGCTTTTGTGTTTCCTTTTCTACCCCAATGATAATGAGGTGAGAGAGAGAGAAAATAAATAAATGTCAACAGAAAACATTTTTAAGACAAAAGACTAACTTTTGTTTTTGTCGGTATTCCATGTGATTCTCACCCTGTAAGGTAAGACGGGGGTGTGATCCACACTTTTCAAGTGAAAAATTGGGACCCAAAGAAATAAAATGACTCATCCAAAGTCGCACAGCTATTAGGTGAAGATGTCAGTCCAGGTCTTCAAAGATACCGCTTTGCCTCCAGTATTGACTTTTAGGAGACATTTTGCCTACAATAATAATGATTACATACAAACATAATACTTTGAAGAAACAGTTCCAGTATGAAGCAGGAAGAGCTTGTAGAAAAGAAGAAGTGAGGACTATTTATCATCCTGAAGTAGTATGTTGAGCAGCGGGCCTGGAATCAGGGAGACATGAGAAACACAGATTTGAATCCTACCACCAACACCAACTAGTTTGAAGACCTATCCCTTAATCACTCACGGTTTTTTTTTTCATTTTACTCACTGGATAGAGCACTAAGCCTGGAGTCAGGAAGAACCTGGGTTCAAATCCAGTTTCAGACACTTACTAGCAGTGTCATCCTGGGCAAGTTACTTAACCTCTGTCTTCCTCATCTGTAAAATAGGGATAATAATAGCACCAACTCATAGGGTTATGAGATATTTGTAAACTGCTTAGCACAGTACCTGGAACAAAATAGGTGCTTAATAAATGTTTATTCCTTTCTCTTCAGCGAATTTACTTGAGCAATAATGAGATTTTTAAGAAGGCCTGAGTCGATAGGCCAACCTAAGATTTAGCCCAGATAGTCGCTTTTCAATGATGAGTCCCGTCTTCCAGAAGTGATGGTAAGACAACCTTCTCTGCTTGAGGCTGGTGTCCTTATTGATTTTAAATATGGTATTAGATTAAAAAAAGCTCTGTGATCCTTTCAATACATAAACTTCAGAAATATGCCAAAGCAGATACCATGGTACCTGGAAAAGGATGTTACAGGATAAGAAGACCTGGATTAGAAACCTGGTTTTATCACCCTACGGGCTTTGAGGATGGTCACTAAGTGTCTCTGAGCCTCCATTCCTTCATCTCTGAAATGAGGGGGCTAAGCTTAACGGTCTCGGTGTCTCCTTTCAATTCTACATCTTTAATCTTAATAGCAGAATTGCTGCTTAATTTTAGAATCAAGAAATAGCCAGGTAAGGGGAAAGGAGAATTTTGAAGGTTAGTTATCATGGATAAATAGGAGCGGGTATCACTTTTCTGGATTTTGTCAGAGCAAGTCAAATACAGAGAAAAGACTAATGTTTATGACTGAAGGATAGCTAGTATTTTTATAGTACTTAAAGGGTTTGCAAAGTGCTTTACAAATAGCATTGCCAGAGCTAGCTCAGCATTTGAGAGGCTCTGAAACCAAGGGTGGGAGAGGAGAGGTATTAGACTGCCTGGTAAACTGAAGGTCAGCAGAGCCACTGTGCTGACCTTATTGCTGTATACCTGTGAAACCAAGGAGGCGGTCAGGTGGCACAGTGGGTAGAGTGCTGGGCCTGGAGTCAAAAAAGTCCTAAGTTCAAATCCAGCCTCAGATGCTTACTCGTTACGTGACCCTGGGCAAGTCACTTAACCTCTGTTTGCCTTAATCTATTGAAGAAGCAACCACTCCCGTATCTTTGCTAATCATGGATAGCAAGGTATGCTATGGTCCTCCAGGTTAGACACACTTGAACAACAAAACCCCCATAGTATATACCAGCACCATGCCAGAAAATCTAATCACTTCCATTTGAATTGTCTTAGGAAGATTTTGAAGATCACCTGGCAAGATAAGGTAGTGGATGGACAGTGAGGTCCTTTCTCAAGCTGAACTGCCAAGTATTCAAACTCTGTTGCAGAGAGCTCAACTCCAATGGGCTGGCCACATGCCCCAAATGCCAAATCTGCATTTGCCCTAAAGAGTATTTTACAGAGAACTCACACAAGGCAGATGCTTACACGGAGGTACAATGACACTCTCAAGGTCTCCCAGAAGAACTTTAGTATCAATTGTGAGAAAATGGAGATGCTGGCACAGGACAGCCCAGCATGGTGTGCCCACATTAAAGAAGCCTCTGTGTTCTAAGAGCAAAGCAAAGCAAAGAAGAATCTCAGTAGCACAAAGGAAACGTGAAATGTGCAAATCTGAAGACCCAAATGTTCAAATGACTATTTGTGCCCAACCTGTGGTAGAGCCTTCCAAGCTCATATTGGACTGATCAGCCATAGTCAAACACACTTTACCTTGACCCCTAGCATCATGATGTCATTGGTTCTCTTCATGTATGGAGAACAAACAACAACAAAAAGTACTTCATTTTATCTTCATAACAAACCTGTGTAATAGGAGCTATTATTATAGCCATTTCACAGATGAGGAGATTGGGACAGGCAGACAGACAGACTCACCAGGGTCACATAGCTAACAAGTATCTGAGGTAGGATTTGAACTCAGGTCTTTCTGACTTCAGGCTCTCTACCCTAGCCACTGTACAACCTAGCTGCCTCCCAACAAGGAAAACCATATAATACACAAATGGAAAATTGTACAACATGAAATTCACATGAATATACTGAACAGTGGTGCTTTAACTGAAACCCACAAGGGCTAAAGCACACATAGAGGAAAACTACCAATGATATCAGAGGAAACATGATTTAATTTATTTCACTAATATTACTATATCAACTGACCTTTGGCAACTATTGGAGTTAAAAATCTCACGGAGAAAAATTAGTGTTGAATCAAATGACTTCTGTCCATCAACCTATATTGATGGTATTTGAAATGAATGAATTACCTGATTTTTATGGCAAATCTAAGCAAAATCATAGAAAAACAGTCAAAATTAATGCATTACCATGGAGTTGAGTGGACAAAACCCATGGAAAGCAGGTTTTCCTTACTAGAAAAGGAAGGAAAGAGCTAATGTATTTAATAGCTATGGAGGAGAAAAACCATATTTTCAAAATAAAACAAAAATGAGTCAATGGATTCAATATTTTATCAAAAGTACATTTCCCTCTTGATTGGGAAGCTTTGGCTTCCAACTTCCACTTCCCACCTTATTTTCTCTAAAAACATGAACCCTACTAGGACCTCAGCCTGATCTTCCTCTACTCAGAATATCCCCAGCACAGGGTCAATGAACTTTTCAATTCAATTCCAAAAAATGTTTAGTAAGTCCCAACTCTTTACAAAGCACTAGTTGCCCGGAATCATATACTCTTGGATTTGGACTTGGAAGGCAGTTTAATTCAACCTTGGGAATACAAAACAAAACAAAAGCTGAAATGATTCCTGTCCTCAAGGAGTTTATAGTCTACTGGGAGAGAGAATGGGAGAAGTGGATCCCAATATGTACACAGATAAGTAAATGAAGAATAATTTCAAAAGTTGCACTAGCAACTGGAGGGATAAAGAAAGTCTTTGTGATTGTAGGAGATCACACCTCTGCATTCCTTTGAAGGAAGCTTTGAATTCTCTCAGGCAGAAGCCAATTTCTGTTTTCATAATCATAATAACAATAATAGCTAATATTCACATAGTGCTTACTATGTCCCAGGAAGTGTGCTAAGGGCGATAATAACATTAATAATAAATCGCTAACATGTATATGTCAGTATTATTAGTAGTACTACTATTAATAATAATAATAAATACCTAACATTTATACAGTGCTTATTATGTGCCAGGCACTATGCTAAGGGTGATGGTGGTGGTGGTGGTGGTAGTAGTAGTAGTAGTAGTAGTAGTAGTAGTAGCAGCAGCAGCAGCAGTAGTAGTAGTAGTAGTCATAGTAGTAGCAGTAGCAATGTGGTGGTGGTGGTGGTGATGGTAGTGGTAGTGGGAGGAGGAGGAAGAAGAAAAGGAGGAGGAGGAAGAGAAGGAGGAGGAAGAAGAGAAGGAGGAGAAGAAGAAAGAGAAGAAGAAGAAGATAACATTTATATAATGCTTACTATGTGCTGTGCTAAAGGTAGTATAGTAGTAGTAGTAATAATGATGATGATGATGATGACAAATAGTTAACATTTATATAGTGCTTACTATGTGCTAGTATTATTATTGGTAGTGTTAATAATAATAAATAGATAACATTTATATGGTGCTTACTATGTGCCAGGCACTGTGCTAAGGGTAATTATAATAATAATAATAGCTAACATTTATACAGCACCTACTATGTGCCAGGCACTGTGTGCTAAGCGCTTTACAATTGTTAACTCATTTGATCCTCACAACAACACTGGGAGGTAGGTGCTATTATTATCCCCATCTTACAGATGAGGAAGCTGAGGTAATCAGAGGCCCAGGGTCACACAGCTAGGAATTATCTGAGGCTGGATTTCAATTCAGGTCTTCCTGACTCCAAGCCTGGTGGATCTCACCAGTGCCACATACTTAGCTCCTTGTGGATTTCTTGAAAGTAAGGCACTATGTTTGTATTTAATAATTATTATTTAAGGTGCAACATCACCTAAAAGTCATTAGGAGCTGCAAATCTGTGTTGTGAAAAGTGCACCATACTTAGGTGCCTTAAAGTCTTTACTTAATGGTTGTGTGACCTTGGGTAAATCATTTAACTCCCTCATGCCTCAGTGTTCTCATTTCTAAAGGACAAAAACATAAATTGGCCTCTGGGGGAACTTATTTTTATTGATTTTATTGATTTTTCCCCCTTCTACCTCTCCCCCTCTGAAAGCAAAAATTCCATAAAACAAAAGACCTGAAAATCAAAGCAAACCAAAGCCATAGAACAAATATGCCTTCCAGTCACTGCCTTCTAGGACTTACAGTCTTCAAGGGGCATACACCACACTCCCAAATAGGTCGAGAATACATACAAACAAATGCACAGTAATGAAAGGGAGCATTAACTGGGTAAACCAGTTACTACAATGCTTTGTAGTGTTGTCCAGAGGCTCAGATGAGACATTATTATGTAGAAAGTGCTTTGCAAACTTTAAAGGGATATACAAGATATCTCAGAAGACTTTAGGACACTCCGCATAAATGATTACTATTATTATGGTGTTGCTGTTTCTTTTAAGTTTTAATCTTGCCCTGTAAATGCCAAATTTGAAAAAAAAATATCCTGAGACAACATTCCCCTTTTGTGAAGGAAGGCCTGGAAAAACACACAATGTGTAGGTAATGTTAATACGAAGGAAGAAACAAAGCTCTTTGGTGTTTTCAAAAATCAGTATTAAAAAAGCATAAAACCCAAAATAATTTAAATTTACATTTATAAAATTTATGTACAAAACATTTAAATTTATGACATAAATAAAATCCCACATTAATTCTGGATGGCTTTCCTCATTCCCCCAGTTATTAGCATTCTCTCTCTCCATTGAAATTATTTGGATATACTTACCAGTTTAAGGCAGCTAGGAGTCACTGTAGTGCCTAGAGTACAGGGCTTGGAGTCAGGAAGATGTGTCTTCCTGAGTTCAAATCTAGCCTCAGACACTTTCTAGCTATGTGACCTTGGGCAAGTCACTTTGCCTCATCTGTCAAGTGAGCTGGAGAAGAAAATGGCAAACCACTCCAGGATCTCTGCTGAGAAAACCCCAAAAGGGGCCACCAAGAGTCAGACATGACTAAAATGACTGAACAACAAGAAGACCCTGGGCAAGTCACACCACCTGTTTAACTCAGTTTCCTCATCTGTAAAATGAGCTGGAGAAGGCAGTGGCAAACCACTCCAGTATCTTTGCCAAGAAAACTCCAAATGCAGTCGTGAAGAGTCAGAAAACCTACTTAACAACAACAAGTCTGTTGCATTGAATTGGCTTCTAGAATTCAACCAGCGATGTCATTTTAAAGTCCGATTGATGCTACCATCCACATTAGAAAATGTGTGAAGACGGCCCATCTCTTGCCAGAGAGGTGATGGACTCAAGATGCAGAATAAGACATTTTCAGACACAGATGACATGGGGATTTGTTTGCTTAACTAGTCATTTTTGCTGCCGGGGCGTGGTTGTTCTCTTCCCTTTTTTCCCAAAAAGGGGCAGTAAGAATTCCATGAGGGTTAAGGATAATGTAGCTCCCCACCCCCATCCCCCAGTGAAAAGAAAAAGAAAAGGAAGGAGGTCATTAAGGAATCTTATTTTTACATGATGGGAAGAGAACCAAAAGAAGCACGGACAAGCAGGACAGCTTTGAAAGTTACAGCTTGAATTGAGAACAGGAACTGTTTTTTGCCTTTCTTTGCATTCTCAGTGCTTGGCACAGTGCCTGACACATAGTAAGGGTTTAAGGATGACTAACTTAAAAAGGAAAAGCAATCTGTATGTAATAGAAATCTGTAGTTTTCATATGTAATCCTCTTATTCTGTTCTATTATGTCTATAATATTTTATTTGATGTTTAAGTCCAGAATAAAAATAATCATTGTTTTCACATTTAAAAATAAAACAGATCTGCAAAAAACACTAGTGGTTTAATTTCCTAAACTGAGAATGACACTTTTTGACTTTGTAGTGTTTTTCAACTACCCAACTCTAGTTCTTTGTTTCTTAGAAGGAAAAATAAAAGGAGTTTACCTGTCAGTGAATCAGAGCAGAGGGAGGAGACCAGGAAAGGAGAGGGAGACTGGCTGTCATGGTGAGGATGGAAAAAGGTTTAAGGAGAGTGAAGAGTGGGGAGAGATAGAAACATGGAAGGGATGATCACAGAGCACAGGACAAGATATGGCAATATTGCAGATCACAGGATAAGCCCTCCAACTCAGAAAAAAAGGTAGGGACAGCTTGGGAAGAATGTACAGAATAGGAAAGTGGAAGCATATGGGAAAGACAAGAACAAAGATCCCAAGCCCTCGATCCAGCTCCATTGCAATTTTTTAAAGGGGGTCAGGAGGTATTTTGGCTAAAGAGTCTTCCCCCACTGAAGCTGTATCTACCAACAAAGTGCACATGACTGTCTTTTTCACAAATCTATTACAAAGTGGTAAGATGCATTTCCGTAAACTTTCTTATCGAGATTTCTTTCAACATTTTGATTCATCATCTCTTTGGTACTTTCCTCTCTGAGAGAGACAGCTTTGAGTGATGGCATCTGTGCAAACTCCGATCTCCAGGCTTTTAAAAATCAGCCAGAGTCAACAGATTTCCCCGTTCTACATGGAAAACAAATAGCTTTCAAAGAAATTCACACACACCCCCCAACAGAGATAACAACCTCAGTGCAGCAAAGCCCCACTTTCCTTGAAATTATGGGCAGTCCATTCCTGTTGTGAAAAGTGAGATTAGCCTTCAGGTTTGTTTGTGTTCTTTCAGCCCCCCCCACCCCCCACCCCCGCCCCGACTTTGCACCAGAGCTGCTTCTCCTGGAACAGACATGATTGCAAGTTGACATTTAATGCTCATTTGGTCTTTATCATAATCCATGCTTTTATGTCCCACTCAAAATAGTAACTCAAGATACATCCAATTTTGTCTATACTATCAGCTTTCCCAAAAGCACATCTATAACTTTGCACAGAAAATTGTGAATCACACAAAAGAAAGGATTCAAAAATGGTCTTAGAGTACAGATAATGAAATACACCTCCCTGGATGGCTCAGCTGATACACATACACACCAACACACATATGTGCACATGTGTGTATATATATATATATATATATATAAAGTGCTTTGCAAACTTTAAAGATAAATATGTAAGTAATAGTCATTGTCATTATTTTCATGTTTTCTTTTCAGGATGGAGGTGAGGGACTGTTCCGGTAGAGTGTTGTAGATACTGTCTGACACGTGTCAACTGTTTCTCCTTATCTGTATAAGGGGGAGGGGTTGTTCAGGGACGTTCTGATCAATTTTATGGGCCCCCAATTCACTTGATAAAATTATGGGGCATAGAAGGGAGCCCCTCCCATGGTGGTAAATGTGAGCCCACTAGTCCCTTGCCGACAAGATGCAGGGAACTTCTCTGATTTGTCCCTAGTGACTGGGATACCTCTGAGATGATTAGTTGGCTTAGGCACAGGAAGAAAGGCTCTTCTTAAGAAATTCCCCTCCCTGTGGGCTATAAAAGTGACTTGAGAAATGGCTCCATTCTTTTTATCCTTTTTATTAGAAATCATTTCGTGGATAACCTTGAGTTTGGGAGTCAGGCACCATCCTTCACGTGGGCACATGTCTTTTTACAGCACACTTCTTGAAGAAGAACACCAGTAGGATAGTCCTACTGGTCATGGATTAGAGCCATGCCATGAATGGCCAAAAAATCTGGACCTTGCCGACTCTCCATGATATTGGTATGAGTTGAGTCAATAGGGCAGGTGAATGGGAGAGGTTCGTTCAATAGTCCCACCAAGGGTCTCTACCTTCCAAGGGAGTGTAATGAGTATAATGGTCTGTTTGCATGTTTTGTGTTTCTGTATGTGCTCATGGACTCCTTTAAAGTCCCTTCCATCTTACATATGTGTCTCTGTGTGTTTTAGAGGCAATAAGAAGTTGTCCTATTCCCAGTACCCACGTTGTACATGAACTATGTCTGTAGGAGGGGACCCAGCAATTCACATATGTGGAAACTCTATATTTATGCTTTGCTTTGGAGATTCATGGAATTTTACCCCAAGATAGAAGTACAGCCAAAGAAATTAAATGATCTTTCTGGAATCAGAATCCATAGCATCAAACCTGATCCATATGAGCCCAGAATCCTTGGGTGAGTGGAGAGAATTCAGGCCATAAGTGAGATGTTTTTTTCTTCCCTTTTCTTCTCCCTTTCTCTTTCCTTCCTTTCCTTTCCTCTCCTTTCTTCCTTTTTTCTTTCTTTCTTTCTTTGCCTTCCTTCCTTCCTACCTCCCTTTCTTCCTCCCTCCCTTCCTTCCTTCCTTTCTTTCTTTCTTTCTTTCTTTCTTTCTTTCTTTCTTTCTTTCTTTCTTTCTTCTTTCTTTCTTTCTTTCTTTCTTTCTTTCTTTCTTTCTTTCTTTCTGTCTGTCTGTCTGTCTTTCTTTCCATCTTCCTTTCTTTCTGTCTGTCTTTCTTTCCATCTTTCTTTCTTTCTTCTTTCTCTCTTTCAACAAGGGACAGTTTAATAGGATGCAACTGGGTGGAAGAGAGCAGAGGGAAGCAAAATACCAGGAAATGACTGATGTAAAACAGAAAGGACCTTAATAAAGCTTGAATAAATGAATAGATGTTTGCCATTAAAAACAAAGAAGGGCTTTGGAAGTCTTTCCCCAAACTAAACAGCAGCAGCTTTTTTATTATCAACAACAGTACATAAAAGTCAAACCCATCTTCCTAGAAACCAGTGAATCAGAAATACAGCCTCCTACAAGAGTCTTCTCCAATAACTTACAAAGTAAATTAGCCCAGACTTCTCTAAAGGATGGATTAAAAGAAGAAAAAAACAACATCTCACTGCTGTGTTTCTGTAATTTGCCGATGAAGTTCTGGGAGACAGAGAGGGGATAATTTTCTTGTCAACAGAAATATTCAATTTAACTCTACTTCAATCCAATTCTGTTATTTAAGTGATGCCTTGAGTTTAAATGATAAACCTTAATCATGGAAGGAAACAAGTCAACTTCTGGCACGTTATTAAGTAACGTGGAGAAAATTCTGAGACTAGTCAATTGTCCCAAGCAAAGATAACTTCATGACCTAGGCATGTGAGTTCAGTCATCATTCAGGTTGGGTGGATCTCCAAAGGAGAAAAGAATGTAAAAGTTGGTTGTGTTATCCATACCTCCTAAGTAGATTGGGAAGAGCAAAAAATAAATGATAACAGATAAAAGAAATGGTAGCCGCATCAGCCATTTAATTAATCCTTCCTTGAGCACCTCGAATATAACAGGTGCTTAATAATGTGTCCGTTTAATGAATGCATGCATCTAAAAGGTTCATTGGTAGAGCAAGAGCCAGAACTATTTCCTCCATACCTTGATTCTGGTCTAGAAAACCTGAAGAGTCGTTTGTGTTCTTTCCTATTGGTTCTGCCTAAAGAGAGGATGTGTTCGCTTACATTTTTACTTCCTTTCACTCCATGAAAGTATCCGTTTATTGATAGCTTCCCCACTTAAATGTTAACAACTGACTCGTTGTACTTGTAGGACCAAGCCAACAGGCAGGTTGACAGGGCTGCATGCCTCAATGCTCGACATCTTGGTTAGGAGAGAAGAAGGATCTCATTAGAATACCGTGTCTTGAATGGCCAACAGCCATCTTTAGTGGGAGCGTACTGATATGATTTGTGATGTGGTTCAGAGGAAAAGTAGTTCTGACTGGTGGCTTCCTGCCAGAACGCTGACATATCCTGGGACCAATCAGGAGGCAGAGTTTCTGAACCCCCACGGCACACCACTTGCTTCCCATCGGTAACAACAGCAGCCACCACGATGTAAAGCTAAATGGCAGCTCCCAGCATTCCAAACTGCCACCGTGCTAATTAACTCACCTGTGGACTCTTCAATCAGTTCCACTTGTCAACTACACAGCCAGCTGCCAGGAGGCCGGAGAAGAAAATGGAAGTTAGACACACAGCCGAAAGAACAAGAAGAGTCGTTTGTGAGGTCTGAGGACTAAGTTCTTGCCCCCACCGGAATCCAGACACAGGCAAAAATGAAACAAAACAGGGAGAGGTATGGGAGTAAAATAAGAAGAAGAACCCAGAAACAAATTCAGGATTCAATAGATAGTTTAATGGCCTTTGGGGGGTGATATCCAAAGACAAGATCAAACATTTAGAGTTGGAACTTTTGGGTCATCTGGTCTACCTCCTTATTTTACTGATGAAGAAACAGTCAAGAAAGGTTATGTGACTTGTCCAAGGTCACACAAGTGGTAGAGCCAGGATTGGAACTCAGATCCCTTAATTCCAAAATTGAATACTTTCCACTATGCCACACTGCGGAATACACTCCTTGTTCTGCTGTGTCTCAGTCCCAAAGCTGAAGCATCTCTTTTCTTTCCATCAAGCCTAGAGAAAAGACTCAACCACTATTGGCAAAATGAAGGGTTTACATTATAAGTATCGAAACACCTGTTGAATCTACTCATGAGGTTGTCGAACTCGGTTCTCTTTACCTCAGCAGACTTGCCCCAACAGTTTGGGACTTTAATATACATGTTGATGTCCTCTCAAACATTGGCCTTTCTTTTCCCTAGCTCCATTTCCTGTGACGTATCTTCACTCTCCCTCAGCCACCCACCATCCATCGTCCATCTCTGTCCTATCTGCATGGCCTTGAGCTCTCAAAATTCCTTTCTCTGATCAGTCTCCTATCCTTCCACATCTTCCTCTCCTCAATCCTCCTACCAGAGGTGGGGAACTTGTGGCCTCAAGGTCACGTGTGGCCCTCTAGGGGCTCAAGTGCAGCCCTTTAACTGAATCCAAACTTCACAGAACAAAATTTGGATTCAATCAAATGGCTGCACATGAGGCCCTAGAGGGCCACACGTGGCCTCAAGCCTGCAGGTTCCCCAACCCTGTGACCTAAACCATTTCCTGCCCTCATCACATCATGTCCTTCAGTTCCTCTATGTGTTCTCCTAACCTGTCATTCCCACTTTGGGCTTACTTTTCCTTCATAGTCTTGACCCTATAATTAATCAATTTAATTCTTTACTACCAAGTTCCCCTGTCCTATTGATACATATGCTTTGCCAAATGCCACCCTTGGGATACCCCTATGATCTGCCTTTTCAATTCCCACTCGTGTGATGTTGATTGGTATTGGAAGGAGACACATATCTTAGCTGACTTGATCCACTATACATTTGTTAAGAGCTTTTAATTTGGCCCCCACTGCTATAGGACAGTCCATTCATTCTTCTCTGGCTGACTATCACACTCCTGAGACCTCCTCCTCCTCTTCTCTCCTCTTTTTCAGCAAATAACCTCTCCTTAGACTGCTCTCAGAAAAGAAAAGCTATCTGTTCTGAGTTCCATTTTGTCTTCTGTTCTGTGCCTCAAAACCCTTCTACCAGCTCTCATTCTCTCTGCCTATGCTACAGGTTCTGGCAAAGAGGTGTCCCTACTCTTTCACCTAATTTATCTCTCCTCTAAACTTTCTTATTTCTATTCAGTCTACTACCATCTTTCCAGTCACCCAGGTTCACAATTTTGGACTCATCTTTGATTCTTTCCTTCTCTTCTCTCATAACCAATTGGTCGCCAAGCCTTGTTGGTTCAACCTCTACAATCTGTTCTTGGATCTTTCCTCTTCTTCCCTCTTATGGAGCCATGCTAAGAAACCTCCATCATGGATCATGTAGACTATGGCAATAGACTCCTAACTGATATTCCTACTTCCAGTTTCCCTCTCCTCCCTCCCCAATCCTTCACGTAGCTCCACCAAAATAATCTTCCTACAGCACAGAGTGACCATGTCATTCCCTTGCTGGAGAAACCTCAGTGTCTCCTCACTGCCTCTAGAATAAAAACCAAATTCTTCAGTTTGGTTCCAGCCTTCATTTCCAGACTCATTCATACTATGCCAATTTATGTACCCTTTGTTCCAGTCCAATTGGCTATTTGCTGTTCTCCAAACATGGCATCCTGTCTTATCTCAGTGTCTTCAAGCAGACCACCCTCCTTGCCCCTTAAATCCTTCACCTCTTCACCTCTTATAAAATCGTGACCTCTTAGAATCCTTGTGAGGCTACTTGCAAGGCTTAAGTAGTGTGTCATTTTGGACCTGGATCCTTTCCCAACACCCTCCTCTCCTCCTCCCCAGTAATTAATGCTCTCTTCTGCCTCAAATAACTTTATGTTATTTTCTATTACATTATTTCCTTATATTATCTGTTTAAATTTGAATTTCCCAGTGGAATGTAAGCTCCACAAGGGTAGGAACTGATTTTTACTTTTTCTTTGTATAGCCAGGTCCTTGTGCAGTATCTTCTACAAAAAAAAAGATGCTTGAGAAATATTTGTTGAAATGAACTAAATTAAAATGGTAGCAGACAAAAATACAATGGGGCTTTGTGGTTGTAAATCATAAACTTAGAACTGAAGAATTTGTCATCTACTCTCACCTTATTTTATTAAATATCAAACACTATTTGAAAAAGTTATTATTTACTCTGGGCCTACAATCTACATTTCTTTCTCTTATTAAAATATGCAGCAATGCTAATGGGAGCACCGGTCTTCAAGAGATGGTTGGGTGGTCACTTCTCAGGAATGTTTCCTAAGGCATTCCTGTTCAGGTATGTGTTAGGACAAATGCCTTCAAGGTCACTTACAAAGATAGGATTCTGTGATTTTGATTCTGTGAAATTTTTCTACTTTAGCTTTTAAAGCCCTTCACTACCTAGCCCCAGTACAAATAGCCAACCTTACAATACCTCCCTTTCACGATCCCCATAGTCCCGTCAAACCATTCTTGTTTTTCCTCACACACAATGCTCTATTTTCCACCTCTACACCTTTGCGCTAGCCATCCCCCATGCCTAGAACACGCTCTTCCTTCACCTTTCTCACTTGGAATCCCTGGTTTTTTTTTCCAATGAAAATATCTTAAGGGCTGAGATTCTCATTTTTGTCTATGTAATCCCAAACCCACAGGGTCACACATATAGTAGGCACTTACTAAACATATGTAGATTTATTGATTAGGAAATAAGATTTGAAAAGCTGTAGCTCCAATGAGCAGGATTCCCCAGGCTCTAATTCACAAAGAACTAAAAAGTTATCAGGATGTGTACAAAGTTTAATATGAATTGGAAAAGTAATCTATATTTTTGACCTGTACTATCTTCAACTCCATTGTATTGGCTATCAGACGATACACATGATATGGGAGAGCACTGATAAAAAACCTATGGGCCTGAATATTTTTGAACTTGAAGTTTGAAGCAAACCCTTCACAATCTAGCTTGAGCTTATTTTTCCAAGCAGATTTAGCATTCATTTGTGAGTTTCTCAAGGATAGGAAATGTCTTTTGCTTTTCTTTGTAACCCCAGTGCTTAGCACAGTGCCTGGTACACAGTAGTCACTTAATAAATGCTTATTGACTGACTGACATTACTCTTCCTTAGACATTTTTCATTTTGGCCAGACTGGCATACAAACTGTTCTCCCAACTAAGCATTCCTTCTGAGCCCAAGCCTAGCATACTCTCTTCCTACCCCCACTTCCCAGAATCCTTAACTTCCTTTAAGGCTCAGCTTAGGTCCCACCTCCTACACTAACCTTTTCCTGGTTTGTTTCTTTTTTTTTCTTCTTTACTTTACTTTCCTTTTTTTTTCTTTTGGCCAGGCAATTGAGGTTAAGTGATTTGCCCAGGGTCACACAGCTAGTAAGTTGTCTTTTTTTCCTGATTTATTTCTAAAGAAGATTTATTAAGTTACCTACTGTGTACCAGGGACTATGCTGGGCTTTGAGTATTCAAAGACGAAAGTGAAATTGTCCCTGCCCTCAAGGAACTTAAATTCTTTGGGTATTTCTTATTTGTTAAGACAAAGATAATTTCATCTTTTTTTGTGTGTCTGATGTTATTCAGCGTTTGCCCTATCTCAGTTCCAGATATTAGCACTCTGTTCTCCCCTTCCCAAAAATACTTATTACCTCTTATCTGTTTTGTATTTATTTCTTTGTGTAATGTTGGGTCTCCTCAGTAGAAGGAATGTAAACCCCTCTTGGGCAAATACTGATTCACTTTTTGTCTCTGTATCACCTACTTCTAGCACCGTGCCTAGCACATAGTAGGCACTTAACAGATGTTTGCTGAATCGAATTGAAATCTCATCTCCAGTAGCCCCTGTATCCACTTTCAATCTCACTCTGTTGCAGTCAGGATTTCCATGCTATGAATTTCACCAAAACATAAACAGGAGGAGATAATCATGTCAGTCTAATCCACACATTTGGTATATTCTGCCAGCTGGACTCCTGGGTGTTGAGAAGCCAGCATCTCTCCATGGGCCTCAAACCACCCGTCTATTTCACAGAGGTCACCAAACAGCCTTCACATGGAGGCAATATACGATCCCTCCCCCAGCAAATGGATTCAAACCAGCTACTTTAGGGCAAAAGGCTATGGCTCCATCCCCAATCTCCTGGGCCACCCCAGTCCCTTGGCAATGGGGTATCAATAGAGGGAGATGGGATGAATTGTTTGCTTAATTGTACTGCTTGAGCCGGATAATTGCAAGCCTTCCAGGAAGGCTTTGTAACCAATGAGATGGCATTGGATCTGCCAAAACCCTTACCTGGAAGCCAGCATCCTTTCTTTCAACATCCTCTCTCCTATCAAGAATAATGGCTACCCTGGTATTATTTCCAGAAGAGAGAGAACCATGGCAGAGACACCGAAAACCACGTCTCTTTCAAATTGAAAATCTCCATTAAGCCATACCCGCTGAGAACTGGTATCTTCATGGATGCCAATGTGTACTCCACCAAGCCACAAATCAATACTTAACCCATTCCATGCCGAAATGTGTGCCTATCCTCAAAACAATCTACGTTTGGGCCCATGACTTTGGTTCAGATTGTTAAAATTGGGGAGGCCCTCAGAAGCATCAGTGTTAAGGGAACGAGAAGAACAATTCAACAGCTCTTTAAGAAGGGAGGACCGAAAGCTACAACAAAAGCATTATTTTGTCTTGTTCAAGTCAAGTTATGCTCAAGAAAGGCAGCATGGTATAGGCATGATTAAATAGGCAAGAATCAGTAAGAGCTGAATTCAAGTTCTGGTTCTGAAATATACAAACCTTATGGCCATCGCTAAGTCACCTAGTACCTCAAAGCCGAAGATCTAGCTTAAAGGGGAGCTGCCCATCTGTGTTGGTGGAGGCCGTTCTGACGTGGAAGGATTTCCCCACGCCAATGAAATCATAAGTCCAATTTTAAAAAATAACCAAGGACAGGAAAGATGGAAATTACTGGAACATCAATTAATTGTGTTGCCAAACAAATAAGTTTTTGATCATAAAAGGGAAAGAGGGAAATTGGCAGGATGGGATTTGCAGAGGGGGTAGAACTTTAAAAATGGTAATAGAAAAGTCGCCTAAATTATTAATAAATAACCGGATCTTTGAGGTGAATTTATAATCAAAAGAACACTGCCTCTGGAGTCTGATGACCCGGGTTCAGAGCCTTCCTCTGACCCTTACTACTTTAGTGACCTTAGATCACAACCTTCCTGGGCCCCATTTTTCTCATCTGTTGAGAGGAAGAGGTCAGACTGGATGACAGTTAAGGTCTGCTTTCCTATGTGACTTTGGGCAAATTGCTTTCCCTCCTCGGTTTCCTCGAATATAAAAAGGTGTTAAATCGGTCTCTGAGGTTCCTTTCCGTTCTAAATCTATGATTTCACAGTCCCTTTCACCTCTAGACCAAGATTCTTCAGAAGACATCAAATATTTTAAAGCCCTATGACCCTGTCTTCTGATTCATGAGTCTTTAGCCCAGCCCCAGACCATGGCCAAGTCATGCTCACTTCCTTCTCAGCTCCATTCTTGACCTTCTAGACTTTCCCACCTTCTCCTCCATAGCCTTGCCCCTACATGGGTACCTCTCTCCCATCCCACTCCCTTTCCATCCCCCTTTGATACATAGAACATAAGCTCGTTGAGGGTAGGCTTATATTTGTATCCCCAACACTTAGCACAGCGTCTGGCACATAACAAGTGTTAAATAAATCCTCCATCTTTCTATCTATCAGTCCATTAGAATCTCTTTATCAAAGGACTCACTCTCCTCACAAAAGCTTTTTATCACAATTGACTTTCCTATAATTCTCCCTGTCTAGAAGTTGTCCCTTCCCCTTCCCAGCCTTCTGAATGCTTTTAACTTTTTGGCTAATAACACTCAGACTCTCTGTTCCTATGGAGCATGATCTTTTCTAACTGTCTGTAATTCCTCAGAGGCCCATAATCTTCTGTGACACAATCTAATTGGGATGTCTCCCTAACAGGATTAGGATTTAAGAGGAAGAAAAAGTGACAGGAACAGAGATGATGCCCAAACTACCGGGATCCTCTTTTCATGCAAATATCCTTCAAAAATACTGATTTCAAAAAAAAAAAAAACGGAAGGGGAAGGCATAAAGGGGGCCGTAAGTATTCACCTAAGACGCCTCCAAAACCAAGCAACCCCCGGTGGTGTCCGAAGAATGGTGTCCACGAACCAGCAGGAAAGTGGTAGGTACCCTGCTCAGAGTACCGCTTTGCTCAACATCTGGAACAGCTGGCCCGGTCAGGTTTTTCAGGCCCAAGGAAGAAGGGCTTAGCCTGATGAACCGGTGAACCTCACCATGGATGTGGGGGCCCAGGTCGGGTAGGAAGGTTGTGAAAGGATTGAGGGTGAGGCATCAGGGGGCTATTTTTGCTCTCAGTTTCCCTGAGAGCTCTCTCTCCAGAGTCCATGCTATATCAGATAATTATTGTTGCTGTCATGAACGGCAACAACGAGATAACGGCTAACTTCAATCTTAGAGGTCTGTGAAACATTTTACCAAAGTCACAGTGGCCCTGGAAGATAGATGTTATTACTGTCCCCATTTTGCAGATAAAGAAACCGAGATAGAGGTTAAGTGAATTGCCCAAGATCGTATAACTAATAAGTGTCTGAAGACAAATTCAAATTCAGGTTTTTCTTGAATCTATTCCCAGCATTCTCAATACTGCATTATCAAGCTACTTTTAACAAGAGTTATCTAATAAATTGGGCAGCTAGGTGGCACAGTAGGTAGAGTTGCTGGGCTTGAAGTCAGGAAGACTCATCTTCCTGAATTCAAATTTGGCCTCAGAAACTTACTAACTAGGTGACCCTAGGCAAGTCACATACCCTGTTTGCCTCAGTTTCCTCATCCGTAAAATGAGCTGAAGAAGGAAATGGCAAACCGCTTTAGTACTTCTGCCAAGAAAACCCCAGATGGGATCACAAAGAGATGCATATGACTAAACAACAACAATAAATCTAATAAGTTAACGTAAAGTTATTAAATCTATGTGTCCATTCCCCACTGTCCCTCCAAATCAACACTATTTCTATCAGTTTGTTGGTATACATGCTTTCTGGGCAGGAATGAAGAGAACTTGCCATTAATTTCCCACAAAATCGACTTCCCAGGAAACATTCTGTCCAGAAATATTTTTAGAGTGCCAATCTCCATTCTCTTGAATTAGATTAAAATTGTTTTTAAGCACCGAAACCACGCCCCCCCCAACATAAATACATTTAGCAAGGCAGCATGATGTAGGAGAAAGAACACTAGGGTTAGAACATAAAGTTCTAGATTTGGAACTGCAATTAATCCAACCTTCTCTTTTTCTGGGTGAGAACCTTGAGTTACAAAGAACTGAGGTGACATGCTCAAGGCACATGAGTAGAAGAATCACAGGTGAAATTTGAACCCAGGTCCACTGACTCAGAAGAGACAGGATTCTTTCCACCATACTATGGTGCTCATAACATCTGACCTCAAGCCCTCACTCAGTCACATAGACATGGCTGGATTGTCACCATCTTTGATGGAACAAAAATGGACCAAAGGATCATGGGACTTTTCCTGAAACTCCAATCAAGTGTGATATTTATATCAGGTTGCAACAATAAATAGATTCATGTCAAACTCTAATACTGAATTGGATTGGCTCAAAAAGACATTTGCTAAAGCACTCACAGGTCCTTAACAAATAATTATTGATATACTTTGGTTTTACATCACCTACTTTTCCAATGTGTCACTCTCCTAATTGCTTCCCGGAAATCTATTTTTTATTTAAAAAAAAAGAGTAAGAAAAAGATTAAAAAGTTTGGTAAGACTAACCAAATTATGAGGAAAATAGCATTCCACAGCCACAGGCTCCTATTTCTGCAAAGAAGTGGAGGGATCTGTCTTCTTATGTCTTTTTTTGGAGCCAAGCATTTTGGTAGCGAATGAAGCACAGGACCTGGAGTCAGGAAAGCCTCTGTTTACATCCAACTTCAGACGCTTATTAGTTGTGCGACCCTGAGCATGTCAACAAGTATTCATAAAGCACATCCTATGTGCCAAACGCTGTGCCAAGCACCGAGAATATAACAATAAAAAGTCAAACAGTCTTGACCACTGTTTGCCTCAGTTTCCTTATCTGTAAAATAGGCCCACAATAGCACCTACCTTCCAGGGTTATTGTGAGAATCAAAGGAAACAATATTTCTAAAGCACTTTACAAGCCTTACTATGCTATAGAAATGCTTGCTATCATTATTATCATTATAATTTCACAACACTCCGCTTACATGTGCTTTTAATGTACCAAGTCTTTCCACCAAATTTCCCTCCCCATTTTCCCGCCCAAAAGAATCTCTATTCACAGGTAAGTCCTCATAACTTAGCAATAGCAAAGAGAGAAGAGACCCAGGATGCTTAACTGAGATGTGTGCATAGACACAGTTCGTAAAAGCAATACTTCATTAGTGGCACCAGAGGAGAAAAAGAATAAAGAAATTCCTGTCCATATTTAATATTTAGGTGACATTTCACTGTTTCTGAGGAGTAAACACTCTAGCCATGAATAGCAAACAGAAACACAAACTCTATTTATTTGTAAAATAAACTCATTTTCTTTTCATCTCAATGCAAAGGTGCCCCAAGGCCACATGTTCCATTTCCCATGCTCCTCAGACAGCGAAGCTCAACAATTTCTATCTCATTAACTCGTCTTTGGCTGCCTGCTTGTCTCCCAGGCTTCTCTAGGTGAGGGCACCTTCATTCTCTTTACTAATGCTACCTTTTAGATATTCAAGCTCTCATTTACTCCATTACTCCAGGCATAATTAGTGTGGCTGATGGGGAAGGAGGAGGGGGCCCAGAAGGTGGGGGTGAGGAGAGCAAGATGTGGGGTGGGTTGGGGGGAGGCTTAAAAACAAACAAACAAACAAACAACTATAGCTTTGCTGAGACAGTAGGGATTAAAATCTACGTTTCCAAAGCCAACAGCTTCAGACAAAAGAGGCTTTTGTCTTTTGCTCAGTCTCTATTTTTAAAAAAAGGCATCCCAGCCCCATCATTTTACGTCCTTGGAACTAGACAGAACACCACACTCCTGGGGTAACACAATGGCGTGGCACGGTTCTGTGTGAAATCTGTAAGGTCATTTAGTCATTTTACAGTCACGTCCAACTCATGACCCTTTTTAGAGTTTTCTTGGCAAAGATGCAGTAGTGCATTGCCATTTTCTTCTCCAGCTCATTTTATGGATCAGGGAATTGAGGCAAACCAGGTTAAGTGACTTGCCCAGAGTCACACAGCTAGTAAGTGTCTGAAGCCAGATTTGAACTCAGGAAGATGAGTCTCCATGACTCCAGGCCCCGTACTCTATCCACTGCAGCGCCACCTAGCTACCCCATGGTCATGCAGAAACCAATTAACAAGCTTTTATTGAGTGCACAGTAGAAGATGATGGCTTCCAAGAAATCAAAGTCTCATTGGACACTGCCCCAATCAGTCCATATCCAGGACATGGATTCAGTTCTGGCTGCCATATTTTAGGCAAACAATGGACAAGCTGGTGTGCATCCAGAAGTGGATGCCATATTTTGAGACTCAAGTAAAGAAAATGAGGATGTTTGGCCTGGGGAAGAGACAGCTAAGGGGCATCGTAGTGCACAGAGCACTGGGCCTGGGGTCAGGAGCCCTGAGTTCAAATTCGGTCTCTGACACTTAACCTCCTCCTCAACTACAAAATGCAGATAATATCTCCTACATCCCAGGGTTGTTGTGAGGATAACACAAATGATTATCTCATATAGTATTTGTAAAGTGCTTAGCATAATGCCTAGCACATAGTAGACACTATATCGATACTAGCTAGCTAGAAGTAGCTAGCTAGAGAGAGCTGGTGGGTGAGGTGGTGGTGGGGATATGATAGCTATATTCAAGTATCTGAAGATATTACGGTGAAGAAGGATTAGATTCATTCTGTGTGTCCCCAGGTGGGCACAACTAGGAGTCAAGGGTTGAAATTATAGAGAGATAGACTTCAGCTCAAAATAAAGACATTCTTCCTAACAATGAGAGTAGTACAAAATGTAATGAGCTACCTCAGAAAGTATTAATAATAACAGCCACTGCAATAACTGACTTTTTCATAATATTTTAAGATTTTCAATTCCATATCATCTCATTTGATTCTTACGGTTGCTCTGTGAGACAAGTGGTATCAATTAATCAAGGAATTATTATTGTTTGGGGGCAGCTAGGTAGTGCAGTGCATAAAGCACTATTCATCTTCATGAGTTCAAATCCGGCCTCAGATTCTTATAAGCTGTATGACCCTGGGCAAGTCATGTAACTCCATTTGCCTCAATTTCCTCATTTGTAAAACGAGCTAGAGAAGGAAATGGCAAACCACTCCAGTATCTCTGCCAAGAAAACCCTAAATGGTGTCACAAAGAGTCAGACATGCCTGAAAAACCACTGAACAACAACAGCAAATATACACACGTTTGTATATTATATGTATATATATGTGTGTGTATATATGTGTGTATATAAGTGTGTATGTATTATTCCTAAAGGCAAGGAATTGAAGATCAGGACAAGGTGAAGTGACTTGCCCAAGGTCACACAGTTAGGGTTTGAACCTTGAACTTTCTCTTGATTCCAAGTTCAGCCTACTTCCCATTATACCACACTGATAGATGCTCTCTCACTAGAGATCTTCAAGGAGAAGAGAGATGACCACATACTGATAACATAGTAGAGGGGATTCCTGTACATATAGGGTTTGTTTTTGATGATTTCTGTGTCCTGCTCCAACTCTGACATTTTATTCTGTATATGCCTTAAATGTTTGCTATTTACATCTTGTCTCCTTCATTAGAATGTGAACTACTTGAGGCCAGGGACCATATCTTTGCCTTATTTTATAAGCCCAAAACATTAAGCACAATATTGCAATGGTCTTCCCCTCTACAACTTCTGATTAGCTCAAAGGTCTGTCTTGAATGTCATCATGCGATACCTAAGGGAGCCACTAGAGGTCACTATCACAACTACAGGAAACAGACACTTCTCTTGGTCTGTTATTTTATGCATATGGCCACACCCACCAACACTGTAGACCCTGCATGCCCTCTTGTCCAGAGCAGCTTCTGTCTTTGGTCTTTGACCTAAAGTTTGGAGTGAGGGCTAGGTGTGGCATCTTCCTCTAGATCTCTTGACATTGCATGGACGTGGGCCATGTGGGCTATCCATCAAGTATTCCCTGCTGAGGGTCACTACATGACCAGCCCACACTTTTTTCCATTCACATATCTCTCTGATGGCATCTTTTATACTATTTTTTGCATAATTCAAAAAAGAAAATAAGATTAAAAGATGAGAGAGGAAGAGAGGGAAAGAAAAAGATTAAAAAATATGAGAAAGAGAGAAGGAATGACAAAAGAAAGAAAGAATGAAGGCAAAAATAAGATCTGCATAAGCTAGGAGGCAATAATGTTACCATCTGTTTCATGTACTATTTAGTGGTAGCCATGCCATTGGTTTCCAATTCTGAATTAGAGCACAGTGCCAATTCAGTTAAATTCATGAATTTATTCCCCATATGACAAGCTCACCTGTATATAAAGTGCCACCTGATCAATAGGCATTTATTAAGAAACTACTATGTGCTAGGCACCATGCTGGGCAGTAGGGATTCAAATCAATCAATCAATAATCATTTATTAAACACCTATAATGTGCCAGACCATGCATTGGGGCACTGGAGATTGAAAGGCATAAGTGAAACAGTTGCTGCCTTCAAGGAGCTTACATTCTACATGGGGAAACATTTCATATACATATAAGTGTATGCAAAAGAAGTATATAAAATAATTTTTCCATGGCCATAATGCCAATTATACTTGTCATCCATCCAGTCTCTGGTCATAGGGATGAGATGAGGATTACATCAGCCCAAACTCATTCCACTGTGGGAAATGCAACCCCAAGAGCACACATGAATCCTTCATTTGATCTCCATATCCAAAGAACCATACAATTGCTTTCCCAAGATAGACCATCTTTTTCAGGACCACTGTATCCTAGGGGAAATATAACAAAACTGGTAAAGTTTATAAATGAATCTGACCATCTCTGATGGTCCTGTGACTTTGTTAAACCGAAGCTTTAAAGATAAGCCTTTCATCATAGTCCATTAGTGCAAATGGCCAGAAAATGGCTAGCCCTCAAAAAGTTAACACTCTCTCCTAGAGACCAGCATCCCTGCAGCAGCAAAGGAAATGATGGGGCAATTCTAGAGTTCATTCATCCACAGATTTAATTCATCTTTTAGACTGACAGCTAGGTCCCCCTTCTGATTCTACAATAATGCCAGAATTTACCTTACCTATTATGACACAAAGTTAAACGATGAAAGTAAAACTTAGCAGAAAGACAATCCTCAGGTCTGCCGGAGAATAAGGAGACTGTAAGCTCCTGGAGGGCATGTAATTCCTCTCTTTGAATTCTAAGTACCTAGCACAGTCTTTTGGCTTTCAGCAGCCACTTAATAAATGCTACTAAAGTGAAATCTCAATGGGAAGTTCATAGGATCATAGACTGAGAGCTGAGAGGGACCTCAGAGGTCCCTGTTTCATTCTTTGTACTTGTATCTTCAGCACCCAGGACAGTGCCTGGAACAAAGGAAGTATTTAATAAATGCTTGCTCATTGATCGATTGGTCTAGTTTAACCCCGGTTATTCTATAGAGAGAAGTAAGATGGCTTACCTAAGGTCTGCTTTGTACCTGTTATCTTGTAGAAAAATGTGGAAATGGCTTCTAAAAAGATGCAGTCAGAAAGAAAATCTGAACGTGACCAAGTATATTATGGAATTGTTCGACTGGGGAGATGTCACAACTTTAAAGGTATGCAATGAGCAACACTTTTGAAATATTAAAGAGAAGAGAAATTTTTAAATATAGAAAAGATGGCAGACTGTGAGTTTAAGACAGAGACAGAGGCAGAGAAAGAGAGAGAGAGAGGGAGGAGGAGGAAGAACCTGTTTGTCATAGCAGCTCTTCTTGTGGTGGCTAAGAATTGGAAATTGAAGGGATGCCCACTAGTTGGAGAAATGGCTGAACGAGTTGTGGTATATGATTGTAATGGAATATTGTTGTGCTATAAGAAATGACAAGCAGGATGATTTCAGAAAAACCTGGAAAGATTTCCATGAACTGATACAAAGTGAAGTGAGTGGAACCAGGGGAACACTGTACCCAATAACAGCAATATTATGTAATCAACTACTATAGATGACTTAGCTATTCTCAGCAATATAATGGTCCAAGACAATCCCGGAAGACTCATGATGAAAAATGCTGTCCTCCTCCAGAGAAAGAACTGATGGTATTTGAATAAAGACAAAAGCATTTAGGGTTACTTTCTTTTGTTTAAGTTTTCTTCCAATAAATGACTAACATGGAAATGTTTTACATGATTGCACATATATAACCTGTATCAAACTGCCTACCTTTTCAGGGAGGGGGCTGGGGAAGGAGAGAGGTATAGAATTTGGAAGTCAAAACTTTTTAAAATGAGTATTAAAAATTGTTTTTATATGTAATTGAGGAAAAAAACATGATTCATAAAAATGGATAATCTATACACATGGAGGTCAAGATGAGAAGGCAACAGGCAGGCTTTCTTTTGCATGTGATTTTCTACAACAAACTCTATCTTTATGGTTATACAATTGACAGAAGTATAGCAAATATAAGATCCTAATCCATGTGTTATTTATTGTTTTCAAGAAAGCTTTTGACTGATTTGTGCTAAATGCAGCCTTGAAGTTTCTCCTTAGACAAAGCATCTCTCACATGTACATCAAAATCACACAAGACTATGACAGACACAACTATAGAAATTACTTTGTTCAAAAATTCCCTGAGTATTGACAGATGAGATGTTTAAAGGGGAGATATGTTTGTTAAAAGTGCTCACTAGTTTCATGGAAAGTGTTCTGAATAATGTTCAAATAAAACAAGGATTTTCTATCGATGATATGGTTCTCCAAACACTCTGCTTCAAAAAAAAATCATTCATCTAACTGCATTACACTCCAGCACCCTCAGAGAAATCTACAGGGTATAAAAGAGAGTATTCTAACCATCTACAACATAGTAACAAGTAGATAGGAAATTTATATTGCTAAACTTATGACATGCAGATAAATGCTCAGCCCATGGAATCCTCTTGGAATTGGTCTATCAATATGTATCTGGGGCATCCCTACTGTAGCATGTCAAGGTCCTAGAGAATCAAGGGACTCTGAGGAACCATATCATCTCAAAATCATAAGTTATGAACCCCCACCAATGTGTTTATTTTTACTAATCAGAGGACACAATTATTTCAAAGCAAAGGTATTTAGAAAAATAGCATAATAAAATAGGAAGCAAGAGGACGTTTTCCCCATATACTCTCTCTCCTGTAGACACACATACCATTAATGAAAGAGTGGGCACACATAGAGAACATGCATAGAAGAGTATACATTCATCTGTGGTCAACTTTTTCCTTCCCAGAAAAGTTGCTGTCTCATGAACCAAGCTCTTTTAGAACACAGAACAATTAGCTTTATTAAGCCCAGAGGTATTTCATCTGTCTTTGATCCTTTTTTTGTCCTGCTTGTTATGAGCAACTTCTGTCCCCAAGTCTCTATCTAAGGGTTGGAAATCATTGTAACTATAATTTAATTCTCTTATGAGGATCTTGCGCTCTTAAATCCTTGTGGGGAAGAGAAACTACCAGGGAAACCCTGCAAGAATTATGTGGGTCTCAAAAGTCTTGGTTTTCACAGTCTGAGATTCTTGGAGTTTCCAGTGGAAATGAAAGGGAGGGAGAAACGCAAGAGATAAGAACTCTAAGGCAAAGCCACCTCAAGATTTTGCCTGCCACCTCAATTCTTTGTTCCAAATTTTTGCCTTATGTATTTGTGACCACCATTAGGATTCCCGAGCTTTGAGCTGCACCCCCACACACACCTCACTCATACATGTATACATATATAAATGTAAATATACACATCACAAGTATATATGTGCATGTACATAGGTTTAAACAAAGTACTGACATTTAAATAGTGTTTTTTTACAAAGTGCTTTATAGACATCTTGTCTGATCATTGGTATAAGGAACAACTTAATCACCTACCTTAACTACCTTCCCAGGAGTTGTAGATAAAGCCAGAAGGAAATCAAACAGAAATGAAATGTACTCAATTTGTCATTTTTTATTCTTATTGACAACAATAGCAGAGCCATCATACTTGTACTTTCAGTGGATATGTTATCAAAATAGGCATTTATTAAGATCTATATGTGGGAAACAGCATAGAACAGTGGGAAAAATATTGACAAGTTAGAAATCGTTGTTTAGTCATTTTTTTGTTAGTCATGGATGACTCTTTCTGACTCCTTTTGGGTTTTTTTGGCAAAGCTGCTAGAATGATTTGCCATTTCCTTCTCCAGCTCATTTTACAGATGAGGAAACTGAGGCAAACAAGGTAAAGTCACTCACCCATGGTCACACAGCTGGTAAGTGTCTGAAACCAGACTTGAACTCAGGTCTTCTTGACTCCAGGCCCAGTATTCTGTCCACTATACCACTTAGAAGGCCAAAGTTAGAACACCTGTATTCAAATCCCACTTCTGATGCTTGCTGCCTGGGCAAGTCACTTAATTACTTTGGAATGCAGTTTCCTCATCTGTAAGATGGGGCAGAGGAGAGGTGGTGGTGAATTAGATGACCTCTGAAGCCCTTTCGGCTCTAGATCTAAGGTCTTACCTCATGTATGTATAAAACAAGGCTTCTATTTCTAACTAGCTATCTGTTCTAATACAAAGATGATGCTACTAAAGCATGTATTTTGAGTTATTCTAACAGTGGTGGGGATGGATTTATTATGATCTATTCATATATTCACTGGTCTCTTCCCAATTGAATGAATCTATGAGACTGAAGCTTTCATGATATCCTTGTGTATAAAATATAGATCTATTTATTAAATAATATCATGGTCAGGTAAGTTCATAACTGCTTGTCTGACAAATTCAAAAAATTATTGACAAATGAGTTGATGCTCATCTGGAGAGAAGTCTCTACTGGAGTGCCTAAAGGATTTATTCTTGGCTCAAGTATGTTTGGCATTTTTGTCGAAGTCTTACATGAGGGCATAAATAGCATATTTGCCAGTGTGTGATGTGAACCTGGGAGGCATAGCTAATCCGAAGGATCAAAGAATAAAGATACAAAAGTGTCTTCAAAGGCTAAAATAATAAACTGAAATTAACAAGAAAAACTTTATAAAGAAAAAATAGAAATCTTTACAACTTGGTCCAAAAATTCAATCGTACAAGTATAGCATAAGAAAGAAAAATAAAATAGACAGTTAAATGGAAAAAGACCTTTAATGGACTGCAAATTCAGTATGACCAAGCAGTGTGATACAGCTGCCAAAAATACTAAAGTACCTTTAGACTATACTAGACCTTTGATATCCACACAGAAGTAACTGAGGGTTCTTCTGGGCTTTCCATTCATTCATGTGTGTTGTTTTCTACATAGTTCTTGACATCGCCTTTTTAGAAGGAACCTAGATAATCTGGAGCAAGTTCAGAGGAATAGTTACACATCCTGGCCATCCGGTTAAACTCAAGTCACTGGAAAATCCTTTGATGTAATGATAAATGCAAGCCCCTATTAAGAAGAAGTCTGATAACAGAATTATTAGCTTGTTAAAAGCTCCTGTATTCTCGTGCTTGCCTCATTCTTTGAAGCTACGTGCATGAGACAGAAGGCCCATGTAGGTACAGAGCTCTATGTTGTATACGATCTGTTGGAGATGCAATATGATATGGTGAATAGAGAGTTGGCCTCTAAGACAGAAAGACTGGCTTCAGATTCTGCCTGTGACCTACATTGGCTGTGAGACCCTAGACAAGTATTCTGAATATTCTCTGTCAATTTCATAAAAGTGTAAGTTGAAAATCAGGTGCCAGTCTACATTGGTATAGGGACTTTCCCCAATGGAAGTTTCACATACTAGTGAATTCACAAGTCTGATTTTTTCTAAAAATTAAGTAGTACAAAAAAATCCCAAGGAACCCAACCATGGGGAAGCCCACCCCATCCCATCCAACTGAGACACCAGAAAGGCCTCTGAGTAAAGCTCAAAAGGAAAAGAATAGAGATACGCCTCCAGAGGGAGAGAGAAAAAGAACAACGATGAAGCCATCAGATTATGCACACCTGTCTCCACAGTTGTTTGGGCTTTGTGTTGGAATGTGATTATTCAGGCTGTAGCAATGTTCACTCTGGGGAACTTCACCAAGCCTTCATAGGCCAAGAGACAAAGAAAAGGAGAGAGTCAAAGGCAGTCACATCTCACTCTTCTCAGGATGAGCTTACTGTAAAACGCGTAACTCCATGGGTACAGCTGAAGGGCACACAGTTGTATGTTATATTACTACTTCTGTGCTTAGGGGAACGTAGCATCCCATCGTTCCAGGTCTATTGCACTGGCCTCCTGATTGGGCTGCCCATCTCTTCCTACTCTAGTCCATTCTCCATTCAGCTGTCAAAGGAATCGGTAGGTCATTTTGGAAAGGGTAGGTCTGATTGTTTCACCTCCCCCACCAATAATAAATTAATCCACCCAACTCAGTACATTCCTGTGGCTCTCTCTTACCTCCAGGATCAAATAGAAAGCCCTATTTTGGCATTTAAAGCTCTTCATAGCCTTACTCCTTCCTTCCTTTCTTTCCAATTTTCTTGTATGTTGAGCCCCTCCATGGGCTCAATAGACCAACCCTACTTACCTATTTGCTGTTCTTCACACAGGGCACTCCGTCTCTCATCTCTGTGTCTTGGCACACATTGTCCCTCATGGCTGTAATGCCTTCCCTCTTCATCTCCACCTCTTGGAATCCCTGGCTTCCTTCCCAACTTGGCTCCAGAGATACTTTCTGTAGGAAGCCTTTCCCTTCCCCCCCTTCATTCTTACCCTCTAAGGTAACCTTGTATCTATCCTGTGTGTTTATTGTTTATACCCATTCACATGTTTAGCCCTGGAGAACTAATACTGAGAGTCCTTGTCCCAGCTCTGCTCAAGCTTGATGAACCAGGTCCCCAGAGAGAAAGACTGGCCATATCTCCACCTCTTAGCCCTAGTGGTACCCCCATGGGGCTACCAGGTTATCTCCAATGCCATTAGCATCAGGCATGTTCTTCCCAATAGCCATTTCCAGTTACAGTATCTCCTTATACTATTGGTTGGTCCAGTGATTGGTACCCCAACATCAATTCACTTTTTTCAGAGGCATATTTACTGAAAAGATAGTGAGAGTGCAAGTACAGACATATCCCCTACTCCAAGACCTATTACAACACACTCTCCCCTAAATCGCCAAAGTATTTGTTCCACCAGGTTCACTTCTGAATGCAGCATAGCCCCTGGATGGGTCACTCCCCAGCTATAGGACCCAAGGTCTCAAATGCCTCCATGTATTGCTATGCTGGGCTAAGCAGGTAACTCAGAGCCTTGCTCCTCACAGGGTTTGGCTGCCAGCAAACTCATATGAATCCTAGTTCTAGGACCTCTGTTGGCTTGCTCTTCCAATCTTTAAAAGCCTGTAAAGTTGTAGCTGTCTCCAATGTTCCTTTGCCTAAGAGAAGGAAAGAACAAATGCAAAGAAAAAAATAATAACCAACATTTATGTAGTGCTTGCCAAGTGCCAGGTAGATGGCGAAGTGGATAGAGTGCCCAGTCCTGTAGTTAGGAGGACCTGAGTTCAAATCCAACCTCAGACACTAGCTGTGTGACCCTGGGCAAGTCACTTAGCCCTGTTTGCCTCAGTTTCCTTATCTGTCAAATGAGCTGGAGAAAGACTGCCATGTCTTTATCCCAAATGGGGTCATGAAAAGTCAGACATGACTGAAGTGACTGAACAAAAACAACAAACAATGTGTTAGGTACCATGTTATGTGATTTTCAACTATTATCTCATTTGAACGACCCCATAAGGTAGGTCTTATTGTTATCCCCAGTTTACCGATGATGAACTTGAAGCAAATAGAGGTTAAATGACTTGTTTAAGATGACACAGCTAGAAGTGTCTGAAGCCAGATTTAAACTCAAGTCTTCTTGATTCCAAGTGCCACAAGATGCTTTGTATTCGTGGCCATGTATGGGCCCAGGAGGAAGAGCAGACCACTGAGGCTCTTTCTGGCATTATTCTCTCCCCACCTGGAGCTTTCAGTGGATCCCTTTGTGTGGACACCCAGTTCAGGCTCAGCAGTCAATGTAAGGTCCCATCTTTACCACACAGCAAGCAACAGTGTGGAAAGCAGAAGCTTCCATTATGCATGCCCAGGAACAGACACCAAATATCTCCCTTCTTTCAGTTTCTCCACTCTAGCCATCCCTGACACCACTGCCAAACTAATCTTCCTAAAAGCATAGGTCAGACAATATTATTCTCCCACTCAAGACTCCTCAATGGCTTCCTATTACTTCTAGGATTCAATGCAAGCTCCTCAGCCTGACATGTAAAGGCTTTCATAATCTCATTGTACCCCAGCTTTCTATAGTTAGTTCATGCTCTTCCTTTTCATGTAGTCTATGTTTGGGCCATTCATCCCCACAAGCTATCACTCTAAACTCAGCACCTCCCTTACCACCTCCAAGCCTTTGCATATCCTCTGTGCCTGAAAGGCAAGCCCTCCTCATCTCCACCCCCTAGAATCCTCAGATTAGAATGTTTAACTCAAGTGCTACCTTCTTAGGCAACTTTTGCTAAACCCCTTGGTTTTTAGCATTGATGCCTTTCTCAGATTACCTTGTCTTTCTTTCTGAGTGAAACTGCCAGGCTTTTTGTGCCCTCCTCAAGGACAGGAACTGTTTTCCCAGTTATCTTTCCATCCTGAATATTGCCTAGCACTTAGCAGACCCTTAATAAATGCTTCCTGAATTGAGGAGGGAGAAGCTCTTTCCCAGAGGAGCTCATCAGGGTCAGTGAGAGCAGAGTGAAGACACCTAAGAAAAACCAAGGCTCAGGGGACCAGCTGGAGTCAGCTCTTTCTGTACCTCAACTCCCACTCCTGTAAAATGGGACGGTAAAACTGGCCTGTAGCCTGTACTATGCTCTAAAAGAAATTGTGATTTGTTCCAAAGTAGTGTTGGGGCAGGTGGGGTAAAGGAACTCATGCTGTCGATCAAAGAGCAAGTCCCTTCTTTCAGTGACTCAGTTTCCTCCCCTGTAAAATGCTGGAGTTGGGTCAGATGTCCTCTAGAGTCCTTTCCATATTCCTATATTCCTTAGGATGAGGCATGATTGAAACTGTGTTGAGATTCACACTTAAGAGAGAAATGGACTCAAAGCATTTTCCAGAAAGCTGGACATCCTTGACTGATTCTGCTAAATGTAAGCACAAATGTGCTCTCAAGAGAGTTGGAAAGAGGGAGAGAGACAGAGTAATGGAGGGAAAGAAGAGTGAGAGAAGAAAAGAGGAAGAGAGAGAAGAGAGAGAAAGGGGAGGAAATAAGGGGTGAAAAAGAAAAGGCAAGGGAAGGAAAAGAAAGAAGGGAGATGAGAAGAAAGAGAACAGGAAAGGAGAGATGAGAGAAGAAAGGAAGGAGGAAGGGACAGAAAGAGAGAAGAAGGAAGAAGGATGAAGAATGAGAACAGAAAAGGAAGGGAAGAAGGGAAAGGAATAGGGGAAAGAAGAGGGAGGAGAAAGGAAAGATGGAGCAAAGCAGAGAAAAGGAATAGGAAGGAGAAAGGGAAGAAGGAATAGGATAGAATAGTAAGAAGAAAAGGGGAGGGAAAAAGGGAGGGGAAGAAGGCGGAGCTTTTAGAGCTAATGTTCACGAAAAGGCAAATGTCTAATGTAATAACCAGGACTCTAGAAACACCGAGTGTAAGATGCAGCCTTTCCATTTGGGGAGTTTGTCCTTCGTGCCCTTGACCTTTAAATTAAGCTACACAAACACACACACACATACACACACATGCACTATACACACACACCATACACACACACTATACACACACACACACCATACCCACACACTATGCACATACACATACACATGTACATACCATACACACACACACACTATACACAAACACATACCACACACGCACACACACACACCCTGCAGGGGGACTTCTAGGTGTTTTTGTTAATACTGAGTCTTTTGCAGCTCCTCAGACTAAGGTTCGACACCACACCAATGTCTGACTGCGTGATTCCACATATCGATATGTGTCCATGTGGCTATGGGCATGAATGCCATAGGCTTTCTTACACAGCACAGCAAATAGCGGTGTTACCTTTTTGTACCAGGACCACAGAATCATACATTTACAAGCAGAAGGGACTCCAGAGGTCATCTAGTCCAACCTCCTTTATTTTATAGAGAAGGAAACTAAGGCCCAGAGAAGTTCAGTGACTTGTCCAAGGTCACAAGTGGTAGAGTCAAGATTAGAACCCAGGTCTTCTGACCACAGACGCAAGGCTCTTTCCACTGTGATATGTTGCTTCTTTGTCTTTAAACTTTCTAATTTGGGAGCTGGGATAGATTTTTTTTTAAGCCATAAGAATATGGTTCCTGGCAAAGGATGTCTTAAAAGGCTGAATAAATGGCTAATGAAAGTGAAATCATAACTATTCATTGTGGTGTTCCCTTAGCCATGGGGAAGTTGAGTAGTGTTATAAACGCAGCAAAAGAAAAAAAATTAAATTAAAAGTATCATTTCAGAGCATTTAAAACCAGAAAAAGCATTAAAATTTCGATCATAAAGCTCCACCAAGTGGAAATTCTGAAAACTACACCAAGGTCTCAAATCTGCTTTGAATTCCAAGCAACTGGTCATGGAGTGTGGCCCCTCTCCAGTGGAAAAGATGAATTTCTCTTCTCCAGCATCTTGCCTTATTTAATAAAAATCAAGAAAAAGAGACTGATAAATTTAATAAAATAAATTCAGAGAGGGGGAAAATGGCTATAAAACTCATATAGCTCCAATAGCTCACAGGCATGTAGAGGAGTTGGCTCTAGGGAGACTAAAAACATCCATTGAAAATGGGGATTCGCTGTAGCCAATGAGCAGAAATCCTCTGATGTCTTATAGGAAAGGCCTTGTGGTCTGCCTAATTGCCATCTTCTTTAGGCAATTTGGGCTATTGGTCTTGAAATTAGCCCATGCTCCGGTTAAGTTTTGACATGCGGATTCTAGGGCAAATTAAATCCATGGAAGGTTTGAAGCTGACTGTACTAAAATATTAATAGCTGCTCTAACAATGTAGGAAAGACTGGCTAAAAGCCTCTCTGGCTTGCCCAACAGGGAACGCCACCATCTTTAATGAAACACCAGGACTCATAAATAAAAAAGAACTGGTCTAATAAAGAATTGATAGAGTAGTTCCCTCTTGGAAAAGGTGTTGGTGGGGAAGTTGTAAACCTGTCCCAGCAGTCTTGGTGCGGGCGATGAATTTTTTAGGTCTCTTTAAAGAGTTTGTAAGTAGCGAGCCAAAGAGCATCCAATTGGGTACAACTCGGACAAAGGCTATCTTTTGCCTGCAGGGGAAGGAAGGAAACACGGGCCACCTTTTCTGGACACCTTTCCTTCCTGAAATTTGCCCCTTTTCCTTATCTGTAAAGTGGATGGCATCTAAGGTCTCTCCCATCTCTAAATCTATGATCCCAGGAAAATGACACAGTGCAGTGGGGAAAGTGCTATATTTAGGGTCAGAGGACCTGGATTCCAATCTAAACTCTCTCATTTGTTATCTGTGTGACCTTGGGCAAGTTACTTAACCTCTCTGGGGCTGTTTCCTCACTGGTAAAATGAGGATGTTGGAGTAGATTAGAGGTCTACAAATTTGTTTTTTTTAAATATTTTAATAACTGGGGGGGGTGGAACCAATATGGCAGCTGGAAAGCAGGGACTAGTGTGAGCTCCCTGCCAAGTACCTCCAAAAACCTATAAAAATAGCTCTGAACCAATTCTAGAACTGCAGAACCCACAAAATAGCATAGGGAAGCAGGGCTCTAGCCCAGGACAGCCTGGATGGTCTCTGGGTAAGGTCTATTCCTCACGGAGCTGGGAGCGGAGGGGAGCAGAGCTGAGTGGACCAGAGCCCAGCATGGGCAGCGCAGACCAACAAGACCAGGAGCCAGGTGGAACATGCCCCAGCGCCCTGAATCAGTGAGCTGCAGCAGTTACCAGACTTCTCAACCCACAAACACCAAGGACAACAGAGTAAGTTAGTGGGAGAAGCTGCGGGGGACTGGGATAGAGTTTGCAGTTGGGCCACCCTGCCCTCCCCCCCCTGGGTCAGCAGAGGTGGGGCAGCTACAGAACTACAGCTGCAGTTGCTTCTGGCCCCAGGCCTACCTGGTGGGAGGAATTAAGTGGTGGATCAGAGCAGGAGTGAAGAGCCTGCTGAAGATCTAAGTCCAGTCTGGGTTGGGAGTTCTTGGGGAAGGAGGAGTGCTGGTGTGGCAGAGCTGGCGCATCGCCCCCAAGCTTGGAACATAGAACTCTTTAGTCTACAAGCAGTCATACCCCGCTGAAAAACTCAAGGGTCAAGTGAGTTGGCTAGGAAC
>CM053623.1:434185772-434203668 GCA_028646595.1 Phalanger gymnotis
TTCAAACACAAGAATCAAGAGAAGCATGAAAAGGTAATCAAGAAAAAGAACAAGAAAAAGAAATTGCAAGGGACTTTCTGAAGTTGAACTGTTTTGTTTACATTCTTACATGGAAAGATGATGTGTATGATTCATGAGACCTCAGTATTAGGGTAGCCGAAGGGAACATATATATTATAATATATATATGTTTATGTATATATATGTATATGTGAGCGAGTATTTATGTATATATTATATATATATATATATATATATAGAGAGAGAGAGAGAGAGAGAGAGAGAGAGAGAGAGAGAGAGCAGGCACAGAGTGAGTTGAAGATGAATAAGGGATGAGAGAGGAAAATATTTTAATAACTATTTCAATGTAACTGAAAATCCTATGTATTTTATTTTATACCTTTAAAACCATTGTTCTGAGATGAGGTCCAAAGACTTCACCAGACTACTCAATGGATCCACGATAAAAACAAGGTTAAGAATACTTTCACCAGATGGCTGATAGAATCCTTTCTACCTCTAAGACTATGATCCTCTTCTTTGTATAAAATTATCATAGATTCAAGGTTTTAGAGATGAAAGCCTTCAAAGCCATCAGTCCCAACCCCTTAATTTTATAATGAAACTGAGGTCAAGAAAGAAATGATTTCCTAAGTTCATGCAGACCCTAAGGGGAAACAAGGCAAGCTGTGGTCAGCTCCGCTCTCCAGACACAGATGCCCAACTGGAAACATCAGGAACAAAGCTTCATAGGATACTGAGGTAGTTAATTGATGGTAAAAAGCACTTTGACTGTGCTAAGCTCTGCCCTGGTTCCCCATTCCCTTTCTGTCCCCATTGGGAGAAGACATTGTCTCAGCTAATTCTTAGTTCCTTAGACTCTCTTCAAGTCTTCAAGCAATAGTTAGATGGCCATTTGTTCTATATGGTGAAGAGGGCATTCCCCTTCAGGTTCATGTTGGACTGGATGGTCCTTCCACTCCCAGGGTTCTATGATTCCAGCTTCCTTCTTGTTCTTCACCCAGTGAGAGGGCAATTAACTAGGGAGCCAATTCTAGAGGGAGCTATGGGGAACAGGTTACTTCATTTAACTCTTCATTCTCCCAGTGGTCAGGGAGCAGAGAGCAGAGAGCGTTAGGGGGCCTGAGCTGACAGAGCAAAGCTCACCAGGGTTAGATTTATCAGAGATCAGCATGAAAATACTGGTTATGGGAGGTTCAGTCAGTCAGCCAACAAGCATTTATTAAGCACCGCACTATGAGCTAGGGATAAAAAAAAAAAAGCAAAAACATGACCCCTGCCCTCAGGGAACTCACTTTCTTATGGGGCAGACAGCATGCAAATAACTGTTTATATACAAGGTACTATAGTTGTTGTGTTCATCTTTCATTTAAAAAAAAAGACCAATGACATCATAGGCAATGTCTTGCCTTGATTTTTAAATCCAACCCATCCAATTCACATCCAATTCATATATACAGTATAAATATTTGGCTGGTGTTATTGTTACTGTCATTCTCCAAGAAGATGAATGATATCGGGAGAGTGATATCTTAGCTATCAAGTGAATTGGATTTAAGTGAGGCAGGGCTGTGCAAAGTCATTGGCCTCACTCTCCGCTCTAGTCGTCAGGGTCCAGTGGCAACGCAGAGGTCAGGATGAGTGGAGATGGCCCAGGATAAAGCAGGAGAACTTGGAAGGAAGCTTATCTAGGAGTGTGGTGGTGGTGATGGGTGAAATCAGGAAAGGTGTTCTGCATGATGGCAGAGCAAGACTGGACGTCCTCCAAAAATAAAAGGAGGAGACCAAAAAAACATTTCATCATGTTTGAGGTTTTTCTGAGAGGCTACTGGTGGTGGATGGCCAGTTGTGCTGTTGACTCCAAAGTCATCTTGAGTACCATGAGATGCCATCACCTCTTCTTAAGGCAGTCATCTCCTCCACCTATAAAAAAAATCCCAGCATTCATAGGAATATTACAGTGGATAGAATCCTGACCTTGGAGTCAGGAAGGCTGGGTTCAAATCAGGACTGTGGTACTTACTAGAGAGGTGACTCCAAGAAAGCTGCATAACCTTTCTAAGCCTCAGTTTCCCTATTTGGAAATATGGCATGATAACATGCACCTGCCTCTCAGGATTGTTGGGCAAATCAAATACAATAATATATGTGAAGTGATTTGCAAGCCTTAAGGCTCTGGATAAATGTCCACCATTGTGGGGAGGCAAAGGGAATATCCATTGGGGCTTTCATAGTTGAGGAGAACTCTGATAAGGAAACTTCCTTCCCTTCTGTAAATTAGCACCAGTTCTGAACCTTATACTCAGAGAGTTGTAAGAGGTACTAAGGGGTTAAGTGATTTGCCCAGGGTTACCCAGCCAATGGCGGGGTGGGATGGGAATCAGAACCGAAACTCAAATCTTCATAAATCTAAGACTGGCTTTTTCTCAATCACACCGTGTTGCCTTTTTACTATTATTATAGCTAATAGTAACAATGGTTATTATATTACAACTAATTATTACGACTATACAAATATTAAAACTAATAACATTATATTATTGCAGCTAATAATTAATAGTAATAATAATGAGGCTTTTATATGTGAGTGTTTTTCATATATGAACTCATTTGAGTTTTACAACAGGTAGGTGAAATTATTAAATCGCCACTTTGCATATGAGTAAACCGAGGAAGACAAAGATTAAGTGACTAGTCCGAGATCACATAGCTAGCAAGTTTCTGGAACCAGATTTGAACTCAGGTCTTCCTGACTCCAGGTCCACTGTTTTATCCGCTCCAACCATAGACATCTCTTTTCCCACCTGGATACACTTATTTTCAATTTCATTGGCTTTTCAGAAAGCACCGATTTTGGATTTCTTGGCTTCTCCATTATGCTCTCACATGATTAGTCACCTTCCTTCTCTATTTCAGGTTTTCTTTATGTCCTATCTTCCCTCCTTAGAGACTGGAAGTCCTTGAAGGCAGAAACTATCCTTTTCTTTTTTATTTGTATCTCCAGGGTTTGGCATATTAATAAACTTAATAAACTAATAATTAGTTGGTTTAATTAATGAATTAATAAAAACATACCAATAAATTATTATTGTCCACTACATTACAGCCTCTATTATTATTGTAAGGAAAGTGTTTTGCAAATCTTAAGACTCTTCAGCAATAAAAGTTACCCCTTTTAGAAACCTTTGTTGTTGCTCGTTCATGTCTGACCCTTTGTGACTCTATCTGGATTTTCTTGGTAAAGATACTAGAGTGGTTTAACATTTCCTTCTCCAGCTCATTTTACAGATAAGGAAAATGAGGCAAACAGGGTTATGTGACTTGCCCAGAGTCACACAGGTAAGTGTCTATAATATTAATTAAGGTGGGACCTTTTTATTGTTTTCTCTTTTAGCACTAATTAAATCAAGCGCCCTTGATGAGTCCAGACTTTGTTTTTTTAATTAAATCAGGAGTCTTTGATGACCTCCTTGCCTCAAGGAGGGAAAGCCTAGACCCAGTGGGTTTAAGAGAATGTTCGTGGCGATTTTAGGTTACATGGGTGAGTCCCATGTATGACTCACCTTTGACCCTGAACAAGATATATAAACCCAGAGATTGGCATTCTCCCTTGGGGCTCTCAGCCACTGGAGGAGTGGCACATGACTATGGGCAAGGTGTTGGTAAGAGCCCCCTGACTCATGAAACCAGATGTTGATGCCCTCCTGCTAACTACGAATTGTGATTTGGTCTACTTATATTGTGTATATTTGTAATTTGTTTGTATTTCCTCTGAAGTTCAGGTTGCTGGCTTTTTCTCCTGAGCTAAGTGGATGATATTTGTATCTGTGATTAAAGTAAGATTGTTAACCCCTTAATGTTACTTTCCTTAGTAAAGCAGATCAAAAGAACCTGTGCTGGCAGCTCTTGTTGCTGGTCTTGTTGGGTCTTACACCCCAGTAGCAGCTGCTAGCTGAATTGCTGTGACAGTGTCTGAGGCCAGATTTGAACCCACAAAGAGGAATCTTCTTGACTCCAGGCCCAGTACTCTATTCATTGTACCACCTAGCTGCCTTTAGAAGCCTTAAGGCACTACAAGAATGGAAGTTTTGATTGTTTTTAGAAAAAAACAAAAGAGCAGGTAGCAAAGACAGAAACAAGAGGCTTGGCTTCTCCCCAGTGCCCTGTCCTTGGTAAACCACAAAACACAGATTCACATAAAACTAGACTATTCTTCTCTTAGATACCCTTTGGGTATCAAAGCAAAGCTGCCACAAACTGTAATTTTTTTTAAAAGATATATTGTTTCTAGGTCATATGAGCAGAACATGGAAACTACTCAAGATAAAGTTTTCTTATTCTCTCCTGACCAAGAAAACATAGCTAGAACCTTAAGCTCCAACATTCTTCCCTAGTCAAAGTACAGAATCCCAGAAGTTCTGAATTAGAAAGGATCTCAGCAACCAACAAGTTCAACCCATACCTGAAAAGAAGACTCTGCTATGACATGGTGAATCTGTCAGTCAACTAGCATCTCTTAAGTGCCTATAATGTGCCAGGCATTGTGCTAAGTGCAAGGAATACAAAGAAAGAAAAAAAAAACAATTTCTTCTCTCAAATAGCTCACAGTCTAATGGGAGAATCAATCAGCAATTGATTCAACTTGAATCAATCCAATGGAACCCAGATCGTAGAGAGACCTGGAAAGGGTCTACACGGTCAATGGGTTCTAGTACATGCGCTACCAAGTTCAAGTAATACAAAGAAAGTCAAAAACAGTCCCTGCCTTCAAAGATCACATTCTAATGTGAGAGATGGCATGGCATGTAACTAACCAGATATGCACAAGATATATACAGAGTGGATGGAAGGTAATTGGAGAGGGGAAGGCACCTCTACCAACCCCTTCATTTTACAAATAAGGAAACTGAGGCGTAAGTGGCTAAGGTCAAGTAATTCGCCCAAGGTCACACAGATAGTTGGTGGCATTTAGTAGGTAGGGCTCTTGATGCCCAGTTCAAAGTTTTATCCACATTACTCTTCTCCCTCAGGCAAAGGAGAGTTGGTTATCCTCCAGTCCCCATCTCTTTGGTTACAACACAAGCAACATTTTTTCATGAATGCTGAGGAATAGAACACAAGTTATGACTCAGACTTTGGAATTTGGGGCTTGATGCAACAGGTCACAAGATCAGAGCCTGCTTAGTAGATCTCTGTGCCCAGCCAGGATAGACTTAGCCAAAGGATTTATATTTAAGCAATGTTTTCCAGAAACACAGCCTTATAATAGCAGTGGTCTTAAAACTTAACAATAACCCAGAGGGTTAACAACACTAATACTAATTACATGAATGATTTTTCCAAGGATACCATTTCAGGCACACTCCTACAAGTTCATTGTGATCATGACACGACATCCCTTGGTAACTCTGACAAAAGTTGCAGAGCATCTCTGAATTGACAGATGTAAAAGTCCAATACTTGGGATCCAACACCAACTTTATGAGCATAGGATCAGGGAATGTTGCTAGGTAGAAAAAGATAATGGGATTATAGTGAGCAGCAAGCTCCATATGATTCCGTAGCATGTCATACATAATTAATGTGATTATAGACTGCCTTAAAGATAGGGTGGCACAGAAGATATAGTGCTGGGCTTGGAGTCAGGAATACTCATCTTCGTGAGTTCAAATCTCGCCTCAGACACTTACTAACTGTGACCCCGGGCAAGCCACTTAACCTTATTTGCCTTAGTTCCCTCATATGTAAAAAAGAGCTGGAGAAGGAAATGGAAAACCACTGCAGTATCTTTGCCAAGAAAACCCCAAATGGGATTACAAAGAGTTGGAAATGATAGAAAAACAACTGAATGAGTCAATATGAATCTTGACTCTGCAACTATTTAGTCTTTGTATTACCTTGGGCAAGTCACTTCACCTCTTTTGATCTCATTTTACTGATCTGTAAAAAGGAGATAGTCAAGATGCCTTCTCAGGTCCCTTTGAACTTGAAATCCATGAGTTTGTGACTAGAAATTAGAAGATCAGAGTCCTGGAGCTGACTGTCCCATAAATTCACAGTGTGACCTTGAATAAATGACCTCTCTGTAAAAATGAAGTTGTGCTATATATACATATACATATATGTGTACATACAACCCACTTAGAGGCCATTCTTTTTGTCCGTCGTCTAGGTGGGTTGTTTTATTTTACACTGACTAACAAAACAGCATAAAAGAACTTGTAGCAACAAGCTCATGAAATAAGCCCTGTACATTTTTTACATTCCAAAAATATAAGAGTTCTAATACAAAAGCATCAAAATTAGCCATGGTCATGGATTATTGAGTTTGAGGAGTTTGTGGTTGCTGTTTCTTTAAATGCTTCTTCAAATGTCTACAGTATGTCATGTGATCACAGATTTAGCACTGGAAGGGGTCTCAGAGGCATGAACTCCATCACTTTGCAGGTGAAGCAATTGGGGCACAGAAGAGATAAATGATTTTGCCAAGGTCACACAGGGAGTAAGGAGGAGAGCCAGGATATGGACCTAGACAGTGACTCCAAAGTCTGTGCTCTTACCACTACCCCAGCCCAATAGCTGGGATCAGATAACCATACACTTCATGGGAGGAAGGAGGAGCTTATTCCCAAAGTAGCACTCACCTTCTGGCTCCCAAGCAAAGTTTCTTTGGAATGAGTTTTTTTCAAACATAAGAAATGTATCCAGTGTTTTTTTATTCCAAAGAAATATCAATGCAGCAGAAGTAGGGGGAAGAATTCTGACTCTGTAGCCACTTATTGTGATGCTGGGCAAGTCACTTAATCTCCTTGTGCCTCAGTTTCCCAATCTCTAAAACTAAGAGGGTGACCTAGATGACTTTCAAGGTACCATCTAGCTCTTTTTCTATGATCCTGTTGGGTTTTGGAGTATACTTGCATCCTCATCAGGAAAGAGCAGGGCCAATTGACTTCTAAAGGAAATGTGAAAGTTTCCTGTGGGTGATTTATATCGTACTTTCTATGGGATTTTGCCCAAATATCTCAGGGCAGGACTGGAAAAGACGGCTCACATTATAACAAAAAACCTACATTACAACAGAATTTTTTTAAATGGCATGTTTCCATCCTGTATTAAGACAATACAAGGGTACATTCAATTTATGCTTCTAGTTAGCCATGTGGACAAAATTACTCAGGTGAACTTCATGTCATGTAGACAAAGCAGTTAGAGGGTAATAAATCTAGAGTTGAAGGGGCCTCAGAGGCAGAAGACAAAAAACTGAGTCCCTTGGAAGAGAAGTGATTGGCTCAAGGTCACACAGGTAGTAAGTAACAGGGTCAGAATTTGAACTCAGGTCCCATGAGGCCCCGTTCAGCATTCCTTCTGCTCTACTGTACTGCCTCACAAATGCAGCCCAGCTTCAATCTGCTTTTCCACATTTCACTAAGTTCATAGGCCTCTTGGCTACTTAAGTCCTTTTCCATCTGCACCTGTTTCCCAGACCTCAGATTTTAGCCTGAAAGAGCAGACACTCCAGGCATTTGGGCAAATTTGTCATCAAAAAGCTTCTACAACAAATACTCCGAAAGCTTTGCGACTGTTTTTATTAATGGCTTGTTTTGATGTAACTTCTATTTAGAAAAATAGCATCTCCCACCCAGCTAGCCAACCTTCGTAACAAAGGAGAAAGAGGAAGGAGGGAGGGAGGGAGGGAAGGAGAGAGAGAGAGAGAAGGAGAGAGAGAGAGAAAGAGAGAGAGACAAAGAGAAAGAGAGAGAAATGGAGGAAGGGAGGAAGGGAGAGAGAGATGAATGTATAGATACAGATGAAGGAGTGAAAGAGAGACAGAGACAGAGGAGAGAGAGAGAGAGAGGGAAGCAGACAGAGACAGAGAGACAGACAAAGCAGAAACAGAGAAATAAAGAGAAGGAGGGAGCGATGGAAGAAGGTAGAGAAATGTATGAATGTATAGATATAGATGGGGGAGAGAGAGACAAACAGAAAGAAAGATAGGGAGGGAAAGAGGGATAAAAGGAGATAGAGATGGATACAAAGAGATGAGAGAGTGGCAGAGAAACAAAGACAAGGAGAAAGACAGACAGAGAGAAAGAAAGGGAAGGAGGGAAAGAGAGAGAGAGGAGGAGAGACAGAGATGTGGACATATAGATATAGATGGGGGAATGATAGAGAGACAGAGATAGAGGTGAGTGTCAAAGACAGAGAGAGGAGAGAGAGAGAAAGACAGGCAGACAAGACAGACAGAGAGAGAGAAAATGAAAGGGAAGGAGGGAAAGAAAGGGAGGAAATGAGAGAGTTATGATCTTATAGATATAGATGGGGAAGTGAAGGAAAGACAGAGACAGACAAAGCAAGCACGTGCAAGAGAGAGACAGAGACAGAGAGACAGACAGACAGAGACAGACAGAGAGACAAAGAAACAGAGAGAGAGACAGAGAGAGAGAACAATTCAGCAGCACATCACCAGAAGATGTAATGTGTGATTTGGTTTTAGACAAGGGCCTAAGAGCTTAAGTGAATTGCCCAGATCCACACACCAGGTATGTTTCAGAGGCAGAATTTGAATCCAGAACTTCATGACTCCACTATGCCAAGGTGCCTCTCAAATTGCACGATGTTGAAAATTCCAAACAAAGGCAAGGTCCTGGAACAGCAGGCTTTCAAAAAAGAAATATCTGGCTTCTCAAGAAGCCACTGCCCCACTTAATGAAGGGCCACAACAAGGGTCAGCTCCAGATAAGCATCGTTCAGTCCAAAGGATGGCTACTTGGGGCATTCTTTTTAAGTTTTTATTCCCTCCTAGGCAGGATACCCATTTCATCTGAGCTGCCAATCAAGCGGCCCTCCAGATTCCAAACAAAAGCTTATCTTTGCACTAATAGCTTTTCTTATCATTCACTGGGTTGCTGTATCTTCCTCACATTTGATCTGTCACTTTGTTTGAAATAATCCTTTACCCTAATGTTCTGTGCTGACTATTAATAAATTAGGAACAAACAGCAAAAATAATTACCCTTTCACCTAGGAAAACAGTGGTGGCTGAGACTTAATGGGCTTCCAGTGACATTCTCCTTTCCCCTGCAAAATTGATGCAAATGGGTAACAGGATCTGGGCAGGTTATTTTCATACAAGCTGTCACTTGTCACACAAATTACACAGGGCTTAGATTAGCTACTTAATTCACAAATTTAACAACAAATTCTACTTAGGACGTCTGCCTGCATCTTTCCAGGATCTCTTGGGAAGAGGAAAATCTCCCCCATGAAAGCACATAAGGTCATTCTCAAAACTTTTACACTTACTTCATCTACAGAAATCCGAGGTGGGGCTAAAAATAACTTTAGCCAAATGAATCCCAGATTTCCAAAGGCATCAGAGGTGGGGCAGGAGAGGTCAGATTTCAACAAGGTCCTGAGCCAGAATACTTCATCAATACCTGAACTCTGCTCCATGTGCTGGCTGTTTTCTGTACTTCCCTGGACAGTGGGGCAGTGGAGGGCTGACAGCAGGCCCCCCAGTGATGGACTAAGGTAATGCTAAGGTTTGTTGCTTTAAATCATCAATCTGAGCCCTGAATGGGGCTCCCCCTGGAATTTGCCTCCACCTACATTCCTTGGGAGCGAAGCCTGGTGACCAGAAGGCTGAGAAGCTCAGCTGGCCTTGTACTGGGACTGCAGCTCTCCATCCAGTTTGTTACTTAAGAAACCAGCAGGTGCTTTGCAGAGATATTTCTACACTAAACTTCTTTGGTTCCATCCCAGTTTTGTCTTGCTATTCACACTTTAAGGATCTCAAGTTGGAGGCAGAAAGGACTTCAGAGGCCATTTAGTCCAGTCCCCTCGTTTTACAGATAAGAAAAAGTAAGTGAAGTAATGTATCCAAGATGACACAGGTAATGAGGGCCAGAGGCATCAGAATTTGGACCCAGGGCTTCTAACTACAGTGAGTGTCCTTTCCACCACATCAGGACAATCTCAAAGGCTATGGTGAGCTCTAAGCCTCTGATCCTTCAATGATCCTAAAACTGTCTAAACTCTGAAAATCACAGAATTATATAATTAAGAAGTAGGTGCTGTCTGGTCAGACAGCATAGCAAAAATGAGAAGAATGCCATATTTGGAATTAGAAAACTTCAGTTCAAGCCCTAGCTCTTTAAATAGCTGTGTGACCTTGGGCTAGTCATTTAATTTCTCTGGGATATAATTTCTTTGGTATCCAGAGAAAAAACAAAAAAACATGGGCTCAAACCAATTTTTAAAAATAAATTTAGCTGAACTAGTAGGTGGGGAGGAGGCAAACTGGTGACCTCACTGATGAAAAAGTTGTCACCTGCCGGGCACTAAGCTGGCAGAGCCAGGTTAGAGGAAAGCTTACCTGTGATTAATCCCTGAGGGAAGGAAACCATTTGGCAGCCTGGAATAGTGCCCAGAATGCAGGACTTGAAGGTAGGAGAGTTCAAGTGCCATGTGTTTATAGGACCATGAGTAAGCCATTTAAATGCTCTCATCCTCGGTTTTCTCATCTGTAAAATGGGAATAATACCCCCTATTTTTAACTAATTCTTGCTAATTAGGAGCTAAGCTCAGTCATTTCTACATAACCAAAAGACCTCAAGAGCTGTCAATGTCCTCTGAATTTTGTTAACCTGAAACAAAGCCCTTGTTGCTGCACCCTGGTTATGGCTCCAACTTTCTTCATCTGTAAACACTAACCATATTTTCTATGTGTTCCTTACTGGGAATAAAGTATTATATGAATAAGTCCAGTTTCCTCATCCACCATAGTTAGGGCTGAAATCTGGTATATGTGTTTTCCAGGCAAGGTTTGAAAAATTGCCATCCCTGGGTGTTACCGTTTATCAGAGGTTTTGAATCTTCATCATAATTCATGCAACTTGACTTATCACAATATAAATACATGCAGTATGGGATTATATAGCATTAAAAATCTATATGTATCTATTGCTCCCACCAATATATTGAGCCCTAGTTGACTGCCCAGTCTGCCCATCTCCTAGTCCTGCCTCTAAATGTAGTGAAGTCCTAAAGTTATTTGCTTTGACCTGATCTAAGTGAATTATCTTATCCACATTGTCCCACCCAAAAACAACTGGAATAAACATTGACCTGAACAAATATGTAAATGTGTCCCTTTCCTGTCTTGGCCATAAGGAAGTTCTGGGTCTATTGAAAAGGGTGCTTTATGGGATATTTTCCTTCCTAGTTCCATAGAAGGAGGACTGGCTGGCTGGCTCAGCAGACCTTGTGCTCACTTCGGTATGCATGATGGATTATGGTTACACAAAAATAGGTTATTCCATTCTTTAAAAATATTTATGACTGCTAAAACACAGAACACATCAACAGCTGAATCAATCATGAATAATATTTAATTAGGGCTTGACAAGGATCAATTTGGCAACTCTTTTTGTTCTCCCTCCTCCCCCTCCCCTTTTCAAATAGAAAAAATAGCCATAAACCAGAGTGTTTTATTTTTTCCATCTGCTTTTGGTAAAGAGCATCCCTGAATGGCTAACTGAGACAAGCTCTTTTGAACTTTCATATATCCAGGTAATTAGACTCAGATGCTTGCTGGACTGCTCCTATAAATCAAGCCTGTGTGTGTAAGCAGAAGAGCCGCTAACACCAAGAGTGGGCGTAGGGATTTCTCATAGCCCCGTCCGTTCCAGGGGAAGGTCAGCACTCCTGGGGAAAGAGACAAATCTAGCTTTCTTCTGACCTCTCTGCCCATTAGATCTGACACCTTTTCCCACCTTCCCACACTCAAGAGGTGAAGTGGTTAGAATGCTGGACTCAGAATGAGGAAAATTTAGATGAAAACACTGCCTCTCACACTAGCTGTGTGAATCTGGGCATTTCACTTAACTTCCCCAATCCTTAATCTCTTCATTTATAAAATAGGGACAATAATCTAACAGTTGTGTGGGACATAAGTTTCTACCAACTTCCTGCTGCAGTAACACCAATCATGCCTACTTTACATGTCTCAAATAAGATCATGTGCCTTGCAGACTTTCAGTAGCCATAGAAATGTCAGTAACTGCTTCCACTAACAAGGTTTCAACTCTGAGAACTCTAAGTAACTCTCAGAAACTCCACTGGGGAATCTGCAAAATTGTGTCCAGCCTGAAGCCAGAGAACAGTGACACCATGTTTCATTCTCTCTCCATTCTCTCTCCATTCTCTCTCTCTCTCTCTCTCTCTCTCTCTCTCTCTCTCTCTCTCTCTCTCTCTCTCTCTCCCTCCCTCCTTCTCTCTCTCCTACCCACTAGTTAACATCAGAAGCACTTGATGCCCTTGCCCATCTCTGTGACCCTTGTGCTGTTTTACAAACTGGGCATTTTGTTCCAGAGTGTGAAGGTTAAAACTTTCAAGTAAGTGTTTTGTAATAACACAGGAAGATAATTTTAGCCACACACCAATATTCTCATTGGCTGACCCAAAAATTTAAGTCATGAAACCAAAGATCCTGATACATTTCAAGATGTAAGAAAGAAAATTATGGATTTTTGTCTTAGTGTTGATCCAGGGTATCTCATCTTATTCTCTCCCCCAGGGCTGAACTACACGGGCTGGACCAGGTGGCTTGTGCTAATGTCCAACTAGAGGACGTGTCTTCTTAGGAATCTCAGAGGATCATAAATTCAAAACTGGAAGGGTTTTGGAGGTCATTGAATCCAATCCCTTCATTTTATAGGTGAAGAAAGCGAGAATCAGAGATGTGAAGTTATTTGCATAAGGTCACAGTGATAGCAAATGGTAGAGTGTGTATGTGAATCCAGGTCCTCTGACTCCAATTCTTTCCACTGCACCATGATACATTAACAGCCCTGGAGTATTCCCCTTATGTGATGGCATCATTCATAAACATGAATGTCAAATAGGATTTCAAAGCTTAAGGGGAAAGTTCATTCCTTGATGCTTCCATGTTGACATGGCAACTGTCAAGTCAACCACTGGTATTCACACAGTGCCCAAATATCAAATTATTGGAAGGCACCAATTTCCAGCATCCTGGAAATTATAATCAAATGAAAAAGTTGAGATAAATACACCTCAATGTACACACAAAGTAATCATAGAACTACAATTCTATAACATCTGCTAGTTTGTGAATGCCCTTCTTCACTACCCTAGAAAGCAGGTAGTTCAAGAACTCCAGATACACAATTTTACAGGATAGTCCCAGTCTACAGAGAGGAATGATAATAACCCAAAGTTATGACAGTCCTAATGCTTATGACAACATTCCCTCTCAATCTCTGTGTTGCGCTCTTCAAACCCAGACCAGCCCATGATGCTCCATCCCACCCAGCAGTAAATTTCTCGGTCCCTCCCCTCATGGTCCCCTTAATGGGTTTTCTTCCTTTTAGTCCTTGAAAGCAGGGACTGTCTTTTTTTTCCTTGTGTTTGTATTCTGTTTTAGCACAGTGACTGGAACATAGTGAGCACTTATTGAATGTGCTCACCCTTTCCCTTTGCCTCACCCCCTTCTAGCTCCCCCACATCTCTCTACATCTACCTCTTTCTCTGTCTCTCTCTGTCTCTTTCTATCTGTCTGTCTCTGTCTCTCTGTATTTATTTCTGACTCTCTATTTCTCTCTGTCTCTGTGTCTCTGTCTCTGTCTCTATCTCTCTGTCTCTCTTTTTCCCTCCCTCTCCCCTTCTCCCCCCTCCCTCCACTTCCATGCCCTTGCACAGACTCTCCCCTCTGCCTGGAACATTCTCTCTCTCCATCTCCACCTCTGAAATCCCTCACAACTTTTAAGGTTTAGCTCAGGTGCCACTTCCAACACAATATCATAGGACTGTCCATAAATTTAGAGCTGGAAGGGAACTTAGAGGTCAAGTCTAATCCCTCTCTTTTCTACAGATGAGTAAACTGAGGTACGGAGATGTGACACAACTCATCTATACAGTAAGAACAAGGGTTGGAATCTGAGGCTTCTGATGCCAACGCCACTTCCAATATGCCATATTAAGCTTTTGTTAATGCACCTCCCATCTTGGGTCCTAGTCATCTCCCTACCCCCATACAGAAATATTTTGTATTTATCTTCCAGTTATAGCTCTGGTTTTGTATTTAATTTTCCTGAGGTATTCCAGATATCTCTAACTACTAGTATCTTGCCCACCAAGATTACCTCAAAATTATTTTGAATGTACTTTCACAGCTGTCGTAGAGTGGGTAGAGAGCTGCCCTTCGGTGGACTGGATTCACGTCTCATCTCTGACTGTACTGGCGGCAACCTTCGGTTAAATCACTTAACCTCGAAGCATCTTCAGGTAACTCTAAGACTAGCAGTTTTCAAACCTGCATTGCTTCAATTGACAAAATCCCAGGTCCCATCCCATCCCAAATTTGATGTATATTTATATGTATATGTGTGGACATGTGTTCTCATTCAATAAAAGGAAGTTTCATGAGGGCAAGAACTTTCTCCCTCTCCATCTCCCTCTCTTTCATAGCACAGCACATAGTAGGCACTTAGCGTTTATTGATTAGTTGGAAATGTTGTATTCCACAGTAGAATGCAAGCTTCTTGAAGGCAGGATCTTTTCATTTTTTTCTTTGTGTCTCTAGTGCCAATCATAGATTCTAACATATAGAGGCAGTCAATAAATATTTGTTAAATTGGATTAGATAACTCACATTTAGACTACCTTTTAAGGTTTACAAAACTTTCCCCTCAACAAACCTCAGAGATAGATCATGCGAATATTATTATCCCCATTTTACCATTGGGTAAACTGAGGTTTGCAGAGGTTATGACTTACCCATGGCCATACATCTTGAAAATACCAGAGCCAGGCTTCAACCTAAGATCTCTGACTAAGCCTGTGGTTCTTTCCATTATATCATACTGTTGTTTCAACAGATGAAAGAATTGAGGCCCTGAGAGGTTAATAAATTTGTCCAGAGTCTTACAACTAATACAAAATGAAATGAGGATGTAGGTCTAGGTCTTCCTAATGTAAATCAAGGGCTTTCCATACTGTCTCCTGTTTGCCTAAGAATTGAGAGGAGACTGAAGGACAAGGTAGACAAGGTGTGTGTACTGAGGGGAGAGGGAATGATCGAGAACGATTTCTAGAGAAAGCATGTGAATCGGAGTTCTGAGAAAGTTCTAACTGGGTCATTGATATCCTCTCCACCTTTTAGCTCTCTTTTCCCAAATGTTGACCTTCTCCCTCTACCCCACTGAGTCCGACCCCCACAGCTATCCCTTGGGAAGAAAGGCTTCTGCTCAGTCCCTCAGTTTTTGCTTCATTGATTTCCCAACTGTGCAATCTGATAGCTTCTAGAAACAAACCAGAGATTATAAAATCATTCACCAATGTCATTTTAATTAAAGGAGACTTACTTGTTTAAGAGAAAGCAAGAGAGGAAATCAGCAACCCGGAGGAGCAGGTGAGAAGAGAAGCCTTACACCTCTCCTTTATAGTGCCTGTAGTTCATGTGGCTTGGGTATCAATCCAGCCCAGACCTTCCCAAGGCAGTGTGTGTAATGGTCAGCGCACTCATAAGCCTCCCAACAAAGAGATTTGGGTTTGAGTCTTAGCTCTTTCATGGACCAGTGACCTTTGACAAGTCACTTCACCATTCTAGGACTGTTTCCTCAGATGCAAAATGTAGATGACAATTCTTACACTTGAGATATGTGAAAAAAGCTGTGGCAGAGGGGACAGAAGAACAGCCATCGCAAGCCTTGGAGTCAGGAAGACTCCTCCAAGCCCTGTCTCAGATATACACTGGCTATGCGATCTTAAGTAAGTCACTTACCATCTCAGTGTCCCGGGTATTACTTTAAGGCTTACACAAATTATGGGCCAATTGCCATCCATATCTATGGACCGAATTTCCACCTGGAGAATTCCCTCTGTCAATAAAATTATAGACTCAGACCAAAAAAACCATTTTTCTATCTGTACTACCCACTCTATGGGATTATTTATTGAGAAAATAAAATTGGATAATGTATACTGTATAGTGGTTAGGCGATGAGCTGTGGAGTCAGGAAGATCTGGGTTCAAAGTCTCCTCTGACACCTACTAATTTTGTGACCCTATGAAATTCACTATGCCTCAGTTTCCTCATCTGTAAAATGAGGAGGTTAGGCTTAATGGCTTCTAAGGTCCTTTCCAGGTCTAGATCCATGATTTTAGGAAATGCCTTACAAACTGGAAAGCTTTATGCACACAATGTAATTTTTGGTTTTATTTTTAGTTTATGGAATAAAACAAGCATTTCCCTAATTCCAGTGTATTGAATTAAGTGCTGGACTGGGTGTCAGAAAAACCAAGGTTCAAAATCTGCTTCAGGAGACTATTGGGGATGTTGTCCTAGGTAAGTCACTGGACATCTCTGAGCCTCAGCTTCCTGGCCTATAGGATGGGGGTCAAACAATCTACAAGTTTCCATTAAAAGACTACTATGTGCTAGGCGATGGGGTATAAAGACAAAAAATAATAATAGGGCAGTTCCTGCTTTCAAAGAACTCACATCTTGTACTACCCAGACTGGTTTGATGTAAAGCTTAAGTGACAAAATGTCTGTGTAATGGGGGGTCTGCCATATGTGTGGACCCCATCAGATTGCTTGGCTGATTCAATTTCTCCACATGAAAGATGGAAGGAAGGAAGGAAGGGAGGGAGGGAGGGAGGGAGAGAGGAAGAAAGGAAGGAAGGAACGAAGGAAGGAAGGGAGGGATGAAGGGAGAAAGGGAGCAAGGGATGGAAGGAGGGAAGGAGGGAGGAAGGAAGCAAGGAAGGAAGGAAGGGAGGGAGCGAGCGAGGAAGGGAAGAAGGGAGGGAGGGAGGGATGAAAGGAGGGAGGGAGGGAGGAAGGAAGGAAGATGCCTTACTTTCCAAACAATCATGATGACATTGTGTAACTGAAGGGACTTTGAGAGTCATTGGAGCATACATGGACATTTTGTCACCAGTTTTGTTTGACTAACCATGTGATTGGGAGGAACCTTTTTTGGATGAGCTGCATAGCTAGTAGCACAATGGATAGAATGCTTGGCCTGGAGTCAGGAAAATCTGAGTTCAAATCTGGCTTCAGACAATTAGTAGCTATGTGACTCTGGGCAAGCCACTTAATCATGTTTGCTTCAGTTTCTTCATCTGTAAAATGAGCTAGAGAAGAAAATGGCAAACTGCTCCAGTATCTTTGTTAAGAACACCCCAAATGGGGTCAGGAAGAGTTGGACATGACTGAAACAAATGAATAACAACCATAGATAGATGAAAGTGTTAGCATTTTCAGAAAGGCCTCTAAGTTCAGCTACTTGCTGTCAATACTGTCACTGACTATTTTCCCCATGGCATCTGGTGAAGACTGTGAAGTAAGAGGGAGGAGAGTCTTGGGACCTTCTTCCCCTTCTGAGGCCATGTGACTCCTGAGAGAAAAAGAAAGACCTCAATTCTTGGTCTTTTTGTTTATTTTTTCAATTCTAGGTGAAGGGAATAGAATCTCATGATCTAGTGAATTTAAAAGGTCATCATGAAGGTACTCCAGATTTTGGGTTCAAGGCTGCGTGTTACAGCGAGTCTAGCACCAATGCCTCAAGAAGCATGGAGGGATCTTCGAGAGCGACCTTCTCGTCCTATGCCAGTGAAAGCTGAAATGAGAACTCAACAGACAGCAAGGCCACCTTTAGACATGCACTTAATGGGATCAACGTGTTGTAGGAATCAAGCTAAGTTTTAAGCCTACTACCCCCTGAAATTTAGGTTACATAGGGAAAATAAGCCCCAGAGGTATTGGGTTGGGAGGGGGGATGTTTGTATATTTGTTCTTGCTGTAGTTTCAGAGTAAAAATTCCTTTATAAAAGTTACCTGAAAATA